>VWZV01016135.1:1089353-1480102 GCA_013397155.1 Irena cyanogastra | reverse complement strand
AAAAAAAAAAAAAAAAGTTGAGTCTGAATATTTTTGGGGAAATGTTGGAGACTGGTAACCTATTGTGAGAGTGTATTGGCTTGAGAAAGATTTAGAGGCCTTAGGTAACTAAGATTGTATTGGCTATGGAAGAGGAGAAAAATTCTTAAATATTTTTGCAGTAGATGGAGAAATCCCTGGAAAATTGAGTATTTCAGCACAGAAGTCGTTGAACTACACATGAACCTGAAAAAGCTGAACTGGAATACACATTGTCCTTTCTGTGTTTCCTCACAGCCAGCACATTCATCTGGGCCTCATTTTTAGTGTGGAAGGAAAGGAGAGTGCATTGCTGTAGTTGCAGAATCTGAAGAAAGAAAAACACCTTCCCTGTCTCTAGTATTAAAAAGAAGGCTCAACTCTTTAAGGCACTGCACAGTGCACAGGCTGATATTAGGACTCACCTCTGTTACTTCTTGTATTGTATTATCCTGAGCTCTCTTTGCGGCTGAGTTTTGGACAGAGAACCTGTCCTGAAGATGCCTTTGGTGTTGCTTGAAGATCTCACTGTTGGAATATTTTCTTTCTGAAAAACATGGAAAGTCAATGGTTCGTTTGAAAGGCTTGTTTGCTTGGTGGTCCCTCTTTGGTAATTATTTGTGCTGACAACACAGCTGTTGGCTGAAGCAGCCTATGTGCTGCGGGCTTAGTTGTAGGCAGCAGTGCCACTGGACTCCTACCAGAGCGATATTTGTTCACCTGTAGCAATGAAGTGAAATTGTGTTTATAATCCTTGCCATTTCCCTGCAGAGCTGTCACAACCATGCACCTTTGGGACTTATGTGAAGAGACGCTGTTGCTCGCTTCCCTGCACCAAGTAGCAAGGGAGAGGTTGTCCATTGCCTGACTGAATTTGTCTCCTTCCTTTGCACTGCATTCCACAGAAGCGTCTTTCATAACACTCACGTTAGCTTCTGCTTCCTTGAAAAAGAGCAGAGTCTTGTGGGACACTGGCTGTGTTGCTCTGAGTCCTATCCTAGTGTCCCCCAAGTCACCTCCTTGGACTGGTGGTGACAGAGACCAGGCGTGCCTGTTACCATGCTCATACTAATGGTGTTGTCCCTGCTGAGGGAAGCCATGAACGTTTTCCTGCTGTGTCCCCAGGATATGTGCCAGTCCAGCCTGTAGGAGCTTGTGTTCTTTGATCTGCTGCAACACATCTGCTCGAAAGGATTAGCAGAAAACTCCCTTCTCAGCAGCTTACAGTTGTCATATATTGACACCTGTATTTTGGTATTTGCAAGCTAAGCCTTGCACTTATACAAATAAGCAAGCTCAGTTCTACATGGGTAAAATTGTAGGATGAGCCTGTTTTAATTAGAGCTGGTGAGACTCCTCAACACTCCTGCTGTTTGCTGTCATAAACATCTTGCATATGTTTGCAGCATAGTGAAAAAGACAGACTTATGGGGCAGCTGCTTCTTTTAAAGCAACAAATCAACTCCCAGATAATTGAAAAAGCCACAGTTGTTTTGAGAACAGGTAGAGGATACAGAGGGAGATATCATTGCCAAACATCTGGTCTGCAGATCTCATGAGAGGAGAGTGGGGAATACCTTCAGTCCTGGATCTCCTAGGATGTTTGTCTTTGGAGTTCAGACTGTTCCCTAGGGGCTGCTTGGTAAGCAATTTTTCTGGTAGATTTTAAACGAAACAGGGCTCAATGCCTGGATTTTTCTTTCAGGATCAGCCTAAACTTTTTCTGTGGTCAAATATGGGTACTTAACATTTTTCATATTTTTGATTAATAAATCAGACTGGGAAACACTTGCAGTACTAAATAATGACTGTTAAGAATGTGCATCACAGTATCACAGCTTACAAAGCAATGGCTCTGTGCTGTACCTGGGTTCAGTCCCTCCTGTCACAGACTGCAGCAGGAGCTGGTGGCATCTGCCAGTCAGAATAGTGAGCTTGGTTTTTTACCTCAGAACAAAACTAATACACTATAACCTCCTTATTCCCTCCTGTTTCACTTGGTCTATATGAAAGCTCCATTGGCCACCTCTTGCTTCAGACATGTCAGCTTTCTTCCTAAATAAACATCCTACTTTACCTTAATGTTATTAGGTAGTAAGTTTCTTCCTTCTAATTTTCTGTGCTTGTCACTTTATTTAAGCCTCTTGGCTGTATGTTCCTCAGTGTGAGGGGAGTCCTGCTCATGCAAATATTCCTGTTGATATTAGTGAGTTATTCTGTTCTCCTTTCTGAACTGACTTGGCTTTGCTGTCCTGAAATCCAGTACTGCTGCTCTGCTGCATTTGGAGATTATGAAAGTCAGAAAGCTGTGATCTCTCATGCAGGCTTTCTCTGGATTAATTCTTGTTTGAACTTGAAAAGATATTCTAGAAAAGCATCCCATCCTAATTTGACAGTTGTCTGCAATGTGCAGTCCTCTGCGATTCATGGGATATTGTTTCAATTGTTAATGAACCTGTTAAAAGTTCAGTCTTTCAGCCTTTTATCTATTAAGTTTCTCTAGACTCTAATCACATTTCTTTTTCCATGATGGCATTTAGTCACTTTGAACTGGTTACCTTTCAGTCTTCTCTTTGATGAGGCGAACAGATCGAGACCCTGGAACTTCTCTCGATGAAGTGCTGTTTCTCCATGCTTACACCATTCCCACAGCCCTGGATTCAGTGCTAGCAGTATCTTTCTGGGAGGGGTACCAAACATGGAGGAGGCAGTGCAGTGTGTCTGCTCCTTGCCAGTGTCTGGGTGCAGCCCAGAGCCGTCTCCTGTGGTTTTCTCCGTGGAGACCAGGTTACAGCATCATGTGCTGTGTTCAGCATGTAGCTCCCTTTCACAGAGAGGCTGTTCAGACACAACGTCTGTAGGAAGAGATAACATTTTTATTAGACTAGATAACACAGATGGAAAAAATGAATGTGAAGCCCTTCATCAAATAAGATCCTCCTCCAGCCCTGCAAACTTAGCTTTCCTTGCATCTTTTCAGCTGCCTGGTTATACCAAAACTGGTGGCAAATACTTTGACCTTTGTTTTCAGTCTTCGTGCTATCCTTTTGCTGTAAGATTCTTTTGACCCCACCTTTGGCCTGGCAATGAGGCTCATCGTGTCAAGCATCTGCATTATTTAAGGGATCGTGATATTTCTTTTGCTGGATTGCAGTTCCCCCTGCCTTGAAAATTCTGTAGCTGACATTCACTGCAAGCACTGCAAAAGCAGACTCAAACATAGGAACTAAACATGCATAGCACAACACAGAAAAAGGCCCTTATCTCTTAGCTGGTTTTTCATTACCTCCTGTGGCTCTAATCTGATTGCTTTGCATATATTAATAAAGAAAGAAATAAAATACTTGTAATAATTGATGCATAGCATTCTGAGATTGATTATTTTCCAAAAAGGCATGTTCCAGTAGTTATGCTTTCAGGTAGCCTTGGGATACTGGTGGTAATTCCTTATCTGTTCTTGGGGCCATCATGGTGCAATGAACTCTGTTCCCTGGTGGCTGTTCTTTTTATAGGATTACCAGTACTTGGGCCATGACTTTGGTTTGTGGTTTTGTTCAATACTTTGTATACCTGCAAAGGTGATACCTCCTCACACAGGAATTTCAGAGCCATTCCTCACAGAAACTCCTTTTGGAATAAAGGGCTGAAATGAAGGGCTGCAGGCAGCCCTCCACCACACCCTGGAGACCCACCTCCGACTTTGATACTGAAAAATAAATGCTTGAGAAATCTTGATACAGAAAGCACAAGGGAAAAGCCAGAGGTGTTCCAGAAGACACAATGAGAGCAGGATCCAGGCCTTCCATTTCTGGTCTCCTTTATGAGCACCAAATTTTTTCAAACCAGATTTACATTAGGGAAGAACAGATGCTTGCACTGTAAGAATGTGACTGATTTTAACATTATCCAGGGCTGTCAGTGGGTGTTGAATATTTATATGCTGTAGGGAAGAGGTGATGGACTAGTTTGCTTTATGCTAGTTTTTCCTGCAGGAGTGAAAAAGGCAAGAATTCTCAGATGAGGCTTCCTGTTAGTTGTTTTCAGTGCATGAATAGCAAGGATCATGTGAAAGAGTTTGTGGGTGATGAGAGGAAACTCCCCTGGGTTTTGAAGAAAGAGGTTGGGGCAATTCTTACCTCTCAGCATGTTCTTGGTTTGACAGTGAAAATAAATAAGAGGGACCTAAGAATGAGAGTTCTTCTATTTCTGAAGGAAGCCTATGGAAGTGCTTTGTATCATATTTTGTTACAGTCTATAGAAGCTGACATCTTGTGATTTTAACCTCTACAGAGCTGTAAATGCCACAACATATTCTGCAGGCACGATGATCGTTGGGTCACTGATTGCCTATGGAGATGTGCCTTTTTAGACACCTAGCTGCTGCCCTGGAAAATCATAACATAGCTGCCTCACACTTGAAATGTTTTTGAGTCCTCGGTTTCTTTTCTCTCCCAGTGGTGATAAGTGTAGAAATATTGAAGTGAAAACATCCATGCCTTCTTTCTGTAATAGGTGAGATCCTGAGCAGATGGAATATTTTTACCAGGGGCCAGGTCGGGACAGTCTTTTCACATAGGTGTATGCTTGAACAGGTCTCTGTTGATGTGTTTTCATTTCCCCTTGAAGGCAGTTTATCTGCGATGAGTGGGGTTGTCATAACCTTTCCCTTTGGAGGAGCAATGTGAGAACATGCATGCAGCCCTGTAGTCTCTATCTAGAAGCTGCCTCTGTACCATGCTGGTGCTGCTTGCCCAACACCTTATTTTGATTGCTGCCTTTATTTTCCTGAAGACTTATCCATAAGGAGTTTGCAGTCTCACAGGAAAGTGTGGTGCCTCGTGGTGATGGATGATGAAGTAGTATCTTTCATCTCACCCAGTGGTGCAGAGAAGAAACTGCTGGTGAGAAGAAGCTGGCAATGGCAAGTGAAGTTGCCTCTAGAAACAAGGCACTGCCACAACCTACGTGCCCCTCTGAGTCCCGTCCTGGCTGCTGTGGTGATGGGGAGGCTGATCCCAGCGCTGGGGCTGAGCAAGGGGAAGCCATGCGGGGCAGCACTGGGCTTGTCGTGCTGGTTAGCTGTGCTTGTGTGGTGGGACACACAGCTCAGGCTGCCTGTGTGTTTTCAGGGCAGTGGGATGGTCTGTGCCACGAGACACTTGAGGTGCCTCAGTGGGGTGCAGCTGAGGGGTTTCTCTGCAGGAGGGCAGGAGATGGATGGGATATGGGGGTAATAGATCCAGGTTCTACCTGGACCTGACAGTACCTATATGTATGTCAGTCTGAAGGCTAACATTGAGAGCATGTGGGGATTTTATCAATTTGCTAGGACACTCAATGAGAAGTAAAATTGCCTGTGTTTATCAGCTTTGTTGATTTGCAAACTAGAGTTGCTCTGAACCAGGTATTCTGGGAAGGACTGAGTTCCACCAGCCAGTCCACGTTAACTGTGTATTAACACAGGTTTATCACAGATCAGCCTGCTGTTTTAAGCAGAAGGATGGTCCTAGGAAATATCATCAGGTCCTCAGCATGGGACTGATGGGCTCTGTGAGATCTCAAGGTTTTGCTTGGCATTGCTCTGTGGGTTAGGGAGGGTTTGGGATGGAACAGATTTGATCTCCTGGTGAAAATGTTGGCTGCTGTGTTTCACTCTCTTCTCTGCTACAGTGAAAGGAGGATTATGGCTGTGCTTTCGAATGTCTGCAAGTTGTTGACAGGGACAGCAAGAAATCTCAGATGCTATCGGTATTGCTGGATCTCAGTTGTTTTATTCAGTTCTAGCTGCAATAAATTTCAATGAGGAGAGGAAAAAAATGGCATGTCTGGTCCCTCTATTCTGTTTCAGTGCCTTTTGGGCAGCTCACTGTCATCCTTGGTCTGTTAAGCCATTAGCATTTCCAGTGCTGAGTTTTTAGAAGGCTGAGGGTAGAAAGAGTTGCCCAGGAGCCCCAATGCTATGTGCCTTTCATAGGCCCAGCCTAGGGCTGGTTGATGTGCAGCTATGTTTCACTTCCCATAGCAGGCATGGAAGTTGGGTTTGCTCCCCTCCATTCCTGTGGCAGGCAGGAGGAGGGCTCATCCCATGCTGTAGGGCATGGAGATCTGCCTTTCCCTGAAGAATAGGAGTTTGGGGAGCATCCCAGGGGAGGCGAGGCATATTCTCATCCTCAGATCCCCGGAGCAGGGGATGGTTGGACCATGAGGAGTCCTCACATAGATGTGGGAGAGAGGCCAGCAGTACCACACTGAGCTCAGCTGGTTTGTTCATGCTCAGATGCTGTCTCAACCAGCATGTCATGGAGGAGATGGAGGTGTGCATGTCGGGATCATGGGTTTGTATGTCACCCCACCCAGGTGGGAAGAGGCCAAGGAGAAGATGTGCCTCTGGCATATGCCAGTACAATAGAATCCCTGAGGAACCAGGAACGCATGGCCAACTGCCCAGCCCGGACAGGACCCAGCAGAGAAAAGCTGCTCTGGCTGTTTGGCTGTGCTGCACCCACAGCCAGCTTGATTTCTCCACTCAGGGTTCCGAATAAATCCATCATGAGTGGTGCTGGCTTCTTCATGAGTGCTTGCTTGAAGGCATAGTAGGTTCATAGAATAGATGGGAGTAGTGGGGGCTGTTTGAGGTATAATAAGAGGTACAATTGCATTCCTTAGTCTTTGACAATCTTCTGGTGCTTACATGAAACCTTAACAAAAGCCACTTTACCAGCTCCTGCCTTAGGAATCCTTTTACCTGAAAGGCATCAGATTTGGACTCTAAATCTTAATCTTCATTTCATGAGGCACCTGCTTGTTTTTAGGCTGTGTGTGACTATTTTAGAGAGCTTGGAGCTTACTTTTAAACCCAAGATCCTTCTAGGAAAGGTTTTTAACTTTGGCAGATTACACTGTTGTAATACTTTTCCTTTGGGAAAGCTGGCACTGATCATTTATGTTCTGAGAAAAGACTGGTTTTCATTTTACAAAAGAAGGAGAATTAAACCACAGGTTAGGAAGAACAAGAATAAAGAATTCCCCTGCTTTTGTTTGTACAGGGCACATACTTCCTTACACAGCCCTAGTGGCATGGGAACCCTATGGTGACCTTGTCATTGTGCAGCCCAGAATGGAGATTAATCTGGAGAGCAGTGGGTAATGAAATGAGTAGTTTCAGCTTTTTTCATTGTGTTTGCAGTGAGGTTATTAAGGGCTCTAAGTGAGAGAAATACATTGGCTACTGTTTTGGGTGGTGTTTACCTGAAGAGTGAGCTTAAAACATCATTATACAGAAGTCTACAACCTCTTCTATTTGTGTGTGTTTTTGGTCAGACCAAGAGCTAGGAAATACTTATCAGAAGGAACTGCAGGTGTTTAAGTCTATGGTGTTAACTTCAGCCATTAGGATGGCAAGGGACTGAAGGGTTTTTTTTTTTCTAGTGCTTTTACTATTCTGCCTCCTTTTGCCTGCTTTTGTGTTCCTTTATCTCTTTGTACCTGGGCTTCCTACCTGTAAATGAGAGTGAAGATTCCTGCTAAATGTTCTGGTTTCCCAGAGAGACAATAAGAACAGACAAGTTAGGGCTGGTTATTCCTGGCTGACAGCAAGTTGGAGGCTGTAGTTTGCAAAGAAAAATACTCAGCGGTTGTATTTGCTCTGCAGTTAAATTGGCCTCATAGAGCTTCCTGATTAAAAAAGAGATCTCTGATATTGGCACACGACAGACACACTCTGGAGCAGACACTTCCTGGACTTTTAGCAAAGTTTGTTGTGCTGCTTTAGGCTGAGGTCAGTGGCTACACAGCGAAGTAGCCCCCTCTACTCCGGCAGCAGTTACCTGTGCAAACAGACAGCAGTCACTAGAGATCTTGGAACCTGGACAGGCTGTACTTGGACTTCTGACACAGTGAGGTGCCTTCTGGACAAGATCCCAAACTGCCAGTCTCTCTGAAGTATATGCAAGAAAAATCTGTGTGAAGGTGTCTAACATCTTGATAACTTCTTTTAAAAAATTCTATTCTTTCAAAATCTAAATGATGTAAGAGTGGATGTTATGTTATTCCTATGCTGGTATCTCCTGGGATGATTTTCACATTATGGAAGTGATGCTTTGAAACTAGTCTCTTTAGTACTTCTTGTCTCATAATCTTTCTGTTCTCCCTCAAGCATCTCACACTAACCCCCATTTTGTGCTCCACTTGCTTTGTGATTGCATGGTTCTGCATCCTGAAGATTCTGCAAACCACCTAAATATGTACAGGCAGAAAGGATCTCCAAAAACCAAAATTGCTTAATGTGTCTCCCATAAGCAGAAGCTGCAGGGGAGGGTAGAAGGACCAAAGCTGAGACTCTTCACAGCCTTGTGTGTGCTTGCTTTCCTCGGTCCCTGGCCCGGGAAAGTGTGTTTGCATTTGACTATGGACACAGCAGCACTTGTGTTGCTGAGCTTTGTGATCAAAGTTTGGTCACTCAGCCCTTCTTTCAGGGCCCATTATGCTCTGTAGGTGAGGTGGAGGTGCTGCTGCTTGCTGTAGATATTGATGCTCTTACAGTCCTCTCAATCCTCTCCAAGCCTGGCAGTCCTGTGAGCTGTGATGCACAGCCTCATCCCTCCCATCCTGCAGATGTTTTTGACCAGCACCTGGTCTTTCTTAAAACAAGGCTGGGAGCAGTGAATACGAGACTTACAGGAAATTGTTCCTGGGCTGGAAACAAAAGCCTCAACCAGACAGAGAAGTTACTGAATTAAAGGCTGCTATCTCCCACTGAGCACTGGATACTCGTACATGGTGTGATTTGCTGGGCAGACCAATACTGTCTTACATTACATGGGGATTTTGGCTTCTGCAGCTTTCTCCCTGCTGCCTTGAAGAGCCAATTTGGAAGTTTAGAGCCCCAGGGTGAGTAAGTAGATGTTCTGAGGAGAGGGTGAAACTGGGAGTGTCACATGTGAGAAACAGGAATCCCACCTTTTCCAGGCCTCCCTGATTTTTTGTGTCATTGGGTAGATAGGGCCAGGTGTGCTTTCTGCTCTCCACATCCCTTCAGGGCTTTTCTTCTGAGAGTATGTTGCATTCTTTATGACAGTGGCCTGTGGGAAAAACATGACAACCGTGATAAAAAAGAACTGGAGGAAGGAACTGGGATTTATATTACTTTAAAAGTAATAATACCTTCTCTTCTTTTTCATGTCGCCCTGCTTATCTATGAAGTTGGCTCGCTCCCTCACAGCACCTCTGAACAAAATGAATTGTGCATATGGCTCTGCACATCTCAGACAGGCCTGTGGCAGTAGTGTCTGTTGGGCTGTTTGCATGGGTGCCCATCACTTTTCCTGTCTGCTTCTAACGTGTGGACAAGAGACCGAAATGCAAAACGTGTGTGCAGTGGCCAGGCTTCCCAGCAGCCTGCACATGTTGGTGCATGTGTGCACAGTTCCCTGTGGGCAGAAAACTCAAGTTTATGCCCATTGGTTTGAACTTCGTCTTTGAGAGATGTCATGGGTCGAGCCTGATATGGCTGAACAAAAATGAACTCTTATTAATTGAAGTGCTTATAAAAATCGAACTTTAATGGAGAAATGCTTTTGTAGCTTCATTTTATACAGCCTCCTCTGCAGTTAACAAGTTATTATCCAAGCATTATAAAAACATTATGTGCACAGTACTCATGCTTCACATAAGCCCAGCATTGTTTAACTTCTCCTTCAGTCCCACAGAGACTGGACAGTGAAAACCTGATGCAAACTCAGCTTGGAAAGTCAAGATAAGGCTTTACAAGTAGAAGGTTAACCAGGTTGCTTTTGTCTCTGTGATGAGGGTTCCATGCTCTAACAGGATAGGCTGTGTGTGGATGGCAGCTTATTTTATCTGGATCCCATAAGAGGAGTTTTCCTGCCATACAGATCCTTTCCTGGGAGGAAGGTGTCAGGTCTACTTTCCTTTTTAGTAGCTTGATCATAAGTCTGGGACTGGGGGACAGGAGGAAGCAGGTTAGAAGAGACCTTTGGAGGTGACCAAGCCCAGCCCCCTGCTCGGGCCAGGGCCAGCTTCAGTTAGTCTGTGACAAGAAGTGCTGCAAACTGGGTGGTGCATGCAGACTCCCAGGGCACAGACCTCTGCCAGGAAGGGGTGATGCAAATTCCTCTCTGCATGTGTAATGAATCTTCTGCCTTTTTTGTAATTGGGTGCTCATGCCTGCTCTTCCCTGCAGACATTAAAGGGAGGTGACTGGCTTTAGAAAAGCCAAACACTAAAGAAAGGAAGCCTGAGAGTGTAAGAATGGAACTTTTTTTTTTCCAAAATAAAGAAATTTAGGGTAAGTTAGCATTTAGGTGTTCTTTATATGTGTGAGGTGTAAGGCAGCTCATTACATTTCCAGGGCTGCAGGTGAAGAGTGCTTATGCAGGTGCTGACTACCTGGAGCATTTTGGTTTTCCCTCCCAAGGAAGGATTGCCTGCAAACCACAAAGACAGACCTTCTGGCAAACTGAATTGCTTGAACCACCTGGCAATGCTCAGGGAAAGCAAACTGCAGGGTCCTTGTCTAAGAGTATAAGAAAAAGGAAAACCTCCACTCATCCTCTGTTTCAAACCACTTTTTGAATTTACAAGGTGAAAAATCTCAAAAACTCTGACCCTTGCTGTGTTTGTAATTGGTACCAATTAGATGTATTTCCCTATTAATTGTGGGGATATCTCCAGATGCACTACTTGGAGCCTGAGCTTTAACTACTGGACAGTGTTTCCTGGTGTATTTTTCTCATGCCTTCCACTCTGAGGAAGCTGCAGGTGGGCATACCCTGATTTTGGAGAGATGGAGCCAGTCCACCCCAGCAGTCTAGGCAAGAAAGTTGGTATTGGTGCCTGTACTGTCTTCAGCAGTTATTAAGAGCAGCTTGCACTCAAGGAGATTTCAGGGGCTGGGCAACAGTTAGTTCACGTTTGAGTTCAAGTACAAACAAAAATTACAAACAAATAATACTTAATTTCTTGAACTTTTCTGCTAATTGGTGATGCTGTAAGAAGTAGCTTGGGGAGGTAAGTCAGGACTGATTACCTTGATGCATACAAGGTTGTACATTAAGTATTTCCATTGAATCTTTTGCCTTTAAATGTGTTGCTCCACAACACTGCTGGAGAAATGACACTTCAGCTTTGGGGGTGATGGGCAAAATGCATTTTTCTTAAACTTCAGATTTCTTTAGGGGTAGGATAATGGGGTAGGGATTTTTCAGAATTAACAAAGCAGAGCATGGGAAAGATGATGCTGTCCACCTACAGTCCCTGTGTATACACACCTCCTTACAGGCAGTCTGTGGGCTATAAGAAATGTGACTGCAAGATTAAGTAAGTGTGTGCTATGCACTAAAATGATGCAAAGGAAGGAAAGGAGAATTCAAAGACAAATATTCAGTAGGATGATAAATCAGAAGACTGTATATTGTAATTAGGAGTAGCACTTCCAGATTTTTCATGGGGTGGTAATTTCTTCATAATCTGAAATAATTGAGTCAAATGGTATTTTTATTTTTTCCCCCTTCCCTAGGGAGAATAGAAGGGACTGGCTAGTTTGGTCCCACCCATACTTCATTCTTCTGCAATCTATTTATAGCTTCTGCAGAGGGCAGGGAAGGAGGGAGACCTTGGAGAAACAGAGGCTTAGCCTTGTTTGTTTTACTGTTGAAGCCCTGGCTTTAACTCCTTCCCTGCTCAGCTGCCCCATGAGTATCAGAAATCTTTTACCTTTGTCAAATAAACAAGCACATCTCTTGCTGTCAGTTCTAAAAATAAAACACGCATGTTTTTAATTCCTCATTATTGCAGAGTAACTGCCCCTCATTATTTGTGACCCTGCCATGTGTTGTTGTGTGCTGGCCCCATCAGTGCTGTGACTGTGTGTGTGTAGCACACACGGGAAGCTCCCACCCTCTCCAGAGGTGCTCTCTGGGCTCCGCCGCGGCAGCGGGTGAAAGGGAGAGCGAGCCTGGCTGATTCTTTCAGATTCACTGTGCTGAAGAGATAAATGGAATTGCCAGAGGGTTACTAATACCCTTTAAAAGAAGAAATATTCTCTCTCCCAAAAGGATGTGGAAAAAATTAGAGCAATTACATTTGTATCATGAGCCTCTGTACTGAAGGGAATGGGGAAGGTGAATAGGGAATGCAGTGGAAGTAACAGGATGTGGAGTTCCCATTCTGTGCTCCACGCTAAATAGCTGGGCTTAAAACTGGGACAGAAGAAAATATTTATCAGTATTTTTCTTAAATATGTTTTCTCACACATGAGAGGGATGAGCAGGGGGTGGCTTTCCAGTATCACCAGGATACATAGTGTGTTATAGCTGCATATTCTGACACAATACAGCACAGCTCCCGTGCAGCACTGTTTGTGTACACAATGAGAGCAGTCTTTCTCCAGCACCCTGTGTTGGCAGAGCAGCACTTCCCAAAGTGGGAATGAAAGCAAAGGTGGCTTTTTCCCCCAGGTTAATGCCAATTGATTTTTGCTTATTTAACTGGGTTGTCTCTGCTGCAGCCTCTGCCACAGTGTAACTGGAGATGCCCTGCTTGCAAATGTCTGGGAAGTCAGTCTATTTTCCATCTGTAAGTAATGTTTTAGCGTTTAATGCAATTTATCTTCACTCACATCGCAGAAGATGTCAACACTAAAACATTTGCTACAGACATCATAAACTTGAGACATTGGCAGGCACTGCTGAACAGAGCAGAAACAGTGGCAGCAAATACATATTTTTAAACCATCTGCTATGCAAGTGGTGTTGGATCAAAAATTAACGTGGTGTAAAAAACTCACCACTGTTTGTCAGATGACCTTTGGGCAGTCAGCAGAGAAGTTGGTACTGCATATAAATGCACTTGAAACAGTACAGTCTGTCTCAGTTCATACTTCTGGGCCCTGTTCCCTCACTTGCCAGGTTTCAGAAGCTAATAGGCTTATTTAGTAAGGTTTAGAAGCAGCTCAGATAAACGGGTGCCTTGAGGGCTTTGTGCACCACTTGCCTCTCTGCATACGCACTTCCTTCCCTCTGTGGCCTGCAGGGAAGCAGAGTTTTGAGAGCTGTGGGTGGGAATGATCCCTTTTCTTTTTTCTCCCCTTGTGTGTTTTGATATTTAGCTTTCCATCCAGTTTTCTCTTTATCGAGAGCAGCTTACATAGGTGGTAAATACATGTGAATGTGTGCTCACAAAAACAGGCACCACTGTGTATTTTGTCTTTGTGGTATATGGCTGTAGTGGGAAGAGGACTCATGGGGCTCATCGTGTTTTGATGGAGAAGCCCTTTGAAAACAAGTAGCCCTGTTATTGCCAATCTTTGGCAAAGGGTACCATATACTTCAGCAGGGACATCTCTGCAGACAGCTGTTCCCAAAATAAATGTTGCAAAGTCTCTAGATTTCTCCCCTTTTCTTCCCAGAGGATTTCTAGCTCATTTCTGACCATGCATCAGATGAATGTGTGTTTACTGCTTCCTATAAGCAGCAAGCCAGCATGAGAAATTGTAAAATTTCTCAGCTAGCTCCTAAAGCATGATTGAAAATAGGGGCTCTACAAGCTAAAAGTCTGAAAAGCTGTGTGTGCAGTCTCCCTCAGCTACAGGTGTCTCAGAATGACCCCAGAGAAAAGTGGCCCATAGCTCCTTTCATGAAAAAGCCCGCTACTACAAAAGCCTGGCCACCCCCACACACAGCAACCACAATTCTGCCTTTAATGGTTAAATTAGGCTTTAAAATACACTGTGTAACTAAGATTGCTTAGAATTCAAAACATGGTAAAAACAATAAAAGGAAAATGAAGCTACTGTCTCTCTGGAGTAGTATCAGGTTATCCTACAGCATCTCACTGTCTCAAAATGCATATAAAATAGCATGTCCAGAAGAGGCTTTTGAGACAATGACCCCATTACTCCACAGGTGTATGAAGAAATCCTCAGCACCCCCTCATTTTCTTTTGCTGCAGCTTTAGTTCATTTCCTTTGGAGAAAGAGGTAATTCCCATATTAACGCGGTCTCTTTGTGAACAGACTTAACTAGGTTGCTCAATAGCTCTGTCTTGGAGGCTGAATAACACACAGTGATAGCAATAGGAATCATTTGCTCCATTAAAAGCAGCTGATACTACATTTTCATTTGGAGAAAATGAAGAGACTCAGTATGGATTAAGCACCTGAGTTTTAGAGTCTCTGCTTGGTAGGTTTATGTGTACGGGAAGGACAGCAACATCTCCTGGAACATGAAGTTGCCCTGAATTTACTGTCATCATTTGGGAAGTTTTCTGTGGACAGATATTCCTTGCTGGAAGAGAGCATTACTCAGTGATGAGACAGAGAGATGAGGAAATAACCAAGGACTCGACTTCACTGCTGCACACAAGCACCAGCAGCTTCTGGATTTCTGTCTTTTGACAGAAATGCACATGAACTATGCGTTCTGCCCCCTGGGCCTACTGCATCAAGTGGGGAGGTGGCATAGGGTGTGCTGAGGCATTCTTAGATACTGTTTTCCTTATTCTCACAGGAAAGATGCTGATATCGTGGAGATCTCTGGTTCAGGCTTTAAATAAGTTAGAACCAAACTACAAAACTATTTTTAATGTGCTTTAAAATATCCTGACATGTTTTACCAAGCTGACTTCAAACCAGTTAAAACGTGTAAACAGTTAATACAACACATTGCCAAGACAGAGAATTTTTGCTCTCTTACAGTGTGGGTTACAAAGTGCTTTTCTTCACCACACAAACACTAAAAAGGAAGGAAAGTATAAATGTAAGCAACAGTGACACCTGACACAGTGTCAGTTTCCAGGCATCCTCCTGATACATGCTAGCACCACAATACCTTCTCTAAAGTCACATTTTGTATTCAGGCACACATCGAAAAAAATAAAACAAAACCACAATGCACAGCCTTCAGTCTAGCTTTCTAATGCTATATTGCTTAATAATTTAAGGACAGTGATAGCCTAAAAATTGCAGTCTTAGCAGCTTCACATAACCTACATTAGACAGAGGAGGAATATCATATTTATTACGTACTCAAGATGTCTGACTTTATCAGGACAAAATCTTCTCTGTGTTTGGCACTATATCACTTAGAAGGGCTCAGCTATATGTTCTGTATTACTAACAAATCCATCTGTAATCATTTTAAGCGGCTGGTATTCATGGTCCCTGCTTCCCCCAGTGCTACTCATGGGGCCTCACTGAAATAAACAGTAGCTCTTCTGGGACAGACAGGGAGAGAGTGGAGCCAGCTCGTTTATCACAAGCAGTGGTGCTGTGCTGTCGTGGTGTTTTGCTCCTGACGCTGTTCCCGTTCCCACAAAGGTGCCTGCCCTCGGTGGATCCCTCTGCCTGGCAGCTGTGGCACCAGGAGAAGTGCAGCTGTACTGGCACCTACAGCCCTATGGGCTCTGCTGCTTGGGTGCTTTGCAAAGATGGTATTTTCTGATGTGATGCTTTTGGAAAGAGTCTTTGCAGTTTTGAGGGGGTTTTTTTTCTGTTAAGGAAAATATGATGGCAGTGCAGGACTTAGAGGTCACGGGAGTCACTTTTTAGCAGGGTAATTTCTGAGTTCAGGGCTCTTAGAATTCAAATTATAATATATCTTTATGTTCATACACTGCTAAGGTTTTATCAGTACTAAACCAGAAAAATACATTCACCTCTTGAGAATGCAGATGCTTCTTGGGGCCTGCTATAGAAAGACTGTAGCAAAGAAAGAATGTCATTTCTGGGCTTAGAAGATCTGTAGAAAGAACTGATCTCCTTGGGAGATTACAGTATTTCCATAAATATGGCGGGGAATATTGTGGTATTGGCAGTGACACACACAAAAATCTGTGTTCTTCTTCTCATACTGGTTTCTTCTTGCAGGCTTTGTGACTTTATCTAGGTTTTGTTTTTCGACCGACAGTCATCCTACAATCTTTAGCTCAGCTGGAATTACCTGCTTGGATTCCTCTTGATTTTTTCAAAGAATTCCCAGCCTTCTGGATTTTGGCATTACTGTTAAATGTTTGCCACCTATCTCTCTGAGCTCTGGATTATGCTGCCGGCTGGCTGAGTTGGAAGAGTCTGTTCCCCTTTTATAGTTGTGATGATTAGCTCTTAATTCAGGTGCACTGTGCAGCCTCCAGATGCCTTCTTTGAAAAGGCCTCTGTTTTTCAGGAAGGATTGAATTACCTCTGCTCAGAAGTGTTACATCTCCACTGTTCTGTGCTGGCAGCAGGGGAGATCCAGCAGGATGGCGCGAGAGTCGGCTGTCACGGCACAGCTACAATGCCATGCAGTGCGGCCAGCCCCAGTAAATCAGCACAGCCAGTGCTTGCTGGGCTGCTGTCTGATTCAGTATATAACTCTTTTCACCGCTGCAAAGCGCGTTCCTGAAATGTGGCATTGGTCAGCTGAATTTGCAGGACAAGGGATCAGCTAAATGTCACCGAACCGCGATAGCTCACGTTGCTCTGTAATGTGGCAGCGGTGACAGCGTTATTAATAGGTGTAGGTACCTGTTCTGGATGCTTTATGGGAGCACAGTGGGCATAAATGGCAGTGAAGGGATTTGTTTGTGGGTTGAGTGACTTCACAGGATAACAAATGGTATCGGCTGCCACGCTGTCAAGGACACAATTAATTCTGGTTGCGCGGTACAGTTAATTTGGTATGCATCTCAAATGTTTTCAATGAGCTTTGCATGCAGATTCAGTGGACCGTAAGAAAAGTTTCTTTTTAGCCCTCAAATCTGCCTCATCTATTTTAACGTGATTCTAAAGGGACCTGACAGTGTCCCTTTATGTGAAACAGAGCTGCTGGTTGAAGTCAGAGGCACTCTGCTCTGTGCTCTCCCTCTCCCTGGGGGCGCTTGGGCTGATTGCCTTTTTGTAAGACTTCAAACTCTGCCGTATCAGCCTCCTAATCAGCTGCTAGAGCCCTCTGGGTGCAGGGCCATCACCCACGAGTGGCCATCTGTAACCTTCAGGGAGCTGCAGTTAAAGGGTGATGCTGGCCCTTATTAATGGAAATGAAAGTCTGATTTAACCATTCTGTTCAAATCTCTTGTGTATTTCTAGGGCATCAAATTTAAAATTGAAGTACCTAACACGAGAACTCAGCTTGGTGCATGTTGGAAAAAAATGTGCTGATTTATTTATTACTATTCTTATTTAATTCATAGTAAGGAAATGGTAACACACAGAGTAACATATTTTTCATTACCATTCTTCCTAGCCATCCTCCGTCTCTTTTGTTTTTCACTTAGGTAGGAGAAAGTCAAGTTTGTTGTTGTAACAGCAAACTTGGTAGTAATGGCAGCAAAGAAAGAATGAACTCTTTGTCGAGGAACTCAAGTGTGGAGGGGGGGAAAACTCCTGGTAAAAAAAAAAAAAAACCAAAAAAAAAACGAAGACAGGGAAGGGGTAGTAA
The DNA here is from genome assembly GCA_013397155.1 of Irena cyanogastra. Taxonomy (NCBI): domain Eukaryota; kingdom Metazoa; phylum Chordata; class Aves; order Passeriformes; family Irenidae; genus Irena; species Irena cyanogastra. The sequence goes on along the minus strand of VWZV01016135.1, from coordinate 1,462,652 downwards.
CTTAAATGCAGCTATTAAGCCGTATTATTGAGACCCTGGGTTTGTTCTTAATGGAGGGAAATTAGCAATGCAAATATTTCTAGTCACCAATTACCATGATATAAATAGGTCGGAAATTTGCACTGTTAATACCAGCCGAGTTGAAACCTTTTCTAAGCAGTTCATCAGCAGAGAGATTTTGAAGTTTTTTTCTGATTTGTATTCCTGTGGCTTGTTAAAGGCTTGAAGAGGGGGAGGAGAACAGGAGTAGGAGAAAAACAGGTTTAATGGGCTGTAAGGAGCAAAACTCTCTTCTGTTACTTCTACTGTAAACAAAACAATCAGCTGAAGCCTGGCTTTGTTTAAAAAAGGGAAAAAATGTAAATAGCAGTGATTCTCCTGTGCTCTGAGTGCCTTCCATGCAGGGTTTTATGCTTTAAATATAAACCAGGAGGCATTACAGGCACATAACTGGCAGAACAACTCTCCCCAGCCAGTATTTCTGCAGAGGATACAATTAATCCGGGCTGTGGTGAGAGATGTGGGGAGGCTGGGGTGCTATGCTGGTGGGCACCATGCATCAGTCTCCAAAACTCTTCCTTGGCAGGTCTTCAGAGCTTTTCAAGGCACCCAAATATTTTAGAAACTACTTATACCCAACAGATTTTGCTGAATGAAATATCTTATTCAGGCACCAGATGTTTCTGTTGAAAACTGAATACCCACACAGACACATGGAGATGCGCCTGCTTTCCTGTCTGCTGTTTAATTTTTAATTATATGAATCGAGCGATTGTGGGTTGCATGTTTTGTTCCAGTCTGCTCTTTCATGTTGCATTCCCACTAAGAAACAGCAGCTTTTCTGGTGCACAAAATCACGAGATAACCCAACACAGTTGTACTGACAGAAAATGGGTTTTTTTGAATCTGGCATTTGTATTATAGCACACAGTAGCTCAGGCTGTGGAATAACTCTTCTATCCTACAACATACTTGCTACCTCTCCTAGAGAGGTCGGGTCCTCAGTCCTAGGAAATTCTTTGAAGTAGCCATACATTTAGAATTTTAAAAATATATAAAGGGGAAGGTAAAGGAATTTTTAGGCTTGTGTTCACTATCTTCTTCTGGACGCTATAAGTCACTGGCTTATCCCATGGGAAGAGGTAGGCCCTAAGCTTTTGCTTAGGCTGCTGCTGTAATAGTAATGTTCTTTATGATATGTCACGACTGCTCAATGAACTAGGAGAATGGAATTAAAGACTGACTGCACAGATAGTTTGAGTGCTTTCTTCCTCCTGCAGATTCCTAGCAGGCGTACAGATAGTGCATGTGCTGTACCTGCTGTGAGGTGGGTGTCATGTTTTAGCACTGATGAACTGGGAATTTTGCTATCCCTGAGGTCCACAAAGAGACAATCCAAACTCAGGCTTAAAGGCAGAAAACCACTCTATCCTTGGTTTCATTCCAGCAACCAGACCTTGCTGTTGGAATGCAGGCACACAGGGTGCTGTAAACTGCATTTTGGATTGTTCTGTGAGCAGTTTCTTGGCTTGCAAAGGAAGTGTTCCAGGTGAAGAATTGGCTTCACTGATACTTTTGGAGTGGCAGACTGGGGTTCAAATACATGTGTTGCTCTGTATCAGTTTTCTCTGCATGGGGACATGGTCCTATCACCTTGACATTTTTTACCACATTGGCTTATGTGGAATTAGCAGGGGTGCTCACAGAAGTTTGTGAATGTGGCATTGCCATAATAGTGGCAAAAGTCAATAAACAGTGCACTGCACAATACCATTTCCCTCTTGCACCCAGTAAGAAGCGTTTGCAAGGGTTTTTCAGTAGTGCTTGGATGTGCTGGCAGGCCAAGCCAGGCTGTGATCCCTGCCTGCAACTGGTCTGGTCCCATGCAAGACAAATTGTTTGACAAGGGTGTGAGCTTCACCTGTTGTGAGTCTGCATATTTGTCTGAAGCAGGTCAAAGCAAAGTGGTCCTTTTTCCTGATTATGTTAACCTTGTAGTTAATAAAATGTTCTGCATCAATGGTTAACCACACTCATACATGGAGTAGCCGAAGGCTTGGGGCTTATCCTGCTGGTCAGTAGCTGTGTGGTCTGTGCATTATGGCTCATATGGTTTTATATGGGAGCAGTTCTGGCTTGATCCTAATATACTACTTCATCTAAATTCATCCTTTGAAGGAACAGCACACAGGGTGGGGGGAGAATGGTGTTTGCAAAGGCTTCTGCTCCTCAACCTTTCCCAAGAAGAGATGTAGCATCTGCTCCTTTCCCTTGGCTGTTTGCTGTAGGATCATGCTGCTCTCGTTACTCTCTGTTCTCAGCTGCCGTGTCAGATCAGACCGTCGGTCCGTCTACTGCAGGGCCGTGCCTGGTCCTGTTTGAAGGCTCATCCACACCACTCCCGCACTTAGTAACTAGCACCAAACACATGCAAAGAAGATTAATTTCTCTTGTCTTTCCCATCCTGTCTCCTGGCATCTGCTTGTGCCTCAAAGCACTTACCCTTCAGTGGGAGCTGAACATGAGGAGCTGTGCTGCCACAGTGCTTCTGCTGACGTAGAGTCCTAAGACTCTAGTGTTGTCCTGTCACCCTCTTCTATGAATTCATCCTATGGTCTATGTGCACCTAGGTCTTGGACAATTCGGGAATCCTCATACCTTGAGAAGGTTTTATTCTAGTGCTTTAGAAGGGAGCATTATCATCACTTGTCAAAAATAAATTTTCAAGGCAGCTTGTCTCCACATGCTTAACCCAATGAGGGATAACAGCTCTCAAGGGATAGCAGTTCCTAGTTAAAAGCTAAAGAGTGATAATTTTCATTCAAATATCCTCAGAGATTTACATGTCATTAGCCCATGCTCTCAAAGCTGGCAGACCCCAAAACACTGAAAACTGAACTAGAACACTAATTTCTTCCTGAAAAGAAAGATGACAGAGATTGTCCCTCACACTCAGAGGTTAGGAAAAAAGCACAAGATTGGGGGAAACTAAGCAATTGTAACCACACTGAGCTCCAAGGACAGCTTTCCCCTTGTGTGCTGTTCACTATGGAGCCCTGTGCGCAGTTCAAGGGATAACCTGTATTAAAACAATTAATAATTGGATCTTGGATGCTTAAAGGAAAATTATCTCTCCAGAGTGTTGCTGGAGAAGTGACAGCAAGAGTTGGGAAGTGTACCCTGCTTGGGATGAAACGAGCCTGTGATGGCATTGCTGGGCTTCAGTTGTGTTGGCTTTAGGGCAATTCAGGGCAAGCAACAAGACCGTGAGGGCAGAATCCCAAGGTTAGCAGAGAAGCAAACTTTTTATGTTATGCAACTCTTAGTTCTTAAATCTGTGATTTGGTGATTGGAGATTTTCCTGTCCGCTTGTGTGATGGGATGCAGATGTCAGGCAGGTAAATGTGAAATGGTGGCAGAAAAGCTTGCTGATGGCATCATCAAACCATCTAAGTCATGTACTTCTGCAGAAAGAAAGTGATATTGCTGTGATAATTCACTTAGTCTGTGGAGCCAAGGAAGTCTGGATAGCCCCCAGCCAGGAGAGCTTATTGTGAAAACACTGCCAAGCAATGCTTTCAGCACACTTTCTTGGCATGGCAGTGTGACAAACTTCTGGAAAGGGCAGAACTGAAGAGAGAAATTGCCAAGCCCATGTGTGTTGGGAAAAGTATGTGTATGTGTGAGTTCACCAACAGAATATTGATGACATCTCTTTCCAGCGTGCTGAGCCAGTTGTCACTGTGTGCCAGTTCCTGAATTTCATACATTGATGTCTTTGCCTAGCAAGCTTGAACTTCTTATCCTTCCCTTCAAGCCTTTCATGCTTGCATCTTGGTGCTTTTGTCTATCTGTCATGGCCTCCTCCTGTCTCCTTAAAGCTGCCTTTGTTGTGTTTTTTGCCCCACAATGTCACTTTTCCCATCACATAATGATGAGGCTGGACTAGCTAGGCTTCAATACTCCGAGTGCCTTGGTGGGCAAGGGCCACTACAGTACAAAAAGGTGATAGAGAAAAGGCCTGCAACATCTTCAGTCACTGTTGCAGTTGCTCTTGGTAAGGGTACAAGAGGACCTGGGTTTGTATTGTGTGCGAATGTTGATCGGTGCTGTTTTCTTAAAATGATGTATGCTAGAAGTCACGTACAAAGGCTGTGCATTTTTAAACTTCTAAAAATTGGACGCTTCCATTAATAAAACTTAAAATACTACCAAAGTCCTTGATAGACTTAATATTAAAAAAAACCCAAGTGGTTGACCCACTTAATTAAGCCTAATATTTGTGTTAGTTCAAAATATTTTTTTATTTTGTGACAGATTTTGTCTATAAAGACCCAGGGTGTCTTTATAGGCAAAAAAAAGCCAGTTCTAGTTAGTGTAAATTTATAGAAAGTGTTTCCATCTTTTCACAGTGCAAGTTTAATTTATAAAGATAACTGTGCAGTAGTGACATACTAACTTTTGTAAGGCATTTGACTTAATGCATCTGATTGGAATTCGTGGTGCTGAAAGATAGTGTGTCACCTTTGATCAGTGACCAGAACTAAGAAGCCATTTTTTGTTGGACAGTCATCAAACGGGGATGTTTCTAGTGGGACTTGGCAGGGACTGGCACTGATTCCAGTGCTGGGCAACTCCTCCATCAAAGAAAGAGAGATGGGCAGTAAATCCAGTATTTGTGGATGACAAATGTAAGGAGATGATTGCTGCAGAGGGTAAAGTTTTTACATGGCTTTATAACTAAAAGCTTTTCCAGAGCCGTGCACAAGTCTGCCCAGTCTTTGGGCAGAGTAATCCAGCTTTCCAGCATACAGAAGCTGCCCTTTTTGATGTGGTGCCTACAGCTGGGTTTTCCTTGTGACTTGCTCAGCGTTTCAGCCTGGTGAAATGGACTACAGTGTGTCCTTGGACCTAGACAGAAAAGTCAAAGAAAAATCCTCATTTTGGTACAGGGAGGATCAAAAGAGCATCTAGCTCTCTGTGATTTAAGAGGAGTACTAAACTGGAGGTAGGAGAGGTGCAAACATAATCTAAGATCGAGAAAACTGTGATGTAATAGTAGACTGGAGGAGATCAATTTGCTTGCTTTATTAATATGAAGATGATGAGGAATTTGATTATGGTTTATAAATCATTTCATGGGGAGACAAAGAACTTTTTAAGGGTTCCTTAATCAAGTGAAAAAACGTATTGCAAAGACTTAATAGCTGGAAACTTTAAATCACAGCAAATTGAAATGGAAGCAAGGCCTCTAGCAGACAAGGTGGTCAAGGTGGAACAATCCAGCACTGGAAGTGACATATTCTCCATCTTATGTGACTTTAATGATGCCTGGATGATATTCTTGTGATATTTTAAAGCATATATTTTCTGTATGAATAGCAAGACTGTGCTGCTTTACAGTCTGTGATGAAACAAGGTATCAGACTGATGATCTCGTGTTCCCTCAAGACCTTAAAATCTCTTTTTCTGTCTGGGTATACAGCCCTTCTTTGTATTCCTTGGCTGGTATATTGAATAAACTGGGAGAAAAAACCCCAAGTGAATCTGGCACTGTTTCCAGTTCAAGGAGGTTCAGGAAGATCAGCACACAGAAATATGCAGGTGACAGCCTTAGGCAGGGCTTTGCAGGAAAATATGGAGATCTTAAATGTGTGAGGCTAAGAAAAGCAGAAGATGGTGCAGTGCTTCCTGTGGGAAGGAGCTTGAGCAGAGGTCATAAAGCATCACCTGAGCAACTGGTAAGGATGAGGATTACTTGCTGGTTTCTTGGGTGGATTTAGAAGATCAAGAGAGGAGCTGCTGTACTCATTGGGAGAAAATCAGTGCAGTAACTTCACAGGGTGAAGATGAGAGGAAAATGGAGTGATTTTAATGTAATATAGGATAGGGAATGCATAGCAGCCTGGAAGACCAAGGAAGAGGGGCCTCAGGCAGGACAACACTAGTACTGGCAGCTGCCAAGGAAACTGAAAGGAGGAAAAGGACAGCTGGGAAAGATGGGCTGCTCAGCCTTCATTGTGATGTTGCAGAGTGACAGCAAGGCAGAATGTTGTAGATAAAGGCTTTGAAGGGAGCCCCAGCCATGTGATGCAGGGAGAAGTTTGAGATTACTGCAGACCCTCTGCCTGCCCCGCTCTGTTGTTTGTATCTTCTGAAGGGGGTTGCAGAAGTTGTGTTAAATAAATATGGTACAATATAATGTCCCTAATGGTGGCTGTCAGTCAGTAGGGATCTTGCACTGTTGTAATACGTTTACACCACAGTTATCAGAAACTAAAGGGCCAGGGATGAAGAGAATACTCTGCTAGTAATCTTGGCTGCTACTTAGCTAAATGACAGATACAAATCCTGAACCCAAAAAAGGAAAAGTGATCTGGGCAAACAGCAGTAATTTGTCTGTGGGTTTATTTTACAGCTAATCAAAGTTGGATATAACAAGCTTGTAGCATCTGGCAGTCTGTAAATGGCATGATGAAACCTTTAACTCTTTGACTTTCTGATGATGCTGCTGTGATTTAAACAACTCTCACGTTAAACACAGAGGAGTGAAAAGACAGGACAGAAAAGAGAAAATTGTTCCGTTATGGAGTGTTACATTTTTTGCAGAGGCTGTTGTCCTTTCATGCACACAGGACTCAACAGAATGAAACCTGGATCTTTTGCAAGACCTCTTTCTTTTACAAACACGAAAAACCTACAGCTCTAGCTCTTGCCCACGAAGCTCACTGAGACAGAAAACATCTTGGAAACAGATTTTCATCTTTAGGAATTCAGTTAATATCACGTAATTGTTAACACAAGAAGACCTGCAATTATGTGAAGTATAGTAAGACTGGTGGCTTTGTAGCTTTAAAAAAAGTCCTTTACCAAAAGGTGTCACCTTTTAATATCACCCCAGCAGCCAGAAAGCTATAGTGTAATCACCCAAGTAGTTAAGTTCAAACGGGTTCTCTGTTCCTTCTGAGGGAATTCTGCTGGGCAAGTCATAGGTGTGTTGCCTGCAGACCACTGGGATCTATGTAATTTCACTGCTTCTTAATGCAGAAGTCTGAATAGAAAGGAATGGAACCTCTGAGAAGTAATGACTTAAAATTAGAAACAATATTTTAAGGCTGAACACTGTTTTGTTTGGAAGAGTAGTTTGAGGCTTTGGCATATGTTATTTCTATACAGATTTGCAGCTAACCTGATAGCAGGAGAGATTATGGGGGATATACAGTGCTTGTTCTTATGCATTTTTTATTAATTCTCTTTGTGTGCATCTCTCTTTCTCCTTGATAGATGCAGAAGGGTTTCCTTAGTGGTGTTTCTAGCTACTCTTCTTTACTCTTCTTATTTCTAAGCACTTATCAGATAAAGTTCCCTGAAATTCTGATGCTGTTTTAATGTGATTCTTCATCTTAACTTTGCCTTGTCCATATGTAATCATCAATCATTATTATAGCTTGTTAAGCACTGGTAATGTGCTTGGCCTTGTACATCGCAGAAAAGGAGAATGACTGCTGGCAAGATGAACTAATAGGTTAGGGATGTGCTGGGAAACGTCAGAGGAGGGAGAAATGTGAAGGTCTTAAGTCTTTTATGATTGTTACTACTGACTCCCCTTTTCTGGCCGCTCTGAGTGAGATTTGAGGACCTGCCTTTTCTCGTCTATCCATCCAATTACTTTGTTTTTATTCTGTTCTGTATTTTAAATTATGGCAGACTAAGGTGGAGGAGGTTTTTATGCTGCATTTCAGGAGGTTTTTATGCTGCATTTCTGCAGCTTTTTATAATTCATCCCTGGTTTTGTATAGGTATGGCTCTGCCCCAGCATGTATTTGTGCAGAGAATTTGGAAGCAGTTCACCGAGGCTTTCCAACTGTCCACCTGTGTAGCACCATTTGTGTAGCTGTGAGCAGAGCAGGCTCTATCTCAGGGGAGGACAAGGACTTAGGCTCATATTCAGAGTGATTGGCAAGAAACGCCATTCTTAGAAATACAGTAGGAATGTCACACCAGAACACTTTGGAAGACAGAGATATATATAGAACTCCCTTTCATTCAGCTATTGTCTAATGGAGTTTTTGCCTATTACCTGAAGCCAGGGAGTGTGTTCATTATCTAGTGCATAATGTGGTTGATGCCAGGCTTTAAAGTAGGCAATGGTGTTTATAAATCAACAGAAGTTGGCCAGAATCAAAGCTGAAGTATCCGTAATGATGTGTAATCAGCTATTAGGAACAGTTATAACAGCGGTCCTCTGTCAGCTTCCCCTAAAACAAAGCACGTAATCTGCCAGTAATAATGATAAATGTCCTTAGAGATGTTATGAATTGAACCTCAGTACTTCCAGTAATATTTATTGAAGATTCCATGACCTGTTCAGTGTCCCCTTATGCACCGCTTATCTTCCGTTGCTCTTTGTATCCAAGATCTGTTTTGAATTTTTACAGAATACTCACTTCAGCCGTATTTTTGAAAGGGAACATGACATCTAGTCCCCTGGAGTCCTCTGAATGAGCATTTTATCAGTGAATCAGCCTTGAAATGTTACAATGCTGGTTTAGTATTTGTCAGCATCCGCATAAAACATGCACAAAGCCAAACCATAAAGAACTCAACACTTAAACAAAGAACAGTAAGCATCTGAATTGCCCTGAGAGCTTGAGAGCTTACTTGAGCTTCGAAGATTACCATGGGCATTTGTTTCATTGGTTTTTCCTGGCTCTTGGTAGTTTGTACCTTTGCTTTCAGCAGAAAGCCAGTCCCCTTCTGTTGGAACAGCCCAGAAACAAGTTACTGGGGGAGCACAGCTTTTTCTAGTCACACAAGAGTACACTGAATTGGTAAAACTGCTGAATACAAGGCTGAACTATCCCAGCTAACAATAGTTTTTCTGATAGAACGCTTGATTCTGATCCTGCTGAATTGATGCCCTTTTTTGGCCTCTCTTAAAAGTAGGAGTTAAAGTGGATGTCGTCTTGTTTTCTTGAAATACAGAGATTTACTCCCACCTCCATTTGATCTAGCTGTAAGCTTGCTCCGAGCTGGAACAAAGCACTCCTTAAGTTTGGGCAGTGATATCTTGAGCTACTGGAAAGGTGCCAGTCCAAAGCACTTGATGTCAAGGAGATACAATATAAAGTTTCTCCTCAGAAGAATGTGAACTTGGTGCCAAAGGCCTTGATAGAGACCATTTCTAAGCCTATTGGACATTGTCAGATGCCTTTCTTGGTGATATAATTAGCTTTGTAAGAAAGTTTAGTGTCAGCTCAGAAAAGAAATGTGGAGAGAGGGTGTTGCTGGCTTTCAACAGTATGTTAAAAGTGTCATGTGAGAATTCAGTTTTAAAAGCTTTTTTCTTCAAGTATTAACCACATTTCTCATAAGACATGGAGTAGGAATGCTGAAGAAATCTTAAAATGAAAGCTTACATGAAATGGTGACTTGGTGTTTGCCCCAACTGTAGGGACTGTGCAACCAGTACAAGCTGGGGCATGGCAGAGGAGGTCATAGAGGATCTTTCACAAGGATGAAATAAGTAGGAGAGACAGAAAAGCTGGTTGAAATGCAGCATCTCTGTAGGGATGGCAGAAGGCAGGGTGGTATCTCCTTTTGTAAGAGGAGCTGCCAGTAGGGCTGTGTCCCTGGAGACACATCCAGGCTCTTCCTCGGGGCCCTTGCAGGCAGGGTGCTGCTCTGCACTTCAGCCCTGCTGTCAGTGTGCCAGCTTTAAAGGCACAAAGTGGAAATCAGTGCATAGGCCTGCCTTGGTATGGGACAGCTCTGCTGTCCAGCTCGGGCAGGGAAACTCACCTTTTGTAATGTGTACATCTTCTAGAAGTGGAAGCACCATGGAGTGCTGTCCTGCGTGGTAGAGAGCAGAGCATAAAATAGGGTCCTCTGCTGTGTGGGTGAGGGGACAGAAAGCAAAGCATGGGTGTGCTGGAAGCTGAAATCACAGTTTGTCACCTCACTGTGTCTACTGCTACCTCCATGGGGTAGTTGTGTGCACCACTGCAGCATGAGCAATGTACACCTGTCATAGGGTAGGATTACAACCAGTGCTCAAAGATGGTTGTTCCATAGATCCCCTCACGTCATTCAGGCTTACATCTCTCTTCTATGATTCTTTCTAGGCAAGGCAGATTTTTTTTTCATACAGAGAAGATTAAAATCTATGTTGCTATTTTGAAAACATAGATGATGATTTCTTCGTCATCTGAAATGTGCTGTTTTCAAGTGTAACAGCTTGGCTTGGAGGAGGCAGCAGAGAGGATCCCACCTGCAGCATGTCTGCATACTTGCACGCAGTCTTTACCAAACGCTGACTCCATCTGTCATGATAGAGTAAAAATAATTCCACAACACTGTATGCTCTGCAGTCTCGCTAATATAGAGTCATGCTTAGTAATAAATCAAATGCTTAGGTGTCATGTTTCATCCCATGCAATTAAACTTCATAAAACCTCTGAAAAATGTATTTTAACATAATAACAGCTCACCGTGAGAATCTCTAGTGTGTGTTTGTCATGGTCAATTCAAAAATTCATGTGATGCACTGAATGTGACAGTGATTAGAGGATTGTCATTTCAGTATTCATGCAGCTTCATGATTATTTAACAAAGTTCCAGGTTAGCTGTAGCGAAAATACTGATCTAACCTATTCTGTATGTGAAATAAACATACAATTAAGCTCAGGTCAGGTCAGTTGGAGTCACCAAGCACTCGCTTTGTTTTTTTTCTGTGGAGCAGTATATAGTGACATTTACAATGTTGGGCTGCGGTGCCTAAACCCTTCCGTAGGCTTCCTGAGTCATGTTTGTTACTTAACCTCATCTCATTCCTTGGAATACTGGCTGCTTAAAAAACACCTGGTGTAATTCCTGCCAATAGAGAGCTTTTTCTGCATGCTTCACTGTCTTACAGAGGGTCTTTGTGATGTTTGACATTACTGTGATTTAGAACTAAGTAGTATAAATTTGAGGTCATAAGGGAAAACAAAAAATAAACTCTGCATGCAATTCCAGGCTATTTTCATAGCTGGTGAATAAGCTCTGGCATTAGGATGTAGTTGTGATTCACTCAAATAAAAGGTCATCAGCAGATCAAAATGAGAACTAAATACATTGGCAAAAGTAACTACCATGGGTCTTTTTTTTTATTTCCTCTGTGAGCTTTACTTCAGGAAATATTATAATAATCTCTAATATGTAACATTTCTACAGTGAACAGGGAGCACTCTTGCTAGGGCTGTGAAAACTGGCTTCCTGCTGAGATGTTCCGTGGTAGGGAGAACCGCAGCAGTGTGGTTTTTCTTAACAAAATAGAAACACAATGAAAACGCTTGAAGGACTTTCCTGATTATTATTTTTGTATAACGATATAAAAAAATAATTAATGTTTTACGGTAGCCTGTGGAGTTACTACTGGTATTCTGTAAATAAAATATTTTGACACAGTTGTGATGTGGAGTGTCGAAGCTGTCTGCCTCACATGGGCACTGTGTAATTACCCATCCTAATCGCAATTATGTAATCTAGTGTGTTGTTACAAGATTAGGGTATCTATTTATGTAGCTGAATCCATGAAACATTCAAAGCACCGAAAATTACTGTGGAGAAAAGAAGGAAACATAAACATTTGAAAATTCCATTTAGGAAGGGCCATTAGGGTTAGAAGACGTGCTGCCAAAATCAAGGGTATGTGCAGTCAGAGGGGAGACAGCGCATGGAGGCACAAAGCAGCGCCACGCTGGTGCCAGCCTTGCTCTTGTGCAAGTCAGGCAGGCTCCTGCCCTGCAGGGAGCTGTGCAATCACAATGGTGGCCTTTGGAGCCACCCAAAACCTGTCATGAGTGTACTCATGGGGCTCCAGTGGTTCACAGCTCTGCCCTGTGAGTGCCCTGGAGCTGATCATCTCAGGGCGATGAAGCCTCAGCTTAGGCTTTGCTACTGCCAAGGAGTGGCTCAGGCCAGCTGCAGAGTGAAGGCTTGGAGGTTGCTCATTTCTCTCTAATTGTCTGCCTCATCAGGGGAAGCTGTTCACTTCGGGTCAAAACTTGGTGCCATTTTCAAATTAAAGTTCATTGTTGAAGGCTCAAGTCTGAGATTTGTTGTTCTGTGACAGTTTTTCAGTTAGAAGTGCAGTGACTTATTCTCCTGCTGCTTCCTTTGCCAGGTAGGGAGTGAATAGATTACCCAGGGTTCAGCCCTTTTGCTGGGAACAGAAGCTTCTTGCTCAAAGGGAGACTGGTCATTGTATGCCTTGACCCAGCCCATCATGTCAGGCTATTTCACTGAGTACAGAGGAGACACATGGAGAGAATTCAACAAGGAAACGTGTTTTGTGCTTTAGGGAGACAGCCCTATAGCAGACTGGGAGAAAAAGCAAAAGAATTATTCACAGTGCTTATAACTCTAAAGGTCTCAGAAGAATAGAAGTCTTAGACTGGAGGCTTTCATCATGAATGTGGATTTGAAAACAAGACCAGGTTTTTGACCTAACTTAAGCAATCCACACAGGAAAGATACCCTTGCGGAAGTGGTTAATGCAAGCAGAGGGGATGATTAAATGAGTTAGGCCTTGTAAAAGGATCCGTTTATCGTGGCTGTGTGCTGGGGGAGCTGCCATCCTCAGGAGGCTGGCAGGGGGATTTGCAGAACCTTGCTTTGTAGGTCATGGCTTCCAATTTGTCTTAACTTGCTGCTGATTAAAAGTTAGCAGTGAATCTCCCTGTATGAGCTGTCTGAAATGAACTTGTTACCTCAGTACTGCTCCACAGATTCAGCCTTTTGCAGTGTAAGAGTTGCTTATGTCACAGTGGCTGTCTCCCCAGCGGACTCAGCAGACAGCTAGAGACACAAAACCCTGTTAGTCTCTTCTGGGGTTGGGTCCCCAGAGACATTAAGGGTATCTGTGTCTCCACAAGAGATCTTTGAGGTGACTATAGAAAATTACTTTCTTTCAGGGCTCCAAGTCTGTCCAAGGGGACTGTGGTGCATCCTTTTTTACAAACCATCAAGCTCTGTTGAAGAATAGTGCCATGAGAGAAACATGAAGGTGGTGGGGAGGGATTCCTGGAGTGCAGAGAGAGTGCACAGGTCAGACTGTATGATGTGCTGTTTTAGTGTATTTTCTAGCATTTTTTAATGCCTGGTCCCCAGCACCAGCCACTTGTGAAATGCCCTGACAAAGAGCATATTCCCATGGATGGGGAGTGGGGGGCCAGCAACTTCTCTTGAAATCATCAGTGTTTCATCATCAATGCCAGAGCCCATGCATCCTGAGCAAAAAGTGGCCCCTTGGAAACACAAGAGAGGCAACCAACAAGAATATTGGCAATAGCAGATCTCTTGTCCAGAGCTCTTTCGTTCTTTCATGGTTCTTTTATTTTTTAATGTACACAGTATTTCACCTTTAAACCAAGTACAGCTATTCATTAATACCAGTCAAGACTTGCTGTGAAGTTTTCAAATGAGACAATTGTGCTGAGTCAGATAGATGACACATCCTCCTTCTCATGTTACATTGCCTAAAATAGAGATCTTCGTAGAAGCAGAATTTGAGTGCATCTTGTCTCATACTTGCACAGGGATGCCAAAAAACTACTTCTCAGGCCACAAAGTGATTTCACTGCAGATTCAAACATCTCCTGTTTTAATAGTAAATCTTGTATGAGTGACTTATTTCAGGTGTTGAAGGGGTAGATAACAATGGTTTAGAGGAAGACTTTCCCAAAGGCTCCAATAGCTGTTTGGTACTTATCTCCCCAGTAGATTTTAATGGGAATTAAGCACCTACAAGTCATTTTTTTGCCTTAGAAAATCTTTCCTGCAGGCTATAGAAGAAGATTGGTAGCATTAAAAATGATGACATTTATCCAAGAAATGGCAAAAGGGAGCACAATAACCCTGCACTTCACAGGTGCTTTTCATCAAAAAAGAAACCCCGCATCTTCACAAATCCAGGATACAAATGTTGCTGTATCCTGACGTTTGACCAATTCGGTGAATTCTTTAAGACCTTGTATCAATGCTACATGCCAGCTAAAGGCACCAGGTGAGGTATGTGTGCTGCCTCATTTCTCACTGCAGTGTATTTTGACAGTGAAATCAGAGCTGTGATCCGAACGAGCAGGGTGAAAATACAATACAGTCTGAAACATCTTATAATCCCAAGGAAAATATAAGTGGTGTGTAGGTTATCAGCACAGAAGATTCTGATGCCTCCTCCTCCCATTAGACTCTGGGTGGGTTAGTGGTTAATTATAACCTGCCACTTGGGTTTTCCTCACATGCCTAGCAATGATTTCCCTATTCCTAGATTAATTAAAATGTTAAATAAGATCGGTCCCTAACACCAGTCTCAGGGATAGCGTGTTATCATTTATCTTTGCCCTTTAGTTATGGACATTTAGTAAGTTTTCAGCCATCTCCACCAGGATTTAATCCCAGTCAGCTTTAGGTTTTTGGAATGGTTTTAAAGAGGTGCTATAGCACACTTTTCTTCTCTTGACTGTGTAATCCAACCAGAAGGAAGAGCTTGGCAAAGCTTTTACAGAAGGAATAGCTTGGTTTACTCCTTCTCACCTACTGCTTTTGTATCCCAAATGAGTCCTGTGTTCCTGCTAGCTCTTCAATATAGGCAGTCAATATTTGTCACTCACATTTGTTGTTGCACTGTTGTCCTTACAGGGCAGTGATTCCTGTATCACCCTTTTTCCTTCTTCTTGCAGTAGGTTCTTTTGCTTTTTGGATTCTCAGATGACTTACCTCTCTACTTATTTTAAAATCATTTCAATTAATATAGTAGATTTGTTAGCTAATTCCCATAACACGTTGGCGTTAACGCTGAGTTTTCTTTCCTATGCTTTTTTTTTTTTTTAAAGTGCTGAGTAGCTCAAGCACTTAAATCCAAAATGAAGCTCTGATCTCCCTTTTTTACCGGACCTACTTTTCTGTTACTTAGTTCAGCTATCTTTTCCCACAACTTTCACGGCAACACTAAGTCATTCTGGATTTTCCACTTTCTTGGCTCATCTGCTGCTTTTTTGTGTTTTGATCCTGTGTTGTTTCTGTCATGCTTGGGGTTTTTTTTAACTGCTTGTTTTGTGGTGGAGCCACGCTGCCCTCCCTGTTCCCACAGACCAGGCTGACTGAGTTGGTGGGAGAATCTCTCTACACAGAGCATATGTATAACAGATTTAGTTATTAATAAATGACTGTATGACAGTTACTATTTCTGTACCACTTCCTTTTGGAGGAGCTGCATGTCAAAATCTGCACATTACCAGAACTCTCTCTAATTTCACTTTTCTTGTGACTCAGTGGCAATAGCATGTACTCTTTTATTTGGCCTCACAGGGGAATGGTAATAGATTTTCCTTGAAACCATTTTCCCTCATCATTTCCCGTTACAGCAGGATACTTGGCTTATAAGAATTTGCTCATACCCTTCTGCTGGAACAGTTTCTTGTACTGCAAAAGTGGTGTAGCAGAGCTGCATTTGCCTTGAAACTGTCTGAAGATTTTCATACTGGTTTTTTTCAGTCTAAATTCCATTTTAAAAAATAACAAAGGAAAACCTGGGAGGAGACAGAGGAAGGTAGTTTGTTTCCTGTGATCCCAAATGGACATTCCTCCATTGTCTCAGACTCCAATATTTTGGATGTTCTAAAACATTTTGAGTTGAAATGCAGGGGGAATATGAACACACATTAGAACTGGTTTCCCCAGAGAACTGTAGCAATCATGTACTGGTTGTTTCGAAAATGGAGGATTGCAGTAAAAACTAATTCCACCCTGTGATGCCTTAGAAGTGCTTTGAGATTCTGCTAGTGTAAGAAATGATGGGCTGGTGAGATTTAAGAGCAGAAATATGCAAGCACCTAGGAATACAAATAAAAGTGTTTCTGACTTCACCTTAATAATTGTAATCAAAAATATATCCTGGCATTGATAATGAAAGCAAAAGAGCAGCTGACAGAAGTCAGCTGGAAGGCACAAGGATTACCTGGTGACATTCTGATCTGTACAATTATGTGGATGCTATTAACATTTAAATAGTATAAAAATCAGCTCACTGAAATACGGAATTGTGTTCTTGAATTGAAAAAATGCTGTCATTCTACCTGACTCAGTGATAATTGCCTAGTAAGTGCTAAACGTAGTGAAATTGCAGCAGAGGCTCAGAAATGCAGTCTAGGAGCTAGGGATGGGAATGAAAGCAACATTCATCTTAAAACAAATTCAAAATAGCACTGAATTTAAAGGAAAAAGAAAGAAAGGGGAAAAAAAACAAACCAGAAAACAAGCTTTTAAAATGCCAAGTTTGATGCAACCAACAAAGAAAATAAGTGGTGGTAGATTTCAACTGAAGGAATCAAGGATAAAATCTTCACTTGTGAGTATAGCTGTTTTCTCACTGTCACACACTCATGCGTGCACATGTGTCTGCTCATATGCATGCTGCACCCAAAGGGTCTTTCCCCCCACCCCATTTTCTCAGCCAAAGTCTGTGCAGATGTTTGAGTTTGCGTGTGTGAAAGCAAATTTGCTGCATGAAACACAGTTCTGTTTGGGAACAAGTCACTGCTGCTGTTAGCACATCTGAAAACTCAGTTCTTCACTCTGCCTGCTTACTGAAGCTGATTTGCCTTGCTGGGATGGTCCCTTGGAGTTGGGTTGCCCTCTCTGTGCAGTCAGAACACAGCCCTGCAGCGCTTGTCCCTTCCAGTGGCTTTGCACATGTGCTCAGCCTCCTCCTAGCACAGAAAGGCTCATTTTCTCCAGGGACCAACTGCAGGAGACCTGGACACAAAATGCAGAGATAATCCAGAGGGTTTCACAGGAATACAGGAGATGGGACCCAGTGGCGACCTCTCCAGATTAACTCATAGCACACTCCCTGTGCTGCTTGGATTTGGTGCAGCTCAGAGGGCTGGGCAGTACACAGCAGAGGCAGTATTTGCGCATTCAGCCTGACTCAGGAATTGCTGTAGGGATCCTAACAGGATAAACAGCAGTACTTTTTTCTTCCTTAATAAGGAAGGAAGCATGTATGGGCAGCTGTAACTGTCTCTGTTTCAGAGCTGTAAGTCTCTGTCAGCTTCAGTGCATGGTGCATTCCTCATACAGTTAATGGCAGCAGCTGGGAGAAAATACGGTCGAAGTCACAGACAGGCTCAGCCACAATAAGCTGAATCAAGAACCATCTTGCTGTCACCCCAGCAGCTCCTCAGTGTGAGAACACCTTGGTAGGAAGCTGCTTCAGAGAAACTGTCATGTCAGCGTGCTTGGAGATGTGTCTGGATTTGGAGTGCATCTCCCTAAATCCATTGGCTCTATTTAAGGCATTTTGCTTTAACATACATGCCAGCTCTTTAGAAAAGCTTGCTTTTTTACTGTCATATTTCTACAGAGTTCATCTTATTTGGAAGGGCGGGGGATGTTTGTTACTTCCATCTTTCACTCCAGATAGGGAAGAAGAAAGGTTTTGACTTCAGAATGAGAAGTTTGCTGGTGGTAGTCTCTCTGCTACCACCACTGCAGGCTGAGTGAAAAACGGAGTAACACTGGGATATTACTTCAGCAATACAGCAATTCAGGATTTTGCATGTAATTCTATTAATGATGTATGAGCCAGAATATATGCCAGCCTTCTCTCCTAGAGCTACATTTATTTTGCAAAACAATAGGATGGGAAGATGTTTAGCTTCATTTTTGTAAATATACTTAGCAGACATGACTGATTACACACAGGGAACAGAACAGTTATGTTAAAAAATGATACAGTCATTTTTCTGCCTATAGCCACATTTCAAAACCACAAAGGATTATTTGTAGATCACTGAGAAGTATTAAATGAGTTCATTGAGTATTCTGTTAATATGCAGAGATGCAAAAACAAAAGATGCAAAGGTAAGAATTTTTTCGCATCTTTACTTTTTCATCAGAGAATACCACAGACAAACAAGACATTTAAAAAAAAATAATCACTTCTTGCAGGTTTGGGTAAGGGAGGAATTGGAACTATTCCAGAGGGATGGAAGAAAATTTAGATAAAATAGAAGAATTTTCTTTTTCTTCCTTATAGCAATAGGCATTGACTACTGTGAGGAGGCTGCCATGACTGGGGAGGTCAGCTCCAATGCAGAGGCTCTCCTGTGAGAGTCACCTCAGCAGCAGATCCTCAGGCCAGGAAATTCTTGATCCACATTTAGTGGATGTATTTCTGCTGTGGACAGTGCATCAGCTCTCTGCCAGTGTCAGTGGAGAAGCAAGGTATACTTTGTTACACTGGCTGGCACAGATGGGAAGATCTTGTGATCCTCACACATGTGTTCTGTATTTCTGCATGTCAGGAAAGGCTGAACTGTACCACTGGTTTTGTCAAGAGATTTCATAGTGATTAATATTTGACCAGCTCTTAAAAGGTAATGGAAACTTGTTGTGGTATCTTCCCTATTCAACTCCTGCCACACACAACTGAATTTATTTTCTTCCTGATTGGCTTTAAAGGTGTGTAATCATGCGAGACTTAGACTGTTGACAGCACAATTTTAATTCTTAACAGGCAGCCAGCAGGCAGTTCTCCTGCAGCAGGAGCAGAGTGCAGGTTCCCACTGTCCCCTGCTGTAATAGATGCACTGCTGTCTCAGTTTCATTAGTTGTCTCACCTCTGCACGCAGCATTGCAACGTTACCAGCTCTTCTCTCGTGTTCCTGCCGTGCTCGTGTGCGGCTGGAAGCGAGCTGGCTGTATCCCTGAGGATACACCTGCACCAGTGATGTGGCTCAGTACACAAGTGCTCTGCTGGCTCTCAGAAAGGATCTTGTTTTGATCGTGTGGAGATAACCATGGACTAATTTACCTTGCTTGGGAGTTTACCCCAGTTCAGCAGCAGTGTACTTGAGCTATTTGCCATGGCTTTAGGCCAGGGTTCAACTTTGATAGACTTGGGCTGTGCTGCTCCAGTACGAACAGGAGATATTCTGCAGGGACAGATTTTGCATCACTGGCATTCATATCTGTAGCAGGAACAGTTTCGTGCTTTCTTGTGACAGTAAACAGTCCATGTGTCACAGTTCAGCCTGGACAGGACAGGAGTCCCGTGCTGAGGCTGCTGTTGCAACTCAAGTGGAGCTGCCTGGTGCCCTGAAGATTATTTTTGCCGTTTGCATTAACTGCTATTTCTTTATTTTCTTCACTTATTTTTCAACTGTAAAATACTAACAATGTCTTTTATTTTTTTTCTTTTTTTTCCTTTTATAGCACCTTTAAGTGCTTCTAGCTCTTTGACTTTAGACATATATCTATCATCAGGCAGGTTGTTTTAGGTCTGCCTACATTTAGCCCAATGCATAAAGAGAAGTATTACTGCTGTTCTCATTTTGAAGTGTTACTAAGAGGGAAAATGAAATTACTGCAGGTCATTTCGAAGCAGGAGCAAGGTTTGTAGTCAGAAGCAATGTTTCAGTGTTACTGGGGGAAGTGAACTGATGACAAAACCAACAGTGAGAAAAAGGCCTTTGCTGCTTTTAGCAGCACCCTGTGCATCTGCCTGCACTGTCCAGCCTCTCCAGTGACAGGAATTACTGTGTTCATAACGCGTTCTGGGCAGCCTGAACTTTGTTTTGAAGGATCATCTTTGAGATATGTTGATTATCAATATTTAAAAGGGCTAAGTTAGGAAGTTCAAGCATATTACAGAGTGCAGCTAATAAGAGCCATGGTGTGAAATACAACAGCACTCCGGTGGTGACACTGTTACAGCATCACAGTTAATGACCAAAATATTAAAGAACTTATTGAAGTTCAATCATCAATCAAGGTAAATTGATTCTTCTGGCAAAGAATGCAAATGTGTTCTTTTGATACTGTGTGAATACCAACCAACTACCCAGGCTTGGCTCACGCTCATTTCCATGGTTATCAATTTATGAACAGCTGTGTGAGCCATGGTGAAAGGAAGAGGGGAGTAGCAATAATTAACATTCTATTTTACTAATTTATGGCTGAAGTTGTCACCATAATCCCAATTGGTAGATTTTTGCTCAGTGTTGCTTCCTTGTTTTTGCATGTTGTCTCCATTATTGTCTCTGTTGAACCTGCGACTAATTTCAACAGAAGAAGTTGGAGAGGGGATGAACAGTTTTAAGTCTTTCTGCAATCAGTGTTTCCTTCAGACACTAAATGTGTGTGAAAGGGAGACTAAGAGTCTGTCTTGGTCAAAGTTGCCATTATAATCAAGATATCAGTGGAGCAGAGGCTTGTTCCCCTGCTGTCAGGAGGTCATCAGTGCCTCTTCAGATCCTGCTCTGGTTCTCTTTAACCTTTCTCATGCAGTTTGCTCTGTTGGGCCCTGCACTCAAAGGTCTCACACAACTTCTCCTCTCCAGGAGTTTTTTTACTTAGTTCTTTGGCTGTGCCAATACAATCAGCCTTTTGCTTTTTTCACTGGTGTAGATCTTGCCTGTAGCTGTGGTGTCCTGGGCACAGAGGTTACCCGACATCCCTGCACTCTGCTGAGGTATTCTTCCTGTCTCTCTCTGAAACCTATAAGCACATAAGTACAAAGCCTATTACTTTAGTATGATCCCTCTTTCTCCTAAGCATGCTGTGTTACTGTCACGTGGGGTAAGTTTTGGGGGTTCATTATGTTTCACAGGATGTAAGCTTCAGGGCAAGATGAAAATCTTCAGAGGCTGCAGCTGGTTTCCAGCAGTGTGACACACTGCAGGTCAAACATGGGGGTTTCAAACATGCCCATGCTTGCGTGTCCCCTGTAACCAGCACTGCAGTAGCTGAGCTGAGCCACCTTGCAGTGGCATCCCCTGAGGGTTCCTTGCACGGGTGCTTTGTTGGTTTCCAGTGGGGGCGACAGGGTCAGACTGTCCTCTCACCTGAGCCATTGCAGAGGCCTGATGGGCGTTGATGGTAAACACCCAGCTCCTCTCATGCTACAACCAAGAACAAGCCATTCCTCACCTTGCAAGGACAAGGAGCTGGCACCGTGACCATGGCTAGCCACTCCTGAAATCCTGCCAGGACTGATAATATAAAAACCAAAATCGCTGTAGAAAGAATTCCATTTGTTATATTTCATAAAAAATACCCTCATTAAACATTTTCTCTGAAAGACCAAACTGTCAGAAATAGATGTAGGTTTATAATTGATTTTTCCTGCGTGGACTGCTCTCCGTCCCAGTCTTCGAATGAGCCTCATTTATATGTGAAGCGCATGTTGAGTGTGTGTAGGAGCTGTAGAAGATGGGGACAGAAGAGCTACATTTTTACTGGGAAAGGAGGAAGCACAAATGAGAGTGAGAGATCAGCCGTTCTTCCTAGGAATACAGATTTTATTTAGGAGATGGTTCTTGTCCTTTGTTACACTGCCCAAAGATACCCTAAGGACGAGTGCAGTAAGAAATGTTTCATGTGCCCACATTTATTTCTGACAATGAGGAATGCAGGCCCTGACGACAATATGGGGTATGTAAAAGGCCACAAAAAGTAATCTGCAAATGAAAAAATATTCCATGCAACAAAAGACTTGAAGCTCTGTGTCCTGCACTTAGCAGGAAGAGGAGCAAGAGGTGAAATATTTGTGGAGTACGAGTGCCTAAAGTGAGAAAAGGTGCTAGCTGCAAGGAATGGCTGTTTAATCCATCAGACAGAGCCAGAACAAGAATCAATAACTGTAAGCTGAAACCAGAGAAAGCGAAGCAGAAATAAGGCTCAGATCTCCAACAGCGGGACTGATTTGCCACTGGAAGTATTGGCTTCTCTCTCTCAATGTTACCTGACGCTGAACACATTTCTGCAAGACCTTTCAGCCCAGCATGTGTGGAAATAGAGCACAAGATGAGTGTGAAGGGCTGCCACATGAAATTTGCCATGGCGGGTCAGGCAAGGTGACCAAATACTCTTTCTGGTCTTGAAATTTTTACCTGAAAATATAGCAGGTAATTTCTGGATTAACTTAATTTTGTGCTTTTCGTTAGATCTTCTCCTTGAAAGCAGCAAAGAACTGATTTTCACTTGGGTTATTTTGAAGTGCCAACGAAATTAAATTTGTGCTTATCAGTAAGTAATGTCTGATGGGGTGGCGTGGAGAAAAAACAGAAAGCAATCATACAAATTAGCAGCAAATCTTCCTTTCCATCTTTGCAGGCACACTGCTTCGATCACAAGGTTAACTAGGTCCTTCCGTCTTGCAATTTCATCTCTGCATCAGATGGCAACTTAAATTCCTCAACAGTAAAAGTGCAGGTCCCTGCTCTGGGGTCCCAGAAAGATGGTAGCTGTGCTGAAACCTGACACTGCTGGATCAGTGCCTTGAGTATTAATGGGATGTCTAGAGTGGATGTTCTGTTTCAGGTGAGAGTGAGCCATGGAATTGGCTTAGCAGTGATCCTGGGAGGTCGCTGTAAAACAGACAGTGTGCAGTGCTGGTTTGGGACTTCCCAGTAAAGCCAGAGTAAAGGGAAGAGCTGACTTTTGACATCATGTTCTGTCAGAGATTGACCACTAACAACCCCCTATTCTCATCCTGTTGACATGGAACATAACTGAAAACAGCTCATTCAGGAAAGGATAGCAGGGATAGATGGGATACATGTATGCAGGGCTCACATGTCATCATTTTCCCAGAAAAGGAATCTTTCTCAAGGTTACTGGAGAGAAATTGGCAGCCCTGAGAGTGGGAAATGATGTAGCTGCAGTGCTGCAGCTGGTAGAAAATGCTGTCAAGTTTCCTCAACTGTCAGTTAGGAGAAAAAGAAAATATAGCACAGAGCTGCCAGCACATCTGGCATAAACTGAAGGTTTAACTAAAGGATCCATCCTCCAGCTTGGCTGGTTACACACTACCCTGGAACAAACTCTGTTGAAAACCTGACAGGTAACAGGTGGTGCAAGCAACCTAACTTTGCTCGTTGGCTCCTACCAGTCATGCTCCAGTTAGCAAAAGCACTGCTGCTCACCTAAGTTAGGTGGCCTGTAGGAGCACTGCTGTGGGCTAAGCTAAGCCTCTGCCAGCAGGGTTGTTCACAGGTTATTTGACACTGGCTGCCTTGTTTGGCATGTCAGTAACCTCAGTTGTCAGGTACAGATTTTGATATGGCCCTTTTTCCTGTGGTAATGGCTCATGACTACCATGTCACTGTTCCATTTTTAGGTTAAGAACACAAAGCTCACCCTTTCTCCTACAGTCATTACTCACTATTGGACTATTTCCATCAAATTATTGTATGTCTCCTATTACTTGTATCTATAGCTAAAATAACGCAGAAAGATGTTAGGGTCATTTTCATGCTTGGTGGAACCAAGACCCAGACCCCAGTGGTCCCATGATATGAACTTGCCACGGTGTTTTCAGGTCAGTTGACCGTGCTCAGGCAGGAGCAATATCTGCTGCACTGAGCAGGAAACAGCTAGTTAAGAGTAAATGGAGCACTCAGAGATGGAAAGCAGAAATATTCCACCACTTATTATCACCATCTGCTTTTTTCCCATTGAGACATGTGGCATACTTCACTTCAACTAATGCCAGCTCTGCCCAGAGGGGTTTAGATGAAACATGGAATTCCTTTCTTCTGAATACTGTGTTTGTAAGGTTGTCTGACCATAAGTCTTTGTCCTTTTCCCCCAAGGTGAAAACCAAAACAAAATTAAAAAAAACAAGTTGAGAGGACCCTATTACTTTCTACCTCTGTCTGCATTTCCGTAATGATTTAATGCTTTCTGGTGATCAGATGCGGTGAAGGTAGTTTGAGGGGGATGGCAATGGTTGCATTCGTGTTGAGACTTTTTCCCTCATTGCTGGTATCACAATCAGCTTATCTATACACAGTCATTGGGGTGGTGTAGCTGCTGAGTTACTTCAGTTTGGTGCCTAGTTAGACTCTTTATCTCTAGAAAGATGTTTAAAGACTTACCAAACCAGTCCAGTCAATTGTGTTCCCATCCAGTCTGTTCCCGTTGAGGAGAACGTGGGAGGCGACCTGGCAGCTATGGCCATTTCCACCTTCTGAGCTGAAGAGCATCTTTGAGACTCTTGTGGACTTCAGGGCTGTGGGGAGCCATCTGGCCCAGCCTGCATGTCCTTATGAGTTCTTCTTTCAGTTGGTGCCTTGCCTACATCTTCCCTGCTCTCCCTCCTTCTCCCATGTAAAATGATACAGTTCAGCGGCACGTTTCCTGATTAGCACAAATTTCTGTGGTGGCTGAGTTGTGTGCAGTGTTAAAATCTGGGCTATGGTTGTCAAAGCCAGGATGCTTAGAAAAGAATAGCTTTTTACAGAGCCATATGCAGCTCAAGCAAAATTTGAAAAATAAAATCTGTCAGTAAAGACAGCACACACTTAATTGACTTTTTAAAAATATATTTTAGAGAGCCATGCTTGCCAATATCTACTGAAACCACAGCCCCAGCTTCCTTGCGAGCATGCACAGTGGGCAGTAGTTTTCCCTGGTTATTTGAGGATGTGTTCCATGGAGAGAAGGCAGCAGCTTTGTTGTAGACACACAACAGCAATGTGTGGAAGCTGAGTTAGGCAGTAGCACGTCCTAAACCCCTGTTCATACAGAGCTGTGCATTGCTCAGGACTGGCAGTCCTGCCCACTCTCTTTGGATGTTAATAAGCTGCACGTGCTGCTTCAGCACAGCAGCTTTCCCTCTCCTGTCCTGTGAACTCTTCAAGCTTTCTCGATGTCTTCACTATGGTTTGTAATCTCCCTCTGCTAGGGATGCTTTGGCACACCTTCAGCTTTAAAAAAAGAGTTGTCAGGAATATTTTTAAATACAGACAACCAGTCTCTTAGAAGTACTCAAATACAGATTGTTAAATGAAGAATTCAACTAGGATGCTTTGAGATAGTTTTCTAGGAAAGCTGTGAGAGTTTGCAGCCTTCTCTTTAACTCCAAGATACGTATTTATTTGACTTCAGAATCTCTTCAAAATTTCTCCTTAGTATCTTGTACTAAGTGATTCTTCCACTTGAAAACAGTGCAGGTAATTAGTCATAAATATACAGTCACTGGCCAGTTGCCATGGGTAGATACATACTACTGAAACAAGATCTGGGAATTTTGAGATTGCTGTAGGTGCTATAGAATATTCAAAATTAATGTCCTCAAATGAGTATCCCATGGGAGGTTATGGTAATACTGATGTCTTCTTAAAACTTAGGGTTGTTGAAAACACACATGAAATAATGGGTAATAAGAATTCATATAATCATCTCTGAAAAGTTAAGCATGAATCAGCAAGAAGTGATTGCTTTAAAAGACAGGAGTTTAATGATCCAAAGAGCAGCAATAGTAGTACTGTGCTGTTCCTCAGTATGTAGCCCTGCAGAAAGAACTACCGTGATGCCATATAACAAAAACATTAGAAAATCTAGTACAACTGTTAAAAACACCAGTTTCAAGAGCCTTTTGATGATTATGGAAGGAATTGCACTGGATTTTTGCTAGTGCAGTAAGTCCCTCTATAGTACAATAAATGGAGCTGTGTGAACTGTGAAGCCTTAGGATTGCAGTTTCATAGAAAGAGGTGCATACCATGTCTCCTACTACATTATGTATTCCCCCCAGAGTACTTTCTTCTAGATGAGTTTCAGGGTTTCAGGTATGGAAAAGACGAGCTGTTACATTTGCAAAAAATCACTGCCTACAATCAGGTATCATTCCAAGAGCTAAATCTCAGTAATTAGGAAAGGGAGCAAAGCACTTGCTATGTTGCTGTGGTGCAAGCTGGTATGAGGCAAATTGAAACAGGACAGTGTGGGTTTGGGCTGTGTGTGCACGGGGCAGCTGCAGGTAGTGTCGCAACTGACTGTGTCTGTTACCATGTGGTATCCCTCCTCTTCAAAGGGTTTTATGCTGTGCTTTCAGGGGTGTTGCTTTTGCTGGCTTGGAGGTTTGTACAGGCAACTATTCCCGTACAACCAGAAGATGCAGATGCCAGTCCTTTGCAAAGACAGCCAGCTAGGGCAGATCCCCGTGCTCATCATTTGGTTTTAGTACTTGTGCACATCCCCAGCATGGTCAAGATGGGGCCTTGTGCTCACTTGCAATAGGCTGGGCTTAGTCTTTGGTCACCAGCAGCCATCCCATGTCAGGGCTGTGAGCCTTCCTGCAGGGCTGGACACTGAGTTACTCCAAGGTCCCAGCCACCGTTTGGGAGCTGCATCAGAGAGTTTGTTTAGGTGAGGTGTCTATCAAAGAGGCATTCGATGTCCAATCTCCCTTTCTCCCTACAGGATGGCTTAATTCAGAGACTGCCACCTATGGAGAGGGGTATCATTCAGAGTGAAATTACAGACAACTGACACGATCCCTGTCCTCATAAATCCCTAATAATCATGACAAATGTCTGGAGCACCACAGGCTTGCAGTGCTCTGCCAGCTGCCCTGCCAGCCCAGCAGCAGCAACAGGGCCAGCAGCCCGTGAGGCAGCAGCAATGTGGCCCTGTCCCAGGGCCGCAGGATTCACTGCTGTCACCCAGGCTGAGGCTTTTAACTGTTTTCTGGCAGGCACACAGGATCAGATGTGGTGAAAGCAGCCCGAATGGTAGCAGTTGTTTCCTGCTGCCTGATTCATTCATAGTGATTACAGACCCCAGTGGAAACCCACAGCTGAAATAGCAGAGTTTGCTGCTGGTTTTGCTGCATCAGCAGAATCCTGTAATTTTAGTAGTGTGAGATCAGAAGGGAGATTAGGTCATCTCTCCCAATGTCTTCACATCTCAGACAGTCACCAGATAGTCCTGTGATACACACAGGCCTCTTCTTGTGCAGGAACCTATCCCAGCAGAACGGAAGGCTCAGGGGACATGCTCATACCAAGGTTCCTATGAAGCAAGGGAGATATTTGCAAGGAGTTTATGCCATTCCTGCAGGCTCCACTGGGCTGGTCTGGTGGGGAAGCAGCCTCTCCTCTCCCACAGGCTCCATCTGCTTTTTCTCCCCAGAGATACGTTACTATTTCTGATTCCTCAGCTTTCTGTGGGTTTCATGGCATCATTCCTGATGCCACCCCAACCACTGCTCCCAGCCCTATGATACAGCTATGGCTGCTCTCTGCTGCTTCAAGGAAAGCTGTGAAGGAAAGAAAATATTGGGCACGCTACAAATAAAATTGCTCCCTGAGCAAAGTAAGCAGTTGTTGGAAGCCCTGGGCTACAGGAATTGATGAGAAGCCTCCGGCCCGCTCAGTGATGCAGATGCTGCATTGGCTTCACAGCCCAGGTGGCACACTCTGTCTCAGGAACCCAAACTTCTACACCTGTGCACTAGGGATGCAGCTTTCCCAGCAGTGAAGGAACTATTTATAATTTTTTTAAATCTCCTTTGAAAAAGCTCAAGCAGCAGTGACTTCATCACCCTTCCTGGTAATTACTCAGTTTTGACTCAGCATTCTGAGGAGGATCTGATGTCTGTCCCCAGGGTGTCATTGGGGATGGGGGGCAGCAGCAGGGCCACACCAGTGTCTGGACAGCCATTGAGCCAGCCCAGCACCCTGTCGATTGTCACAGGCTGTGGCTGTGTGGTGGAAGGTGATGCAGTCTCTTTGATACATATTTTCTTTCATGCACTCATATTTGACTCTAATTTTAGCAGCTGATAAAATACAGGCTAAAAGAACATGTGAGGTTCTGTCCCAGTATATTGTTCCTCTCCTTTTGATGTTGCATTGAATTGGTTTACTCAGGAATTTCTTTTTTTTATTTCCAAATTAAGAATGTGAAATTCCTTTCATTTTAAGACCTATTTTTTTAAAAGATACTAAAATATCTATGGGGCTGCCACATTCAGATCAATTCCTCTGGAAAGAGTGGTATTTAAAGCTAATCTTGCTTCAGTTTGTAAATTGCTTATTTATGTATGGTGCTTAGGTCTTGAGTCGCTTTTCTTGGCCAGGGTGCTAAAAGCTCTAGGGGAAGAAGAGGAATGTGAGAGGTGCATCTGCATTTAAAACTGAAGTGTTCATTTTGAAATATCTTCCTGTAGGGATGGGAATTTTTCTCCCCAAAACAAGTATTTGGTTTCAGGCTGGCTGGAGACACATCCGTGAGGAAATAAAAGGGAAAAAAAAAAAAGAACTGTCTGCAGATTCATTTTTCCATTACTTGGAAGTCATCTTGTATATAATTTAGATGGGTCTTAACGAGGCATAAAGTCACTTTCAGAAAATTGATGACTCTTCGTTTGCTTCTCTAAAATGAGGGCCTGGAGCCTTCCCTTTGTTCCTTTGGTGGGATCATCAGATCTGATTGCAGAAACCTGATGAAGCTCTTAATCCAAGCACCAAGTAACCACAGCTCTGGCCTTCTCCTCTTTATTGATCTTGTGGCCGGCCGCATTTCTATTTCAGCCTAGTATGTACTCCATGCTTCCTTATCTCTAGTGAAACTCATCCCCGCCGTTTTTGGATTTGTTAACTCTTTAGTCACCAAACGTTGTCTTGTAGGGTTCAGAGTCTGGGTGTACAGAAAGGACTTCTGCCATCTCCAGCTCTGAATTTGCAGTCATGTGGACAGAGCAGGACACAAGGCAAGCAAGGAGTTGGGGTCTGTGCTAATCACAACATGTTCATAGTCTCCAGTTCCACCTCCTTTTATCTCTTTCTCCCCTACTGCAAAGCAGGGTGCTGATACTGTCCTTGTGGCCACATGATGGTGAGTCCCTGGCACTTGCCATGTTCATGACTACAGTGGATTTGCCTCGACAGCCTGGCAGGTAGGTGAGCCCAAAAGGATAGCCAGGGCCTCTGAGAGATGCTGCATGTTGTACATCCCCTGGCTCCTGATTTGAGTGTTCAAGCACACTGGAGATGTTGGCAGGTGTGAATTTTTCATGGCTCTGTCCTCCCTGTGCCCCAGCGTGCCATGAGCTGCAGTTTGCCAACTTGCTGCTTCGTAGCAGGAAAGGTCAGGAACCTCATAAACAAGGTGAGAAGCTGAGTGGGGCGGGCACGGCCACCCGGGCTGCTGATTCCTCCTGACATTAGAGTGCTAATGAATGTTCTGTCATGGTCCCGTGAATATTGCAGGAAGCTTTCGCCTCCTGCCTCCCCTGCCTTCGAGTTACCAAGGTTACCTGATGTGACTTTCCCAGGAGAGAGGAGCTATAGCTGCAGGTCGGCGGGCGGCTCTCGAGAGCATCCTGCCTGCGCAGCGGCGTGGGGAGTGTGGCCAGTGCAGCCTTCCATCCTCCTGCTCCCTTTGGCTGCTGCCATTCCCCTCACTCTCCCACCCCACGCTGCCTAAGGAGTCACCAGTTTCATTTTATTTTAGAGTTTTTGGAGTAAGGATCATATTAATTTTGTTTTGCTTGCATAACCCGGACTGTTATCATCCAACTAATTACTCACATTTTCCTTCAGACAGCAAATGGGAGAGATAAAACTGCAGCAGGTTTATGTGATTTCTGCTTATCAAATTACTGTAATTATTTGAAGAATGGCTTAAAATTGTATGGAGTAATGAATTTAATTATGAGTTTGCAGCGATGCCTTGTGTTGCATGCAGCTTGCAAATGGGCAAGTTTACGAGGAGCTCTTCACAAAGCAGCAGCAGGCGGGATTTTGCAGCACGCTCCTGGGAAGGGCTTCCAGCACCTCCACACCAAGGGGGGGTGCAGCACGCTTTGCAGGTCGGCTTCACAAATGGTGCTCGTCGTTCACCTGATCAGCTCACTTAGTCCAATGCTAATGCAAAGCAAGACAAAGTGCCGGCAGCCACCTGGTTGTGGCATGCTGCAGCTGGTTGCTTTTGCTGATCTCCTCAGCCCTGGGCGTGAGGGGGACCAGCTCTTTTCCCGACCCCCACACCCCCATATTCAGAAGATCAGCCTTGCAGGGAGCTGTCAGGGAAGGCAGCTCAGGCACTGCTGACAAACCTGTCCCACCAGAGCCACAGCCTGTTGCAGCCTGCTCCAAAGATTCACAGTAGTGTTTGCCACCTCTCCACTCGGAACAGCAGATTTTTTTCAGTACAGCTGGGAGGTGTACGGTGACCTGCCTGACTCCTGTGAGCTGTGGAGCACATTCTCTGCTCCCAGGATGTCCCCAAACCCTCCAAGGCAATTAATCTTCTCCACCTGCTTGCACTTTTCTTTACACCCCTGCTTATTTGCAGGTGCTCTAGAAACGTGTGTACTGCACTCCATCAAAGGGCTCCAGCCCTCCTTGAGTTTGGCAAATGGGGCATGGCCACCCTCCATCCCCACATCCATAGGACTGGTTAAACAGCTCCACATTCCTGTGGGCTGCTCCCTGCCTCGTGTACAGATGTGGAAACTTTGTGTTTCCTGTTAGTTGAGGTAGTGACAATACATGAGATTTCAGTCCTTGGTCTGTTGACTAAAATACAGACAGCAATGAGATGATTGTAGGAATAGTGAGATCTACAGGCAGATGGTTTGCACTGGACACTATTTTTAATGCCTTTTTTCATTACATGCTGCTGGTATTTGATGCAGCTGGTGCTTAAGTAACTGGATAAATAGCTAGAAAGGCTAGTCCAGAAAGGTGCAAATCCAGATGAAATACTCTTTCAGAGCAGGATTGTTTAAAAAGCAGGAATGTGTTCCTAAGAGACAGCCCAGCAAAAGTGGACCAGACTGACATTCCCAACAAAACTATTGTGGAGATAGACATAGGGCCAATAGAGTGAAGAGGTTTGAAATAGATTCAGCTAGGCAGTGTAACAAAAATGCAACCACAGAGAATCGAAACTGAGTGTATAGGAAGTAGAAAAACCACTGGAACTTCAGATCTCTGCTCAGATGTTTGTTGATTCATAAAGGATTATTGTTTCATCTGGTACAACCTGACTGTCATCATGTTCTGTGTGGCCTCAACCCTCATAACAGGATTGATAGTTCAGGCTCAATTATTTAAAATATCACATATGAAAGGCAAAAGAGTAAGTGGCCATGGGACATCCGATGTCTGAAACCTTTGCAAGGACAAAATGGCTTAGAGGTGAAGCTCATAAATGGTTCTTTGTCTACAGCACAGTGATTACACTGTTAATTTTTGAAGGTTTTAAATTAAAATAAAGGTAGCTGCCTTAAGAGGTTACCAAATTTTGTAAGCCCAAGCCTGCCCTAATTTGAGATATAAGCAAAACTGGCCTTGCATGCAAAGACAAGAAGGCATTAGCAGTCAAAATCCTTGTCTTTCTTGACATGTGAGTAGGGGAGTTTGTGTGCAGGAGTTGTACATGATACTTTGTCTCTCTAAATGCAAGGTCAAAGCAGATTCTAAATGGTATTGACTTTTCAAAGAGCATGTCACAAGGCAAACCTGAATTCTGCATAATCCCTGCAGTTTTATGTAAGTGAGGAAGAAGTACAATGAGGGCGCCAAAAAGAAATGTTGTTGAAGCCATAAACCAGGTGCAATTTTTGGCAGTCTTTCCACAAACCTGCTTAAGGCAGGAAGAAAGAAAAGCCCGCTTTCATTTGGAAAACTAATGAAGATTTGTGCAACGAATGCTGCAGTTTTGAGTATATTGATGGTGGTCATGAACAGAGCTGAGTGAGAGGAGATTGCAGGGTGTAGCCACTTGCCCTGGGTCTGGCTGGCTGTGACTGCCAGGCTGACCTCCAGCCCTGGCCAGCCCCTGTTTGTGTCTCCAAGGAAAGAGTGTTTTCTCCTTCCCATGCTGATGTGAACTGATGTTTCCACAGTTCAGTGTACGGCACGAGCAGAAGAGAATATGTTAAGCACCAGAGTGTGAGATCTCATTACCTTTAGTGGTTTTAGCCTTTTTACAAATGTTATTAAATATCATAAAATTGACCAGGTTTCTTTAAGTGCGGCTACAGCACTTTTCCCAATATGTGCTTAGATGAAAAAAGAAGACAGCAAAGGCTATCTATGAAAAAATGAGAAAATAAGAGTTATCTTAGATTCTTAAAAGAAGTTTGAAAACATGAAATAAAATTAGCAATAATATTTTGCCCACAAAGCTGCCTTCAGGAGGGATCTCTATCAGAACAAATAATGGTGGCTAATGTTTTCGTCTCTCAGTCATTTTTAAAGGTCACTTCATGATCAAAATCTACTTGGTAATTTAATTTCTATTCTCAGTGTAAATGTGAGATGATGAAGTTATTCTGTTTGCAGGTGGTTTGCAGGGGAGGATCAATCCTTTGTGCTCAGTGTGTCACAGTTTGGGTCCAAAGCTTGTGCCTGTGGCGCTCAGCTTCCCAGGCTGGTAGGGCCCTATTTCCCAGCCCAGGGTTTGTCAGGTGTTTTAATCAGAGGGCTCTCTGGCCTTTCTGGAAAAAAAAAACCACACTATCCAGTGTAATGTTGCCTCATGGTACCAAATAAAAATTGTGTTTTCACGTGCTTCATTTATTTTTCTGGTTTTGCTTGCTGCTTGAGTGTGTGGGCAGGCAAACTGTTGATTTGCCATTCTGTAGCAAACCAGAGTTGTTCATAAGCCACAAGTTGAGGGGGAGCTTTCTTGCTCTCCCTGCCTCACATTACCTTAGAGATTTTCTCTCCCTAGCTCTTTCCATTATTTTAGGATGCATGTTTCTGTCACAAGGCATGGAATCAGTTATGTCGCTGAGCAGAGTTCAGCAAAAACGAGGGAAAGAGAAGAAGCCTAGGAAATTAAATGTTTTGGAGAGTCATATTAGCTTTGTGTCAAGGACTGAACAGACAATATGAAACTTGGGGTTTTCAGCTCTCACATGGCAACATTCATGGCTTTTTCTGGGACATTCTCTTCCTTTTTTGTCACAGGGAATGCATGGGTTCTGTAGAGATCTGCCTCAGGTCTGCTGTTGGGGAGATGTGGTGAAAATCCCAACAGCTGCCTGTCTGTCTGCTGGAGAGCCCTGTCTGCATTGTGAAGCTTCAAGGGCAGTTAGATCAGATTGCATGGGTTTGTGGTTTCCCTGCCATTTCTGTCTCCTAGAGAAACCCCTGAGATCTTGCAGATGCTGAGCCACGGGTCTGGTCACAAGGAGCTGAGCGTTGTCTGGAGAAGACTGGGACTGTGTTGGTTTTCACTGATAGGATGAAGATCTGCTTTGTTTTCCCTCAGACACGTCATGGGTCTAAAAACCCCTGTCTGAGAGGAAAGATGGTATTTTCCCAAGGAGTCTGAGCCCCCCCGTGATCATCTCCACCATCAGAGACTCCTTGTGTAGGGTGTCTCCTCGTGGCATTTTGTATTGTTGTTGGCTCAGTAAAAATGAGCAGCTGAGGTTCAGCCAGTTCCACTTCTGTCCTTCAAAAGGGTGTCCTCTTGTCCCAGGCAAGCTTGAGGTTGGCAACCCCATCAGCTCTGAAAACCCCATCTATGTCTCTAGGTCTGCAGTAGAGTTTGCCCTGCAGAGTTTCCTCTTGATACTCTGAGAAGGGACACACAGTCTTGTTTACTTGAAGCAGGAAGGATGCCTAAGGCAGGAGTGCCAGCACTGCTCCTCTAGCCGAATTGGCACCTGTAGCCTGTGCACTGTATAGTGAGCTGGGAAAATAAGGATTCACATTATTGTTATCTGCAAGGAGATACCTGCCTCTGACATCCTGTAGGAAAGACTTACAGCAGTCTCTGCTTACAGAAAGTTTTCTTTTCTGTTAGTGGTTGCAGCTGAGAAAGCCATGCCTCATCTCTTGCTTGTAATTACATCAGTAGAGTGTCTTGGGAGAAGGTTAAATAGTCTTTTGTATATCAAATAAAGCCAGTGAACTTCACTGAAATCATTTAATGAAAACAGTCCTGATTATCTGTATATACTGCTGTGTGGTATTTTAAAAGAAGATCTTAAAGGGAAACATGGAATTGTTTAAGGCCTCTAAAGACTATAGTGCAGAGGCTATGCAGCAAATGCCTTTATAATCTAGGATCTGAAGTGGGCTTTGAATCCAATTGTGTTTTTTGCTGTTGTAAAACATGAGAGATTTTGATACAGTAACTCAGATTTGACACAGAATTTTCTTATTAACCGTTCTTCATGCACATCAGATTTTAGAGACTGAGCTAAAGGGCTCTGCACATCAAGGATGGAACTGACTCAAGGACAGAGCTATTAAGGTGTGTAATAATCAAGAGAGGAGAATTAATTGTCTTTAATTTGGCATAAATCCCAGGGACCATAACTTAGGTTATTAGGAATTCAGGGCCTATTTGCAATTAGCTATACCCAAGCATGCTGACATACCCAGCTTCGGGAGCCTAATCGGTGAGTGTGTTAGCACAGCGATGGCTGACATGCTAATAAAGGACAGCACTGCCTGACCCCTCCGTGTGTGGTCACTGCCAGCTGCTGTTTGCCCAGCAGTAAATCAAACTGTGCCATTGCTTTATCATTTCTGACACCTTGCAGTGAGCAGCTCAGTGCGTGTCAGCTGCTTGGGCAGTCTGTGCAGACAAAATCACCTGGGCCTTGCTGGAGCAGGTCAGAGAGGCAGCTGTGGCTTTTACATGCTTTTTTAGTCTTCGAGCTTCCTCCTAAGACATCTGCTCCAGCAAAGCCCGGGTGTCTGCCCTTTAGGTATATGAAATGTAAATAGTGCAATTGTTATCTGTACCAGAAAATCTGGTCTAACCTGAGCTGGGTTAAAGAAAGATGTAGCAACACTTTTCTGAGTTGGCAGCAGCAGCAAAAGCGTGTACTGCGACTGCGTGGCTCCAAATGCAACACCTCCATGCTGAAAACGTGGGCAAGCATGAGGGACTGCTCAGCCATGGCCAGCCAGTCACCCCTGCACGTACCTGCAGAGTGGGGCAGAGCTGCCACGTCCTGTCCCGCAGCAGGGCTGGCTACTTCACACACACCAGGAAATGGAAAAAAACCACAGTAATAACACCCTTATTGTAAAGCTCTGTGTAAACATCTGAGGGTTTTAAGGAAATGTGGACCTGGAGAGTCCTTAGGTCTTGCAAGCCAGGCTGTGTGTGGCTTCCATCAAAACACCGAGAAAGGGCTGGCAGGAACAGTTGTAGCCAGTGTGTATGTGAGGGGCAGAAGGAAAGATGGTTCGGAGCAAGGGAGACAAACCAATTCATGCACTCAATTCCCCTTGTAATCGTTTTCTGAGACCTGCAACCCCATGGAGATTTAGCCCCTGTCTGTCAAAATGCTGCCTGCCAATCAGTCAGAAATGAAACAATACTCAGATAGGGCAGGAGCACAGCATCCCCTTACAGCTGCTCTCAAATTTGTTTATCCTGAACCTTGACTTTATTGCATTAGTAGATCTGTGAAGTCCACAGTGGCTACCTCCTCCTTACCCCTCTCTGTGATTTCCCAAATAAAAAAGAATAAGAATTAAGGAAACCTCAATAGCTACTGTGGAAGGTGCTCCTTCCAGCCACTAATGTATGGAGCTATTGTAGGGATCCTCGTAAAGAAAGCTGGAATGACAATGCAGTTGCAAAATAGCAGGTTGTCTTTAAGACTTCAAGGCCAACGATCATTCCGTTTTCAAGAGGGGAAAAACCTTTTTAAAGCTTCCCTTAATTTAATTTTCCAGCACAGTGAAGCTGAAGTTTGCCAAATCTAGGTATCTGTGCAGCTTTCTTGGTTTGTATTTTGCAGATGTAACATTTTGGGGGAAAAGGCAGGGACCATATTTAAAGAAAATACAACCTTCCACCTGGCAAGTCAGAATTCCATGCCACCAAAGTGTGCAGCCCTCCTCATTTGCTAGGGAAAAGCAGGGGAAACCCACAATTTCTGTAGTAGTCATTTGATAAAATGAACCTTTGACTACCAGCAAATATGTCTAAAGTTAGGGAATGAATTTTCCCTGAACAGGAAAGGAATTAGAGCTGATTTCCTGCATTTGGTTATCATAAGATGAGTACCACAGGAACCAAGAGGTGCCTTTGTTTTTTGTTTATCCACTTGGTCTTGATGTGATTTCGCTGCCAACTTTCCATTTATCTGTTGTGTGCTCTTAAATGCATGAGGACCTGCACTGGGGACTTGTTTAAAACCTTGGCTGAAGTTGTCAGCCACTCCCTCCTTTCATTGCACATCTTTCTGAGAAGATTGGTGGTGTGGCAAAGCAGTAAATAGGATATTGAACCTCTGCAACACTTGCTATCTCTAAAAAGAAGAGCATGTCCTCTGTTAAACTCTGAGTAATTACATCATCCCAGCATTAAATACCATCCCTTGTCTGGCAACAATGTCTTTCTTGTTTTTGCATGTAGCCATTGGTTTACTGTGGTTCTTTGGCTGTGGGCCTTTCTACATTTTACTGTCTCTGAAAGACTGTTAGGGTAACCAGAGTCTCCAGCTAAAGTGATGTTGGAGGCAGTGCAATTAATGGGTTTTCTAGAAAGCGATGGTTTAACATAAGACATAAAACATAATGATAGGATATTTCTGTCTTTGGCTCTGGTCAAGGCTTGCTGTGTTTTCCCTTTTATAAAAAGTCAGTGCCCCATCAAGTAAATAAAGTTATTTACCCAAGATATTTTCTGTGATGGAGTATTTTGAAACTTCTGCGCGGAAAGCAGTGGTGCCATGTCACTGATCTGTTTGGTGCTGAGGTTAAATTAAAGCTCTTTTTACAGTTTTTGAGTGATTTCCATGCTAGCAGACCCTCTGTGCCTGAGCTGGCTGCAAGAGAACAAGTCCACTGAAACTTCACATTTATTGTTTCATTTGAAAATAGAATTTCTCTGGAAAATAGGTACCAGAGAAACTTTATCAGCCAGAGCTACCTTATGTCAATATGTGAATATTTCTTACAGATTTTTAAAGGTTACTTTCTTTCTGAATACTACAAAGAAATAATGCTTTGGACTATAAATTTAATTTGTGTTTTACTGTATTGGCCTTTACTGGGACTGATTCTATGTACTGTTTTTGCTAGCTATTTTATATGATTTATGAGCATTTGCTCAAAACACAGTTTGCCACAAGTAAGGAAATGGCAGACAGAACCATCTGCATGAGAATCTATTGATAAGGCAGGAAGGGATGGTGCTGGAGGAAGGGTGTAGAGTCAGGGAAGAGGTGATATGGAGAGGTAGCAGAGCAGGCTGTTGAGCACCTGGGCTGATGCTTTTCAGCTTGTTGGCTGCAGAGGAGACTTGCTTTTGTAAGAACTGTGCTCATCCTCCTTTCCCACACCCACACACCTTGATTGCTGGCTTTGGGATTCAAAGTTGCACAACATCACAGATCAACTCCATCCCATGGAGTTGGCAATTTTGGAGGTTGATTCCGAAAAGTTTCATTTTAGTCCTTGAGATCAGAGAACAAAAAGGTATTTCAGGAGTACATTCTTTGGGAGCAGAGAGAATCCTTGTTTTCTTTTAAAGCTCTGGCTGGTTGTGAGTGCCAGAAGTAGAATATTTTTGAGCTTTCTCTAACAACTCTCTAGCTCCTCTCCGGCACAAGTTTAAGTTTCTGTTTCTAGGCTGGGCAGCTTTCCAGGCACTCTGCCCCCAGCCTGTAGCTCTGTATGGTATTGTTTTGACCCAAGTGCAGGACCCAACTTGGCCCTGTTGAACCTCATAATGTTGGCCTTGGCCAGTCAATCCAGCCTGTCCAGATCCCTCTGCAGAGCCCTCCTACCCTCCAGCAGATGGACACTTCCACCCAGCCTGGTATGCTCTGCAAACTGACAGGGTGCCCTCAATCCCCATAACTTCCAGTTACCTGGTACCTCAGGGGGCTTTGTTTGGGGATCCTGAGGAGGGTGAAAGACAGACAAGAAGGAAGTTGTTCTCTCCTTAAAAAGTCAGCAGTCGTTGCTCATCCATGTTATCTGAATACCTTCCTTTTTCAGCAGCTTAGATACAAGGAAAAGCAGTACTTTTTCTTTCCCATGTTGGAACAATTGCTGGAAAAGAAGACTTTCAGCAGGACAAAACACACAACTTGTTCACATCTGTAATCAAAGTTTTTGCCTGAGACTTGCTGGCCAGTGATGCTCTGACAGGCTGCAATGTTCCCCAGAGAAGGAGAAGCTGCTGGATTGACAATGATGCAACAGGCTGCAGAAACTAAGGAAATCAGATTTTAGCGTGATCTAGCCCTTTCCGTAGGAGTTAAGTGACCGAAAATCTTGCATTCTGGCCTGTGAAGTGGAAATGAACAGATTTAGTATTCCAGCTGAGTGGCAACAGGAATGCTTTGCTTTAATCTGAAACTTGATGTTAGAAAGCGTGGGAGAGCTCTGCTGTCAGATTAACTCCGTTCTCATGCCCTTTTCCCTGCATGGAACTGCAACCAAACATACATGGATCAAAAGTCAAATGCTCTATTAATTTAACCACACGTTAGATTTAATGGCATATGGTAATGCATTATTGATTGCACATCTGAAAACTGAAAATCTTTATGCTAATAACACCTCACATCAGGGCAGGTAGTATGAAAAATGCAGTGGATTAATAAATGACTTGGACTAAGAGTAAGAGCTGTTGTCATGCTTTTCCTTGTGAAGACCGAAGTTTTGGGTGTGTTTTAGTGGGGGTGTGTTTATATAATCTGTCACAAGGAAATGTGCAGCATCAATAGTTACATTGTGTTACTCAGTATAAAATATTAGAATGCAATAATGGTTTGAAAACAGTTCTACAGGCAGTTACATTCAACAGCTGGTACCAACAAATGGCACAGTCCTGCCTGAAAGCACAGCATGGTCGACTTTTACTGTTCCTTTACTATGGAGTCTTAATAGCTGGCTGCAAAACCCTTCTGAATTCATGCTTTTGAAGAACTTTTGTGAGTTTTTTCAATGCATACTTCTAGCTGATGAGGGTTTTTTTTTGTAGTAGTTACTGAAAGAGCCTAGCCTTATTTATCAGCTGTTGGATATGACCCAGAAAACTCTATTTTTACCTACTTGAAATCATGCCGTAATTTTGATGGAGGAAATTTTTTTTTCTCACCAAACAAGAATTTAAAAAAGGGTGCTTGCTCAGCCAGAGAGTCTTGCAGATATGTTCTATTTCTGTGCAAGCTCTTCCTCATCCACATTTTTGACATTTCTTGATGTAGTTTTTGCTGTGCTATACACTGAACCCTTAAATGATTCTCAGTGCCATACAGTCTAAGCTCTTTTAGTACTTTACTAACATGACCAACTAGTTTCTCTGGTCTTTCAGGAAAATGCTTGTTTCAATGTGTCTTCAGCTTTGAGTTGTTTGTGGGCTTTACACTTGTGGCGGAGTAGCAGGCTTGGAGCAGGAGGTCCAGGCTGTTCCTCACATCCTAAGGCTTTGTATCACACTTCCCAGTACTCTGTGAGGCTGTGTCATCAGCTTCGAGAAGCTCTGCCCTGTGGCACAGAGTTTGTTTAGCCTAAGCAGAGAAGCTTCTGCCGTAATCTTTCTTTTGGAGTTTTTAAATTCTTTTGGATACATTTGGTATCTCAGTCTTGGAAAAACTTGAGTTTAGGACCAAGGCTGCAAGTGCGACTGTCATTATGAGGAAACCAGAATGGAAAGCCAGAAGAGGAAGCTGGGTTGACAGAACGATGTTGTGGTGGCAGGGATTTCGTAAATGCCACCTCTCACTGTTGCAATCTAATCTGATCAAGCTGTAAATAATTGTTTTCTTCCAGGATGGGTTGAGGTCTCCTACTTGGCAGCAGACTCTGCAGCTGACACAATACAGGGCAGAAGTTGTTATTACTTAGGAAGATCCCTAAACTAAGAACTGCAGCAGTGGGTTGTGGGTGCATACCTTTAATTTGGCCAGGTTTGTGACTTACCTCTGCTCTGAGTCAGCTTCAGCAGCTGTTAATCATCTTTGCATTGCCTCTGTCAAGCACAAGATTATCTGTGAAGGAGAGAGAGGAGTTGCCTGTTCACCAGTGCCAGTGAACATGGCAGCTGTGGGGTGCTCAGCCCTGCGAGGGGACAGGTTGCTGCAGTGACAGTGACCTTGGTGCCATGCGTGGAGAGCAGCAGCGCAGGGACTTGGCAGGAACTCAGCCTGATTCCTCATCAGAGCAAGCTGGGAGGTGCTGCTTTGTCTTACTCTTGGGAGCACCCACCTCTGCAAAGCCATCCTGCTCCCCTCTGAGATAACCAGGTGCTTGGGAATGGCCACCTACACTACTGAGAAACTATTAGTAGCTTGTAAATGGAGATAATTGCTGTCCAGACATGAGAGGACAATGTCAGCACTGCCCTTCTGGCACTGGAAGGGTAGCAATGTCTCCATCAGGTGTTTTATGGACTCA
Source organism: Irena cyanogastra (assembly GCA_013397155.1). Classification (NCBI taxonomy): domain Eukaryota; kingdom Metazoa; phylum Chordata; class Aves; order Passeriformes; family Irenidae; genus Irena; species Irena cyanogastra. The sequence continues at coordinate 1,422,471 of VWZV01016135.1, read as the reverse complement.
AAAGCTCTGGAACAAGCAGGTCCTGTGAGCTCCCACGCTGTGAGCCCCTGGAGCAGGAATCTGCTTGACAGTTTATCCTCTTCTGCCATGTCTAGTCTCGTATTTTCTTGAATTTTCCTTACAGTACTTTCTTTGTTTTGAACTGACTCAGATTCTTTCTTTTGTGAGCTGTTTTGCTGGTGCTGTGATCTTTGTAAGAGATAGCAAATACTTTGTTTACTGTAAGCTCTTGTGCAGTAATTCATGTGGTTACACCATGAAACAGAGAAGTCCTTCTGGAGCTTGTTTCCACACCCACCCATTCATCTGTGCCCTTCTCCCCATTTTCAGTACACGGCTTCAGCATGTCACGTTGGCATGATGTCATACAAAGCCAGCAGATTTGTCGTTAAAAGCCTTGTCATCAATAGATGACTGTTTGTATTTTCTGCCTGCCTGAAACTATTTTATACTTACTAACCCAGTAATTAAGACTGTGCTGCCTTTGAAACAGGTTGGTTTCACTGCCCCACCTTTTCCTTAGGCAATTACAAGGCGGTGCCAATGTCGAGGGGGGTGTCCATTAGCCTGGATGAGACTTGGCTCCCGCCACAGGCTCGCACAAACGCTCTCCGCCCGCCACTCCCCACATGGGTGGTAGCCCAATAGTGGGCAGCCTTTGGAGACCATGAATTTGGATAATATTTGTGGTGCACCTCTTTAGGGACTTGTGTAAGAAGGATGCAGAAAGAGAGTGTTGCCTCAAAATGGCTGATAAAATGCTCTTTGTGCGGCGTCAGTTGACCCTGAACAGAGTGATGTCAGGGTTTTCTTATCATGTAAAATGATGCCGTTCTTCTGGGCCGCTGGATTGCTCGACTGCTTTTGATTGTCTTGAGGTAATTGAATAGCTGTGCCGTGTAACCTGTGCTGAAGGAATCAGGGCTGTTTATTCAGCAAACAGATGTCCTGCTTTGTGATGTGCTGACAATGTTACTGGCTTGCGTCTTTCATTAGCAAATATTGCCAACTACCCAGGCTATCGTCCTTGCACTGATAATTTTGCGTTTGCAAATGCGTTTCCGTGTCGCAAAGGGAGAGTTGGAAGCTTGCAAAATTTGCAAAGTAATTCCACTGATCCATCAGGAAAGAGTCTGTCAGTAGACAAGGGTTATCTGTGCAACATCCTGTGCTAGAGTGCATCAAACCACCACATCTGGGCAGGATCAGTTCAGCCCTGGTGACGTGAATTGGGTGTGATCCCAGCCTGCCTCACCAAATGGGTAAGGAACATGTGAAATAGCTTTTGGTTTGTGTATCCTGCTCCTGTGCAATGCTGACCACAGTCAAACACATTTATCAGAGATCTCGCTGCCCTCAATCCATTTCCTGGCTTGTCCCTAGCACCACACACTCCTGAGTGGTTTCAGATAGCTGGCAGAACTGAAAACAAAGCAGCTTTGTGTTTTAATCATGCCTACTGAGACCCTAAAACTGATGTTGATCTGGAAGTTCCTCAGCTGATGCAGGCTGGCGGCAGCCAGTGGCCCAGATAAGCCATTTCCAGCCCTGTGTGGGGATAAGGCCCAATATCTCACTTGAAAGGAGTTGAGAACACCCCTTCCAGTGGGGCAGTGGTTTTGATAGATTGTAAGAGATTTACCCTCGCAGCTGTAGCTGTAATGTACAGAAAAGCTACTTTTTCCTATTTTCAAATTATATTTGGTATCATTTTTTAACTCTCCCTCAGCAGTCTGAACAATTGGACTCGTGATAGTAAGCAAGCCTGGCTTTTATAGGAAGAAGAATGTGACAAATAACTCCCATAAACATGTTTACAGTTTGCACTATCATTTCTAAAATACCATTTCCTATGTTGACACAGAGGAAATAAACAGTGGTAGGGGGAAGGTTTTACAGGTGCCAAGTCAGGATATCACCCCCCAAAACACAACTGCTTGGCTGCAAGAGCAGTGAGTGCTGTACAGTGTTTGTGCTGGTAGCAATTTGATATTCAGCTCCTCCAACTTTTCTGTCCTGTGAGAGATTACAAGTTTTCAGCAAAATCCTGGGGGTAATCCTGCAGGATTCAGCTGTCAACAGCTGTGCTCACCACAGACTCCTCTGCAGGCCTTTTTTGCAAGCAGCTGTTATCTACACACCATTCCATGCTGGGGCTGATCCGTGCTTCTCGTAAGGCGTAAATTGCAATTGCCTCTGTGTCCCTTATCATCACTTGATATTTCGAGTGATGCAGAAAATAAGGACACACCGAGGGGTATGTCTCTCACAGCAGCATCCTCAGGAAAGGTAGTTTTCTGGGGAGCTGGGGAACAAGCCATGTAATTGTAGCTGCTCTAAAGGAGGTCTCTGCTCCAGTTTGGGGCTGTGGGAAAGGTTTCTTACCTTAGCTTTTCCCTTAAAGATGAGAAATCTTTGGCACAAAAGAGCTGTGTGAGAGCAGGGGTTAGATTTCTGTCACCTCAGAAAGAAGATTAGCAAAGGGAGCTGTCAAGTGAGAGGAGATATCCTCTGCCCATGCTGTCATGCTAGATGCCAGAGGGACATTCCTGTCTCCTTGGTGACTGCTGCTAGCAAGACCTTAGCCTGGTTGTGGATTTTCCAAGTTTCATTTTGTAACTGCAAAACCCACTCGTTCGTTCTTTTCTCTATTTTTGTTTCCCTCTCCTTTCCTCCTGCTTCTCTCCTCTATTCTCCCCTATACCTGCTTTCCTCTGTCATTTCTGCTACTCCTGCTCTGGTCTATGGAGGCAGTTAGAGTTTGCAGTGCCCCCAAAAATCCTGTTGTGCTTAGATTTTGCTTGCTCTAACCTAATGCCTACCTTCTGAAAGTACCTGAAACCCAGAAATAAAAACTGGTTTCGATGGTATGCACTTGAAAGCAGATTCATGGCCTGTTCTAATGTGCAGTGAAGGCACACTGGCTATCCTCGAATAAAACCAAGTGCTGACAACCTCATTTTCTCAAATAAGAGTGTCCTCACATTGGCTGGAAGAGGAGGTTGGCTATTACTAACAGGCTCCATGTGCAGACAAGTTAGTACAGTGAGCAAGGGCTGGAAGGAGCTGAGGCATGACTGAGCCTCATAATTATACCTAGATTAGACTTTTGCCTGAGGGCAAGGCACGGCAAGAGCAGCTCTGAACTCCTCTCGTGGTCTGTGGTGTTTGAACACAGACACATCCCTTGCCGTCCCAGTGCCAAACCCGGCTGGAGCCAAGCCCTGTTATCTCTACAGCAGTGTTGCTGACGGGGCAGGCGTGGGCTTGTTCTGGGCTGTGCTCTGTGGTGTGACCAGCTGGGGTTTTCTCCAAAGCTGCCCTTTTCCAGGAGGGTTTTGGGGGGCTGCCAGAGCCACACAATACAGGGGAGACCTGGAGTGGTTGGGGCTCCTCATTTCATGATGGTACAGGTACACCATGGACCACCTCTGGAGAACGTGCTTGTCCTCATCTTGAGCTAGATCCCCGGATGTTCTGACCTTGTCCCTAGCACATGTCCTCTGAAGCTACCACAGAACTAACAGAAGATGAACTCCAGCCTCTGGGTGTCTGAGGTGTCATCAGAGACCAGCTGTCAGATTTCCCTAGGCATCTCATCACACAGTGATTTGACCTGGGACTACAGCCTCCTGGAGTCACACTGCTGCTCTTAAACACCAGTGCTGCCTCTGTGTTTGATGGACAAGTCCTTGCTTGGTAGATGCAGGCCTGCCAGCACTGCTTGCTGGAGTTCTGGTGGTTTCAAGCTCCATGTGTGCGCAGAAACTGGGCTGTACCAGTACCAGTGCTGGCCCAGGAAACATGCCGTGCCTCCGACTATGAAGGATGCACCATTTCTCTACTACTGTCATTTGCCACAATGGTTTTGGGGCTTGGATGCACTTGAGAGAGAAAAGACTGCACTGCATGAACCTTGCATGGCTGGCTGTGCTCGTCTGTGTCCAGCGCGGCGTGGGGTGTGGGTTCTGAGGATCATCACGTGCTGGTAACCTGTGCCCTCAGTTCAGCTGATGAGAGCCCAGTGTTCTCACCTGGGCTCTGCGATGACTTGGTCTTGCAGGGGGTGCTTGGTGTGGGAGCAGCATTGTATTTAACTTCGGAGTGTAGAAAAGGCTTGAGCCAAAAGTTCCAGTACAGCAGAGACAGCTTTGCTGCTGGGTGTCTGTAATCAGTGTCTCTCTGTTGTATTCCATGATGTCAAGGTTAGATGGTGTAATGTGTGCTGGTCTGGGGCTCATCACAAAATGCTAATTTTGATTGAACAGTCACTCCAGTGCAGCAGACTGGTCCTGTACCTGTGGATCAGACACTGTGAAGGACTCTCTGGTCTCTCTCCTGTCTGTGGTCAGGGATCATTGCAGACAGGAAAGAGATTTCTTGTATAAATGCTGGTTTCAGGTTTGCTTTCAGCTATGTGCTGAGCCTCTGCACAGACTTTGGACAAAGTTAACTGGGTGATACTTAGCTCAGTGCATTCTTTGTAAAATCTTGTGCAAACTAGAAAAGATTGTCCATGGTAATCGTGATGATTAGATTAAATCACTTCAGGGTTTCAGCCTCCCCAGAGTAAACATCTGTTTTCAATACCCTAATTGGCAAGGTGCTGCACTATAGGCAAACCTGGCCTTAATCCAAGGGACTGTCATTATTTACTGTTTTTTCTATATATCTTCCTTTGCTTTTAAGTCAGTACCATGTTGTACTTTTATGTGTACCCTTCTTTTGTTTCTTTACAGCCATGTAGGAGTATACATTGTGGTTGCTCAGTATTGAGTGCTTCTGTGGCTTGCTATTGAATGCTGGTGCTGGTGTCATTCCAGTTAAGCTCTATGTACCTTTTGTCTCTGAAAATCAATGGAGAGCAAATTTAAAAGGAACTAGTTTTCATAGTACCTTTCATTTAAAAAAATAATAATTCCATTTGTGTTTGCTCATGATGAGAGAGGTTTCTCAGGAGATAAAATCTGAGAGACAAAATACAGTTTGTGCTTTTAATAAACGTCAGGAACCTTTTTTCCTGTACAAAACCTTGAATGCTTCATAGTCACTCTCATCTAAATTGTATTCCCAGGCTTTTTTTTTTTTTTGTTTCTAGCAGATGTTGGCTTGTACTACAGTCTTAATGTGCGAACAAGTCAAGGGTCTTGGGAATTCTCTTGAGATCTTAGGTAGGCATATGCAAGATTAGCTACCACAGGCCATGTTCGTGCTGCAGGTGTGGCAGCAAAGGTAGAAGGAAGTACCTGAGGTGACCCATTGCTACTTTCTTCCTGTGAGGGGTACAGATGTGCAGTGATAGAAGAAAAATCAGATTGCAGCAAGTTCAGACTCCTCTGGGACTTGGGAAGATGCTAAGGTCTTGTTTGTTTAAACACTGCAGTGAGCTGGGAGCCTTGCAGAATGGGATTTGCCAAGGACGAAGTTTGCTTAAGGTTCCTTAAAACAGGGGAAAAAGAAACATACTGAAAATAATTGAGTTTCTGGTGCTTTAAAAGCTTCTTAATGTTCTTCAAGATCTTTTTTTTTCTGAGAAAGTATGTTCTTTTGATTGCAGTTCAGGCTTAGCAGAGTACAGTACATCTTGCCACAGAATGAATAAATGAGCTCAGTTCTGCAGCTGCTATTGAATGATGATGTTGGAGCATGCCTTGGCTTATCAGTGAAGGCTGCCTAATGTATTCCACCCAGCCTACCTGAGCGTGCTCTGCAGCAACAAACCCAATTAACTATTTTTCTACCTACTCTATGAATGATTTCAGCAGTTAAGGGGGTGCATTGTTTCACAGTATTGTACTAAGCCATGCCGGAGCATGCACTAGCCATTTCTTGCAAGCCTCTGTTGCTCTCAGAAAATGCACCAGGAGCTTGCCACAGCGCAGTCTGCCCAGGCAGCTCATGAGCAGAGTGTGGCTCATTAGCTTTACATTCATTAGTTTCTAAAAGCCTTCAGAATCAGATTTGGAGGCATGGGGAAGAAATTTACAGTCTGTCCTACCAATGTGACAGAATAATGCTAGTCAAAAAAAAAAAAAAAGCCTCTCTGGACCTTTCTAAGGGGTTTTATTGTTTAGTTGTTGTATTTCAAGATGCCTCAAACTATTTGGCTTTGTGTTTGTCTGTTGTCTTCAACTCAGTCCTCCCACAAGAAGTCAAATACCTGCTTTTACTGAATTATTAACAACAATGGATGGAGCTTACGTATCAATGAAAATTATGAATGTTTCCCAAGGCAATTGATTTAAATTGAGTTAAATTTAGTGGAAGCTTCTATTGGTGTAATGAATGCTCATTATAGAGCCTAATGTGCTTTGAGGGCTTGATAACCTTCTCAGTAGGGAAGTCATGCTGCTGTTTTCCAGCAGAGGCACAGATGCTGTAGGGTGGCACTGCTGTCACTGCAACTGTATCCCCTTGCCACGCTGGAGCGTTTCTCTTTAACCTTGTGTGTTTTTTCCTCTTGCAGAAGACCACCTCCCAGCTGGCTTCCCAACCATTGACATGGGCCCGCAGCTGAAGGTGGTGGAAAAGGCCCGCACAGCCACGATGCTGTGTGCTGCCAGTGGTAACCCTGATCCCGAAATCTCCTGGTTCAAGGACTTCCTGCCCGTCGACACTGCAACCAGCAACGGGCGAATCAAGCAGCTCCGCTCGGGTAAGGTAGCAAAGCAAGTAAGCCTTCCCAGCCTCCTCGCTCTTCCTCCCTTTTCTCTTTACCTGCTGCTATTATTATATTTTCTCTGAAATGCAATTCTAAACCCAAATGTCAGTTTGCTCTGGGCTTGTTTCTTTTACGATGTGAAAACAGTTTCTGGAGTTTATCCTCTCTGGCAGGGTATCGTGGCTTGTTAAAATGTCTATTAGAGTGGACATGCCTTTTGGAACATCACCTGGATATCTTCTTCAGTAGACCATCTTGATATTGCCCCAAATCCTTGGTAGGCTCAGACATTTCACTACCAACTCAGTGGGTCTCTGGTATTTTTAATGGGAGCACAGTGCAAATCAGGATAATGAGGTACTGGTTGAGATTTTACGATCAGTGGTCATATGCAACTTTACTCCTTATACAGACTCTGCAAGACAGTGCTCTGCTTTCCGTTGAGCTCATCGCCATCCTTACTGTGCGACACCACAAGAATAAAGAAAAATCCAAAAAGCAGCAATTCTGTGGATTTCAAAGGAAGGTGGACAGTTTTGAAATACACCGTTTCTTTTTGATTCTTTTGTTTGACAAGCCAAATACCAGCTTTTGAAATACAGATGGTTATTTCTTGGGGGTGGCTAAGAATGCACTCATTTTAGCAAGGAATTCTTGTTTTTCTACATCACTGTTCAGTCTCCCAGGACTGTAAGGCCCATTAGAGAATTAAAGAAAATAAAACATTGCTTTATTCACTGATGAAGTGGAGCTCCCCAGTGTGAATTAGAGTGGCTGTTTAACAAGGCACAGCACGACTACACAGCAGCTTTAGTCTGGAGGAAAAATCCCCCAGTGCCCTACACAAAGTACAGAAGGGACCAGAGCTGGAACAACTTTGGTCTAGAGAGGTCTCATGCTTAAATATGGAGCAGACTGCCTTGTTTGGCCACAATTACCTCTGGGCACTCAAAAGCTATTTGTTACGAGTGCTGCTGCCAGGGAATCACCATCTTCTAACCAAAGTGGATGTCTTGAAACGTTTCCCCATAGCAGGAGCCTTCTGCATACATTTGATGATGCTTGGATGAGAAGTAGGTTTGTACTTGGAGGAGTGGGTAAGTGAGACATCACTCTCAGCAAAAATAGAACCCAGCCTGACACTCCTGATCCCACCTTGATGTACCAGTGAATGCTAATTATACTAATGCATTTATAGTTTATGAAATTTCCCAGTGACCTTTAGCTTATCTCCCCCACAGCATGGTTTAAACTTGATCTGTTTGTGCTGGAAGAAAATATCACACTTGTTAATTATTCTGAGAAGCTTTAGGAAGCAGCAATAGGAAAGTGTACATGGATGTGTTTCACTTTGTAGCTGACTAAATCAGCATCAGAAACTACCATAAATGAGCAGCAAGGCAGCCTCTGATGCACTTGCTGTACGTTCTCCAGCCTCCTTTTCACAGGCACTTGGCTGCCTCTCTACCAGCTGCTTCACAAGTTTGGTGAGATAGAAAGTTTAAAAACAAACTAGTAAAGCCTGTCACAGTGTCCAAGTTTTGATTCCTATTCGTTGTTCTTCAGCAACATCTCAATTGAATATTTCACCTGGGATTCAAACTCTAGAGCTGGCTGCTTGTGGAAGACACAGTAATTACCAAGGGAGGTGTCAAGGGAACCTTTTAGAAATCAATGAGCAGCACACATCCTCAGACTCACAAAAGAAATTGATTAGTTCTCTAATGTAGTATGGGAGGTTTCTACAGTTCAGTGCAAAAGACGTCCAAATATGAGTTGGAAGTTTTGTTTTCAGGGGTCTGGTGCTATGATGCCGAGATTCACCAAGGCTCTGCTCCACCCTGGCATGAGTGGGGAGCATGAAGTTTGCAGCTTCTCATGGGCCAGAGATTCAACCCTGTTTGCATTTGTGTTTTTTTCCTGTATTTGTAATGGACATAAAGTAGGGCCTGCACTTTGAAGTGCCTGAGTCTCTCTTAGGTGACTGCAGCACCCTCTATGAGCAATGTGGTGGCTTGGGCAGTTTCCCATTCATTCTGCGAGGTGTTAATTGAGCTCTCCAACACTACACCATAGTTGGGCAGAGTTGCTTTTCAAAGAAAAGAGTATTTAAATAGATACCTCATTATATGGTAGAGTTTAATAGTTTGCAAAGTCTCTGCTCCATTAAGATCATATCTTATAGTCAAGCTGGCATATCTGCATGAATGTCAGTTTATACTATCTCAATCTAAATATCTGCTCATTTAATTTCATTTAATTAAAACCCAATAAAAGCGAGACAGATGTAATATAGTTAAAATAGCTGCAGCACATTGTGAGCCCAATACTGTGTATATAGTGTCCGACCTTCAATGAGTACATAATATATTAGTATTCAGATGTACAAAATATAGGTCAGGAAGGTCAAAGCAGCTTTGGAATCTGATGTAGAGAGGGGGTTGAGAGATGATTCTGTTTCTTCAGGCTCCTAGTATGGTATAAATAGTTAGAGGTAAAGAAGCAGCATGTTTGGAAAGGTGCTCTCTTCTGACACTCACAGTTATGTGGGCTGGCAGTGCTGTGGGGGCTTCAGGCAGGTCTTTGAACTTGCATGCAGTCAGATCATGTGCCCCAGGGGCCTCTGAACATCAGTTTCTAGAGTTCTGTTCATCTTCTGTCAAGGTACTGGAGTTTGTGGTTTAAGACATCCAAACCACCATCGTAGGCATTTTTAACCCCAGCAAACTGGTGTCTTTGTCAGGAGCAAAAGGACAGTTTATAAATCCACCTTGTATGCTACTCTCCCTCATTTAGTAATTACATCTATATGTGTGCATATGCACTTTTCCTATTACACCTTCTGATAGCATAATTATATTTGGAGGGGTTTTCTAACTATTTCTTACCATTGCTTAGGTTTTCCTTCCCAGGTAAAGCTTAATTCTATTTTAAGCCCAGTTCTTGAGTAGTTTTGCAAGTAAATGTTAGGCTAACAACTATAGAGATGAGAACACAAATAAATACAGGGTTTCATCTCTGTTTTCCTAGATCAAGGCAAAAGCAAGGTCTCTGACTCATGCTGGTTGTAGCAAATTCTCCCTTGTTCATCTTGCTGATACTTCCCACCTCTTGTGGAGAGGCTGCTGTTCTGCAAGTGCAGTGACTCAGGACAACTCCCTGTTCTGCCCCCAGGCTGTGTAGCTTCACTCATTGCCTCTCAGTCAGTGACATGGGATCTAAGGCCAGCTCTGGGCTGAGAAACCTCCCCAGCATGCTAACACATTTAAAATTTGTTTGGCTGAACTGAATTTAAAACTGTCCAGGCACTGTAGTATTGCAAGTGATGACACACATGAGTTCTGGCAGCCAGAGTCAATGCTGCACCTCTAACCATGTTTTAAAATCAGTTAATGATGTGGTGGAAGCTCTCTCAGTAGATCAGATTGTGCCGATGCTTTACAGTTCTCCTGTACAGATTCTTGGATCAGAAGCTCCTGAGGACTTCAAAGCAACTCAGCTGGAATTCATATTCTCAAAGCTCTTGAATGTCTCCAGTGATTTTCATAGCTGAAGAATTGCTCTTCCACCTTGCTCTTCAGAAAACCTATGAACAAAATGTTAAATTAGAATAAATAGCTATTCTGACTGTTAACATAAATTTTTGCCATGTAAGGAAACTCCAGAAATTCAGAAAGCATTATCTTTCATCTAATAGGGAACTTGGTATTACAAAAAGTATCATTCCCTTTTAATCACTTTCAATTAACTGAGTTATAGAACCATGCCCTAGATCCTAGTGCGACTTTCAGACGATTAACTGCAAGTAAAGTATTAGAGAGGATGCTGCAGGTGACTTCAGTCACTCTCTGTAAAAGTGAAGGTGCCTCTAACACAGAATCAGTGGGAGCTGGCTCACCAGATCGCCTTGTGCATTTGGGCTCTCAGAGTCACCAGCAAGCATTTTCATTTAGGCTTGATCCTGTCGGTAGACACACTACTTACTTGGAAGCAAAAGGAGCACCCAACATGCACAGAGCTAACATGCAGAGAGAGGTGGTGCCTCTTTCTCCCAGTGAAGTGGCCATGATGTCCATATCCTGCTTTGCTGGTAATACCCAGCAGTCAGTATCCAGCAGATGTTCAGCTCTTAGCAAGCACCAGCTTCGAGTCCAGACATCAGATAGGCATAGACTTGGGACAAGATGTAAGGACAACCTAAAAGAATGGAGATTGGGTAGTTTTATCCAAAAGACAGGGGACCTGCACATGGATGGATGCTCTCAGAAAGGACTGACTGGAAAAGGGTTGAAGCAATATGGTGGCCAACAACTGCCGGTTGACATCTGAAATTTTGTCTTCTGGAAGAACCTAACAGCACACCTGGGTCTTGCTGTGTGAGGTGCACATTGCAATTGTGGAATACCTTCAGACTCCTGGCGGAATCTGGTGGCAAATGGTCTTTCACTTTCGAAAAGAGTTTCCCCATAACCTATGCTAGGAAGTAGCCGAAAGCACTGTCAGAGTTTTCTGGGATTCACTGTTGCACTGTTCTAGTGCTCAGTTGCAGCTAGCACGAACCTTGGTTTCTCTACTGATGTTGACTTGGAGTGATTTTTGGTGGTTTAGGTTCCTACAAGGAAGTGGTATGTCAGTAAGCCTGTGGTGAGTTTGTCAGCAGAGTGAAGTCCCTTCTCCCACAGAACTTGTCCACCCTGGGAAATACTGACACAAATTACCCCAGGGGATTTTCTAGTGTATCATCCTATGTTTGTCCTTGCTTTGGGTGTCTGACTGGATGCTTCAGTACACAGAGACTGTCAGGGTCAGCACTCATTCCTGACTGAGGTGAATGTATGGGGTGTTACTCAGTGTCTGGTATGAAGAGGAAATAAACTCTCCTTCCTTATGAGGGTTTCAAACCTTTCAAACACAAGGAACTGGGTTTGAATTTTGATCTTGGAGTGCCCTTTGCGTAAAGCAGCCTGGTGATCACAGGACACAAGTTGGCCTCAGTAACCATTTGAGTGATGGCACCTCCATCACTTGATGGACTCTCCTACATCGGCACTCTGTGGCCTGTGTGCTATGATTTGTCCCTTTGAGGGACACCCTTAAAGGACAACAGCCAGAGATGAATCATCATATCATGTGAAGAATAAAGCGAAACTTCTGTTTGTTCCTTCTGGATCAGGAAATTTGGGGTCCCACTGAAAAACATCTTGCAGACTGTGTAATGATGTCCTCTGAGTGAAAAGTGAATGTCTTAACTTTGCAAAGGTGAGAGAGACGTGGAACAAACACTGCAGTAAATACAGCAGGCCTCTGTGTTTTTCCCACAGGGGCTGGATTGCATTCAGAAGCCAGGAGGATTGGGATTTAACTCATGAAAAAAATTAGCTAGCCACATTTAACATTTTAGGGAATCTGCTTCAAGTATGCAGTTGCTTCTAGAGCTCTGTATGGACAGTTGCATAATAGAGAAAGGGTTGATCCTCTGCAGGGAGTAGATAAAAAGATTTCCTGCAAATCTTTTCAGTTCTAGGACAGAGCAACAAACCCTATTTCAGCCAGATGAGAGATAAGAAAGGCATGTCTTCGGCCCCTTGGGTTTGTACTCAAAGTCATTGCACCGTTCCCATAGGAAGTGACACATGGTGGTGATGCTTTTCTTAACTTTCAAAATTGGAAGGGATGGAGTGGGGGACACACAATACACCGGAGTGGGAATGCCCTAGACCAAACAGTGCAAAACTGTCACTTGGCAAACTTTCCAAACAGGCAAAGAGAAATAACCCTGTTTTCCATGGCTGTGCTATTCCATGCAAATATCTCTGGGTATAATTGTTCTGTTAAGGGTAGCAGTAATTATCAAGATAAATAAGTAAGCAGCGGATTATTATTCCAAGAGAGAGATTACCCACAACTTTAGTCTCTGCAAGATTTTTCCCAATGCTTCAGTCATCTCTAGATAGAAGGCATCAGAAAATATAACGAGAAAAAAGTTAAAATGGGATAATGTCATCTTGGCAGAGGAAAATGCTAAAATGAATAGTTCAAATTGCGCTCCTGCTTCAAAAAAGGGACTCTGCCTAAAGGAAGGGTAGTTAGAAAAGAAAAAGGATAAGTATAAATATTGTAATTACTTTTTAAGAGGCAAGTTAAATGTGCTTAAAATATGCCTTCTTTATATTTACAGAAATTCTTTTCTGTCTTTCTTTCCCATTGGGTGATCATTGTTGTGGATAATGGAATGAGCTGTAAATCTGAGATACACGACACTCTTGTATGCATACTGGTATTTATTAATCAATACACTGAACATGATTTGACACACTGTGTCCTGTTTAACCCTATTTTTCTGTCTGTTTAAACTCCTCAGTTTTCTTTGGTAAGTGCTTGGTATTCAGATCCTGCAAATCTGCATAAAACCAACACATACCATGAACTGCCTACAGATTAAATTTGCATGAATCTCTCCCTTATACTAACAGCCTTCATATGTGCAAATTAAGACCAAGGGGACAAAAGTGGGGATTAGAAGGGTTCCCTGCCAATTTTCCCAGCTGGAGCTTCTCCATCATGCTTCAGTATTGATTGTACACTGAACTGAAGACACTGACCAGTGGAGCCTCCACTTGCTAAATACCTTGACCTCATAAAATGAACCTTTATAGATTGTTGCAACAGGATAATTTAACCTTACTCCCAGAGAAGCCCTCCTTATAAGATACTCTTCATTACAGCATGTAAAATTATCTCCAGTGCCTTATAAAGAGGGTAGGGATTCCTTTCTTCTGCAAACATCCAAATTAGACAGGAACAACAGAGGTCTGGCTAGCGTGCCGTTGTTACATTACCAGAAACCACTTCATTTCAAAATATTTCTGTATGTAAAGTTAATTCTGCATGACACCAATTTCTTTGCCAGAGGGAACCTGATGCAAGGGTTATGTGAATGTGGAGAATGACTCAAAACTGATTTATTACACTTTCCTCTTAGTTTAATGTCTTTAAGTGAGCAGATTTTGTCCCACTGGTCATTCTAACCTCAAAGCCAAATTGCACCAAGTGCCCGCAACCATGTGCTTTCCACCCCTCCTGCCCAGCACACTCAGTCACACAGCCCCAGGACACACCTTCCTTGTTCTGTATGAGGAATGAAGGGGCACTGCACCATCTCCCCAAAGTGTCCTCCATCTCAACTGCTTGAACAGTGGTGTGAGTGAATGCAAGTGGTGAGGCCAGCCAGCAGTGCCACCTTGGCAGCTTAGTTTTGCCCCTGTTCAGGAGGGTGGGGGTTTTAATGGCAAGATGCAGGGCTGGATGCTGCACTCCTGAAAGCAATAAGCTTTACTAACCTCCTGAGAGTGTCACTCTGACTTTTATTGCACATCAGTTTCTTTTTGTTTATTCCTGTCGCGCTAATACAAATTCTAGCTTTAAAAAAACTTTCTGCTTTTTAGTTATAATTTTCTTCCTTTCCTCTTTGTACTAATGCTTCTCTCTAATCTTATTTGCATTCAAATTACCTCACCAGGTGGTACACCGATCAGAGGTAAGAATGCTGAAATGTGCCTCCAGTTGTCACGTCACTCCATCTCCTGTCTGCCTTGTCCCTTCTCCGGTGTTTCTCATCTCCAGCTTTTACTCTCAGCCCTAACTCTGCCAGTGCTCTCGCTCATCTGCACTCCCCACTAGTGTGTTTATTTCAGTTGGGTTTTAGCGTGATTTCTCGTAGACTCATCCATTGCAATTTTCCACTGTTGAAAGGGGGTTATTCAACGGAAAGTTTGCAAACGTTTGGGAAATGATCCCAGGCCTCCATCACAGGAGAGTTGGCATTTCTGAAAGCTCCTGAAAGTCTCTGAACTTCCCACACAGTTGCGACCTTCTGAGGTCTTATGTCTCAGGGGTTTTAGGTGGATTGCTTTGGTGTAAGTGTATGGAGGTAACATTTTCACAAGAGAATAGTCAGATTCATCTGTGCTGCTGCTGATGGTAATGAAACTCTAAATGGAAGGAGAAAAATTCTTGAAAGTTAGACCAAATGTGACTCTGGGGTAAGGGGCACCTTTGTGTTCCTCATGTTTCTCTTTTAAGTGCACTCACCCTCTAATGTGATGGCATAGTCGAAAACCACTGACCCAGACCCTCCTTTCTGAGCTGGACATTCTGATGTTGTTTTGCATCATTAAGGTTTGTTTTAAATAGATAAATCAGAAGTGTATCTGGCAGTTTAAGCCCTCATTAATTAAACCCACCCCTGGTTTGACAGCCCAGCCCAGTCTGGTGCACAGTCCCTGTAGTAGTTTTCACAGCCTGTGTGCACCAGTAATCGCTTTCCAATTGGAGTGTTGTTTTTTCTAGCCTAAACACTCAAAGCTGTCTCTTTAGATTAACTTTAGCATGTTAATCAGCGTTATGTGCTAAGGCCCTTCTGAATTCTCTTGTGATTTTGGTTACCCCTCTTGACTGACCTCTGGATTTCTTGACAGAATGACTACTACCTATAAATCAACACAACCTCGTTCGTTCAGTTTTCCCCCTTCTCCCTTTTCCTCGCCCTTTTCCCCGAATCACTGCTGGAAGTTAATAATCTTACTCTTGGAACTGGTTCTGTTGCTGGGGGTTAATGTTTTCAGCTCTGTTAAGTCACTTTAGAGTAAATGTGAATTGCTGTTTGATATGTATTTGCATTAAGTTGCCTTTGTAGCAAATCTGGGTCAGGGAAGAAGACTGCAAACCTTATTTTTATATGAATGGGCTTACATATCTGTCATTCCTCCCTTTGGAACACTGGAGATTGACAGCTGTGATGTTGCAAACTCCTTAAAACTATTTCTTCATCTCCTATTTCTACTGCAAATGCAAAAATGAAGTGACAGATGGAATGCTAACTCGCCATCCGCTCTGACTCCCGGCCGAGCACGCTGAGTGTGCAGCCATCCCAGGGCCTCCCCGCACGCTTTGCTGCATGCCCGTCCTAGCTGATGACATTAGTGACTCAGCACCAGAACCACGAGGATGCTCCATACCTCCTGCTTGGGAACCGATGGCATCTCTGTGAAAAGAACCATCCATCTCATAAAACATAAGTTTCCCACACCCCCACCCCCTTCCCACCCCCGTTTGAGTCCTGATGAGGTATTTTAAGAGTGTTCTTGACATTATTTAAAATATATGTGTCCTGTTTGAATGTCAAATATGACATTTCTGTGAGAGCAGACAGAAGCCACGTGCTGCTCTCTGGCTTCTCCTAGAGGATTTCTGTCAGCCTGATGCCTTAATATTTAAAATGGAGGTCATTGAATTTCTAAAGATAATGACAGATTAGATGAAAGTGCTTTTATGATGGTGAGGTTGTGTCCATGTAGAAGTGACTGTTCTGCCATGTTCTATACCCAGCTGCACTCTTGTTCCTCATTAAGGTAAGTTTGATGCTTTGGAATCCATTAATTTGGTCTGAAAGGAAGGGTGAACTAATTACTGTTAATGAACCCTTTTGGTAATAATGTTCGGGGGGAAGGGGTGGTTTTGGTTTATGTCATTGCTGCTGTGACTGTGTCCCTAGGAGTTGTGTGTCTGGAGTTCTTGGGATGGTATCCAAGTCATTTCTGTCAGAGTGGCAGCAAACCCACCTGGAGGGAACAGCATGTGATTAGACAGAGGATTACCTGAGATATTCTACCATGCACCCCTCCAAACAGGAAGAGATTTTTATCTCTAAACAAACTCTTTTGACCTTACCCACACATATTTGGGCCTTTCTGTCCAAGACATCTCTGGCTTCCCTTAAATGGGAGGAACTCCCATCCATAATTCAGAATTTCCATTTGTAGCTTCACTCTTTACCCCTCTGGGACTGCCCCAGATAGTAATTTAATCTTGAAATCACTGTTTGTTCATCAGAAAGACATAGAGCTGGCAAATGCCTGTCAGATTAGGCAAGAGCTGGCTTCTTAAGGTGACCCACAGATAGTATCAGCAAATCCATGTTTAAGCAAGTTCTGCCCCATTTATATTTTGAAAGTAGAATGTAAGATGTTCATTTCCAGCATTTCTCTGCAATTTAACTCACTCAACCTTTTGTGAAACCTTTTGCATTTTCCTGCTCCGGGCTGTAAGAGAGAGCAGAATGCAGTTGTGTTTCTAGAGGGTGCTGGACTGAGCAGGCATAGATTGGATACACATGAGGAGGTAAAGAAATATCATCATCTCAGGCATTATCCCTTTCCCGTCAGATTTATTTGTTACTTTTCTGTCACCACAGGAAATATCAGAGGTTCCTATACATAAGAGTATTTCTTCCTTGCAGACGTCAGCGTAGCAGAGGTCTGTCTGAATTAACTTTAGATCAGCTCACTTGGGTGTCAGAAGCTGTCTGGGAAGCCAGGTAAACACCCGCACTGACTTCTGTATGGCTGTAGCTAAACCTTTTCCAGTCCCAAGTGAACTGGTTTAAATATAGTTCCATTATTTCAATGCTATCCTGCGAGCTGGAGCGTAAAGCTATCCAAAGAGATTAGAGGAAGCTAAAAGAATTTTGCTGTCTTTTCGAGTGTGTGTTTGTACATTTGGTTGTACTTTGTGTATTACAGGATTTTCTTCCTGTTTCTTGAGCTTTTCCAGTCACCGAAAGAAAGAAAAGGAAAAACAATTTTAAAATGAGATCTGCTTGCAGGAGAAGTGTCAGGGGGAGGCTGGGTGGGGTAGTGCCTGGAAATGCTTGTAATGCCATTTCTCTTACTGTCACATTCAGATTGACTCATGTCCCTTTAGAAGCACACAGAGGTTTTACTGTGCTTTTGACAGTGCTGTAGTTTTGTTTCTGAGGCAGAGTCCCCCGAGATTCCCTGTACCTGCTAGTGAGAGATCAGAGCATCCTGAAACTCCTGTCTAAGAGAAGGCCTCACGCTGCTGAGAATGTTGGGTCTCCTTTCCTCCCTCTCTGCCCGAGTCCAGCTCCTGGCAGCAGTCAGGTACTATCAGCAGCTGCCTCTGGTGCTCAGAAGAGTGATTTCTCAGCAGTGCTGCCATCCAGAAGAGGCCCCTTGTATGCCAATCCCTGTCCTCCCAGGCATAATAACCATAATGAACACTAACAATGAAAATACATTTGTACTTACCTTGTTTTGCATATTTGGCAGTGCCAATAGCTTGTGGAGGCTAGGTACAAACCTCTATAACAGCTGGGAGATGGTGCTGTTATAATTTACCAAAAATAATGAATATGGGAAATGCTTATTTTCATTTCTAGTAACTCTCACATGGCTTGGTGTTTTTTTCACAGCTTGCACAGCAAGTGTTTGTTATCTCAGGCAGCAGCCAGGATGTCAGAGTCTTACTCTCCCATTGTCAGGGCTTCACATTGCTTCTTTGTCCACCATATTCACATTTATGAGTCCTTATTTGGTCTGAGATTGTCTCCAACCCTTCTGCACAGCTTCCTGGATTTTATTAGAGAAATTCTCCTTCCCTAGGAGGAAATTTTTTAGCAAAAGGGATTGAGACCTACACCTGAGCACTTGTTGAAGAGGGAACTGGCTGAAGAGGGTGCTAAGAATACTGCTGGAGAAGAAGTCAGGTAGTATTTATGTGAAGGAAGCTGATGGGAAGCAGGAGGAAAGAAAAGGGAGGGTTTTAGGATAGCCATGTGCTCTAGTGTGCAGGTGGGCTAAATTTACCTCCTTGCTAAGAGGAAGGGCCCTGGTCAGGTAGCTGTGTTCGTTGTATCTGCATTGCAAGTCCTTTCTTAGAGGAGTGCTGTGTCTGCAGCCTGGTTTCTCTGACTCTTGGGTACTTAGAGGAGCATTTAATTCCATGTCTGATTTTATAACCAGGGCAAAAAGTCAGTCTCCCGGTTGTGAGCCCAGAGGACTGAAGCTGTGAATGCTCTGACAGAGAAAAAGAGCTGTTTCCACTGCTGGGGATGGAGCTCCGAGCTGAATTGATACAGAAAAGCATTGCCCCAGGAGCTGTGGTGTTTGGCTCCATGTGATGCTCTCTGGGAGAAGAGAGCACAAGCTCCCAATGAGCTACAGAGCAGGATTTCAGAGAGATCCATTTGTATGGCGGCTCAGAGCCTTTTACATTTGGGTTGTCACCTGGAGAAGAGAGTGACAAGCCCTCCATGACACAACAGTACCCAGCACTGCCAAAAAACATCCCTTATCAGGATCTGCCTTCCCCATGCTTTCTCCGTGCAGGGCACTTTTTAAATGCTTCTTTTAACCACTGTCACTGCAACTAATGATTCTGCCTGGGCACAAGTATATTTGAATAGATACCTATCTTGGAAAGCTGCAAAGGGGGCTGTTGTCTGTGCCCAAGTTAAAGAGCAGAAGAAAAGCTAGGAGAGGAAAGGGAGAGGCTGGCAAGGAGATACCAGCACAGAGTAAAGAGGAATAAGGAATATAAAGTAAAGAATGCTTGTCAGTCAGCAGGGCTGACTCCTGCCTTCAGCCCTAGAAAACTCTGCCTTGTCACTGTTCTCCCTGGCACTGGAGAGCAGCCAGGGGTTTTTCTCAGGAGCTGTCAGCTCTCTGATAAGCTGAGATGTGTTATCAGGAGCAGGTCTGAGGCACAAGCAAGACTGACATGACATGGCAGTGTGGTGAGGAATTGTTCCACTCTTCCTCTGGAGCCCTGCTGCAGAGGAGCAGCGGGGGTCAAGTGGTGCTCAGCAGGGACAGGTTTCATTCTGATGTGCACGTGCTGCTGCAGAGTCCCCCAAGCTCCCAAATAAGCTGTTCACTGCTCCTCTGTGCACTTGTATCCCTGTCCTGGTGGTAGATGGTGCTCATGCATGCACCAAAGCCCAGCTGTCTGATTGCACGTCAGGACTCGGCCACACAAATGGGAATAGGGCACCTGGCATGGGAGTCCATGTGAGAAGTCTGCAGTAACATCCTGTGTGAACAAGACCTCACTCAGCAACTTATGGAACATAAATCCCAAAGTAATGAATAAAAGTAAATCAGCCTTTCTAGCCCTGGTTTGCAGAGGCGCAGAAGATTATGAGATGTTGACAGGGCTAGGAATAGAAATCAGATCCTTTGCACTTGTCAAGGCAAAGAATTCACTGCGCTTTTGGGCGTCTTTGGATGCAGCTTCCATGAATTTCAGGGAAAGATGCTGCTCAGAACTCAGCTCTTAACTTTCCTGTTCTCCTTGTGTCCTGTCCAGCATAGACATGAACCCTCCAAGAGATGATGTCTTTCTTTCTCTGGGATCACTGAACTAGGGTTGAGAGCATTTTATAGGAAGTTTTTTCCCAAGTCTCAGGTGCATGTCTGTCTCCAGATTTCTGATTCCAGAAATGTCTGAGCTTTTTAATTTTATTCATTAATCTTTGTACTCTGAGACACCCTACCCTTTCCTGGATCCATCACTTAGTTGTTGTCCTTCAAGAAAAAGGTTGTCCTTCAAGAAAACCCCTACAGCCCCACTGACCGCAGTCAGTTTACCATGATCCTTCCAGTTTCTGCTGGCTGTCAGTTGTGCTGCAGGATCTGTATGTTTGTCTAATGATGATTTACTGCAGGACCTGTTTTCTTCCTGTTTCGTATGAAAGGTTTGTGTTAACTTCCTTCTGCTCTGGGTTCTTGTCTTACTCCTGACATGCTGTAATTTGAATAGTTGTGCCAACCCAGACAAACCCAGAGTCCCTTGCCCAATGTCCCTGAGCAGTTTGTAGGCAGTTGCTGACATACTGCATGTTTATAGTATGATTCTAGAAATTGGTCTGTGTTGACAGGCAATAACAGCATTTCTTTTGAAACTCCCCTCATTTTCTTCATTCTCTTTTTTCTTTCTTCTATTGAGGTCTCTAAAGATGTAAAATAGTTTGATTGACATTTAAGAGGCATGGTGATCATGAGTATAAAGGGTAAAAAAATACCAATGATATGTATTAAATGGCTAAAAGGGTCACATATAAAAAGGTCTGTGTTTATTGGCAGAATTATCTAGAGATCTTACTTTTTTTCTAGGCAGACACTACTATCACTTTAAGCTGGCTCTGCTTCCAGCCCAGCCAGTTGGGGTTTTTTATTAAGCTAGGGTGTATTTTGCAACAGACAGCTTTTCCCAGACAAGCTTGATGGAAGCACTTGGAATGAGCTCTGCAGCACATGCATGCCCAAGGAATGATGAGCAGAAATTACAAAGTGGGGTAATATATGGTGAGTTCTGAGAAAATCTTCCTGACAGAGAGCATAACCAGGCAGTGGCATCAATTCCTTGAGGAGGTGGTGAAAGACCTATCACTTGGCACGCTTGAAATGGGATTGGACACAAGACAAGTACATTTACAACAGGGAGCAATCCTGCCCTGGCCCCCAGGGATGCACGAGGTAACCTAATAGGTCTTTTCCATTTCTAGATTCTCTGATTCTTTGTATCTTGTCAAAGCTGGGAAACTTTGTCCTGCTCCACTGCCTATCATGCTGCTGTCTTCTTGAAGATGTTTTTCCCAGACAGGATGTAGAAATTCACTGTTCTCCCTGAATCAAGCAGCAGAGCTCTGTAGGCTTCAGCCTGCGGGTGTCCAGAGAGTGCTATGGCCAGGCAAGCTGGCAGGTCCTTTTGTTAGTAGGTGGAAAGAATTTTTGCAAACGAGCTTTCTCTGTCTAGCTGAAGCCTCATTTCCAGCACTAATGCAACAATAGGGAGGGCTCTGTACATCATTTTTATTATATGGCAGAACCCAGGGAAGTTCATTTTTCCCCATGACATATAGGCTTATGCTACAGTCTCAATTTATCCTTCTAAATAATGTAGGTGGCAGTGGTTGATTCACATTAGTTTTTCTTCTGTTCTGATGATAAGAAAAACTGAGTTTGACCTCTGCAGCTTGAACCAGCAAGAAGGGAGAAGGCAATTTCACCAGCTATTCTCAGTGCAGCTCTCAGTGGTCATTTTGAACCGTGGCGGGCAGAAATGAGTTCAGATCATTACAAGCAAAGGGGTTAACATTTTTTAGTCTGGTATATGGTTTGTGAGCAGAGTTCCCTTCTTGCAGGCAATACTAACCAGCAGAATCTGAGCACTTGGAGGCACTTAAAAAATTATTCCCACAATGCCTGGGGAAAGCAGGCTGAGCAGCAGCCACTTCAGTGTCTGGCCAGAGGCCACACACTCCTGCAGTGCCAGGCTGCTGTCACATGCATCCTGCTTCTTTCTTTCTCTGCATCTCCATCTTTTAGTCTGCATATGGAGCCCAGTTAAGGGAGTTTAGGTGTGACCAGTTGTGCAGTCATCTGTGCTGGGCAAGAATTTGGATGAAAGTCTAGGTTGCCAGGCTGAGTGCTGCTGGACACCAGTGGAATACGCTGAATAGATGAGAGAAAACCAGCTTAGACCATTGCTCACTTCCACATCACTGGTACTGTACAGGTTCTCCGCGTAAATTGCTGCTCTGTATGCCCTGACAGTTACTGACATTATTTACATGTGCCCCTCATGCATTTGGCACTTTGGGGATGGGATCAGATCATATCCCAGGAACGTGCAGCTTAGGATAAACAGCTATTCCTGACCCAAAGCTGGGGGAGCAGGCACTGCTGGACAAAGGGAGGGTGGCCTTCACACGAGCACCGTGCAGCAATGTGGGTGTATTGCATTGGTGGGTATCTTTCATGCCTCAGACTAACTTTCTCATGTTTTATATTGTATATCATTAAATCGGAAAAAATACGGAGAGTACTTACATGGAAAAAGTTGACGAAAGGCAGAGTGTTTTCTCAAAAAGAGACGTCTTTTTGAGACATCACCAAGGAGGAGTGGTGAGGTGGGAGGGATGGGACTCTGCCAATTTCTGCAGGAAGGTTGTAATTTGTTGAGTGTTGGTTAGGCTTTGTGTGGATCAGATAAACAGCTACAGTTAAATGTGCTTTGTGCTTGCCTGTTTTGATTAAAGACTTATTAAAGGTCCTTTTATTAGGCAGAAGTCCCATACAAAGCTGTAATTAATATGTGTGTATGTGTATGTTTTCTTCCTTTATTGAAGAAAAGAAATGGAAGTGGTTGGGATGGTTAGAAATAAATCAGTAATTTGTTCCCTGCACATTAGAAAAATAGCAATAATCAATTTCACAAGTTTCTAACAGCAAACTGGGTACCTTTGGCTGCATGCAGGTATCTTATGGGTCCAGGGAACATCATGAAATATTTATCCAGGAAGATACCTTATGAGTGTGGGGCATGGCCTTCCTTCTCAGAGGCTGTTGGTTCGATTACCAGATTTGCCATAACCTGAATTGTCTGTTTCGTCTTGTTTGTGTACAGGAGCTCTGCAAATAGAGAACAGTGAGGAGTCAGACCAAGGCAAATATGAATGTGTTGCAACCAACAGCGCAGGAACCCGCTACTCTGCCCCAGCCAACCTTTATGTTCGAGGTAAGAGCAGCTTCCACACAAGGAGGTCACTCTCCTCCTTCCCAAAATCTCCATGGTTTTCAGTGAAAGGAGAAGTTCCCTGCCTTCATGCCCTGATTACACTGTGGATTGTGTGATGGGGCCTTTTGTTGAAAAACTAGCAAGTTAAGTTCAATGATATCTTTGATTTACATTGTGTTTCACTCACAAAGCAAATCTGGTTTTGCTGTTTATATGGTGTTATGTAAAATACTGAAACATGAGCAGAACAGGAATTCTTTATTTCTTGAGCTCCTTAACTTGTGTGTCATAGTTATCTTGATTGGGATCAAGGCGTGGCTTAATTGTTACAGTATAAACTAACCTTTGGTGGAGTAGTGTAAAACTGGTCATGCTCTGGTCAGCCAGAGGTGCTCAGCTACACTGAGCCAATATTTAGGCCTCTGCTTTGGAATATATACCTTTAAAAACTGAACAACTTTTTGGAATTGTCCTAATCTATCTTATATGCATCAGTGATTGAGCCTCTGGGTATTAATGGCTCATACTGGGAACCTGCTGGAAATTAGCCACAATTCATGTAAGGCAATTTTTCTAATGGTTATGCTATGTTGCCAATTTAAAACTGTTTTCAGCTTACCAAAATAACTAGGTTTTATATTAGGATAGTCTCCCAGCAGTTTTGTTGCTCTACATTGAAGGTGTTTGAATTAGCTTGGAGAGAAGCAAGTGCTAAATTCCCTGTACACTTTCTGTTAATTTCAGCAAGAAAAAAATATGCTGCTTCTGTAGAACCAGAGTCATTGGTCAGAAGCCCCTGGGAAATGTAGTTACGGGTTTTCCCAAGAAAAGAAAGAACATTCTTGTGCTGATGCTTATTAGGAAGTTAGAACAAGATTTTATTTCCATATAGTAAATCAACACACTAATAATAAAGCTTCATTTCTTCCTTCCTCTGAATTAAAGAAAGAAAATACAATCTTATCACTTGGTTAGTATGGAAAGAGGACATGAGAATGATAAAGTCTTCTCATGCTGTGTGTTTACTTCTAGGGGTGGCTTCTGGCATTGTTTTTGTTGCTATTCTGGGGGACTGCTTTTTTATTTTGCAGCCTAATTTGGATTATAAGAGTCTTTGGAAGACTGAAGTATCCAATTAAGCATATTCAGAAGATGAAGCTATATCTATGCAGTGGAATCACTCATTTCACTCTCAAAATGTATTTATGGATGATTTTAAATTCCTTGTATTCTTGCAATTTCATTTTCCAGGCAAGCTGTACTAAAACTCATCCCAGATTGACCCTTTGCTCTCTGAGAGAAAGGATTCTAGTTACCAGGTTGGCTGTTCTTGCATAGGTTTGTGTGGATATCCAGCTGTATTGCTGCAGTATTTGGGATGCTTTTGCTTCCTGTGACATGCTCAGATTGTCAATGTTCTATTTTCTATAGACATGTGGCTGAAAAAGGCACAAAAGCTTCAAGAGGTAGAAAAGCCTCTTCTTAACAACTTTACAATTTCTTACTAATGAACGCTCTTTGTTTAGCAAATGAATCCCAGAGGACTGAGGAGTGTACTGGATTTTACAGTTGGCTTGTGCTCAGCAAGGTTCATCTGTCTTGTTGGGGCTAAGCATGAGCTGTGGGTGGTCTGCACATGTGAGAGGATTCTCATGTTCACCAACAAAAGCATGTTCTTCGACATTTGTTTTGCTGTTAACTGTCATTTTTTACATGTAAATGTTTGGAACAAGCCTTTTTCTTGCCCATAATCTTTACAATGTGAATCTCCAACTCACATGATCCTGATAAAGTCCTTCTATATATTTAAGACACGACACCCCATAAATTATGATGATGTTATCAGATGATATTTCCTGTGCTTACTAGGTCCTAGATGGTATTTTTGCTTACAGTTTCTGGTAGCAAATGTTCTACAAAAAAGTAGGTCTTATTGTTACTACATTAGTTAAAGACTTCAAAAAGTTACTCTGACTGAGAACAGTATATTATTTCTTTAATGCAAGAAAATAAATAGAAATATCTTACTTTCTCAGGTCTGGGATGCAGGATAGAAATCCCTGATTTTTTCTTTTTGTGATAGTCCTACAGTATTGTCATTAGACACATCAGTGACTTGTAGTAGGATCTGTAGATAGTGCCTGCATGTTTACTAGAGAAGACATTAATTAATGCTAAATTACAGTGGAAATTAAGTCTGTGGGCTGCACTGCCGCTGTTTGGTGGTTTTGTAGTGATTGACCTCATTGTAGTGAATACCCAAGCAGTCGTGCAGTTCCTCGGGAAGCATGGCTGAGTGCTGAGCAGCAGCACTAATTTCCAGTCTGGGTAGTTCTTGGGACTGCTTTTGCCTGCTCTCATTTACAGCCTCTTGCTTTTCTAATAGTTCAAATGTTTGTTTGTCTCTTGATTCTTGGGATTTATGTTTTTGATCATATTCTCCCCTTTCCTAGCCTCCCAGGTAATCCTTTGTGAGTGGGCTGTGTTAGAAAGCACAGGCTCATTAGCATCTTTATACTTTTCATGCTAACAAAGGAAGAGACTGGGTGCTGAGAAGGAGTATCTGGGCACTGCTCAGGGCTTTCTATATCAATGGAAAAACAGGAGGAGGAAGTAGCAGGCTACACCAGTGTCTTGTCTCTGTAAATCCTTTAGAGCCAGCACTTCTGCACAGATGGACTTCATTAAAAGTTAAAACATTTCCACACCAGGGATTTGTAAAGGAAAATGGATGCATTTTCCTTGGAGCTATTATTTTCATCTTACTAAGTGTGCTGGAAAGCAACCCTCATAAGCCTTCTGCTTCTGGACTGATGGGTCTATCTGGCTGCTGCTGCTGAGCTGGGATGGGGCTGGGATCAGCACTGGGAGCTGACTGCCTCCCACTGCTGGAGGGTGGCACAAAACATCCAGAGCATCAGAGGAGCAAGAGCAGGGTGAAGCAAGAGCAGAGAGCATGCCAGGGCAAGGTGGCTCTCTGGACCATAACAGGGACTTTGAAGGGAGCACAGTGGCATATTCCTACCCTGACCTTTAACCACAAGCACATTTGCCAGTACCGGCCTGGATGTTATCGTTACCACCATGAAGAAACCCTCATCCTTTGTGGTCCTTGGTTACATCTACCACAGCATATTGTAACAGTTATTATATTTGGGACTTGATGGTGCTGCAGGGAGAAGGGAAGGGAATAGAATCATGGAAGATGTGATTCCTCTAATCCAGAGAGCTTACTGTCTAATTTAGCAGCAAAAGATCCAAGATGTTGATTTGAGACATTTAAGAAATTGATTTAAGAGTAAAAGGCAGATTGCACCTACTATGGAAAAAAAAAAAAAGAAAGAAACCACAAAAAAAAAAAAAAAAAAAAAAAAAAAAAAAAAAAAAAAAAAGTGGTGTCATTTTGTCATGCTCACTGGGAGTATAGTGTAATTGCACTGATTCACCTATACTATTGGGTTTAGGAACACATTTCACTTCTCATTTGCCTACAGCTTCAGGGACATCAGCACCAGGAGAAGAATATTCAGCCACAAGTCTTGTCTTACAAAATGCTTGTGAAGGTGGTGGCCTGTGTGGTGCACCACACAATAGATGCACTGTTATTTTCCTCTTTCCCTGTATGAAGAGGTTTTCTACCCTTTTCTGCACATGAAGCAGATGAGTAGGAAGGCTGTATGTAAGAATACACTTTGAGTTCACTAGAAGTGTTCCCCAGTGCTGCTTACAGCAGTGAGCAATGCCAGTGCTACTGGAATAGTACTTACAGGAGCCCTGGCTGCATACTTGACACCAAATGAGAAATCTGATGCCCAGTTTTCTCTTTTTAAGTGCCGCTTTTCAGGCCTTCAAGGCATGTCCCAGTAGGGCAAGTGCAATGACTTTTCTAGCCCAAAATGCTACACATACTGTAGGGAAGGAGCTACAAAAAAAAGGCCATTTAAAACTGAATTATCTGCTTTGTCCCCAAATTGCAAACTAGTAAATCAGACTGCAGTAAATAGAAATGGTGTTACTGCAAAAATCTGTGCTTTCTTGATCTGCTTTTTGAAAGGCCAGGCTAGTATTTCATTTGTCAGCAGGGAACCCTGCTTGGAGTCTGAAATTTTATTTGCCAAATTTCACCAAGGAGCCATCACCCAAAATGAAATTCGGATTGCTGCTCTGTCCCTAGCAGCAATTCTCTGGCCACTGCAGGGTTTTACCCTTGAGAACTTGGCAGTAGCTTAGGCTCAGACACGGAGGGAGCTCACTGAAATGGCTACTTGTGGCTATGTGATACTTACTGCAGCAGGGACCTTGTGTAAATAATAATAATTCTGAATGACTGACATGGGCCTGGAGCAAGAAGACTTGACGCCTTTAAAAAGAACATTTTCTGCTTATGTAATATTAAAGCAGCTAAAATAGCAACAGCAGTAAAGCTCAAGGCTATTGCCGGGAGAAGAGTAAAAGCTGAGGACAGTGGTTGAACAGTCAGCAACTAAAACTGGAGACATCTGAAAAATGGCTGAATAACAAGGGAATACGTTTGTTTACAGCCCAGCTGTATGCACGCTTCTGGCAATGTGCTCTGTTAAACCTGCCTCTCCTCAGGGTTGATGAGGGTGACAGTACTTGACCAGAGAGGGGCAGTGCCAGCGCACGAGGGCCTGGCAGTGATCACAGGCAAGCAGAGACTTGAGAGGGAGATGCCAGGATGACAGGGAACACGAACCAGTGGTTGAATCAGACTGGATGACCCCGATGCTGCTCTGGACAGATGGGTGCCCTGGGCCATCAGAAGAAGCAAAAGCAGGCTGCAGTAGAGGCGCAGAGCAGAGCCCTCAGCAGCTGCTGCGTGGCTGAGGAGCCGCGAGCCCGAGGGCCACGATGTCCCTGTGTCCGCTCTGCGCAGTCCTGACCTCGGGATAGCGCTGCAGTGCAGCAGAGACCTGCGACACTGCTGAAGGAAGTGCACTCCTTTTTATGGGATTTCACTACTTTTCATTTCATTTCCTCTGGCCCTGGGTGCTTCTCCATGCTGAAGCTGTAGCCGTGCTGCTGTGACCCACGTCAGAGCAGCTGTAGTGTAGGCAGGTGCACCTTGGCTGGTTGTGAGCAGGCTCGGGCCAGCGCAGGCTGTGCCACACGCTGGCACTGTGGCTCCTGCTGCTGTCACTGTGTATTCTCACCCCAGAGCTGCCCGGCTTCAGAGCCAGAGAAGCACATGGCGGCTTCTGCCAAGTTTTCTCCTCCCCAAATATTCCTATGAATATTTTTGTCGTATATTCTCCTGGCAAGGAAGTGTGTTCACTGTCACTGTGTTTCTGTGAGCATTCTGCTATGCTGTAATACTTGCAATGATCGTGGTTTAGTAAATAATAGTTCTTTGTCCTTCAGCTATCACATTCCATCTAAAGATTCCAATGTGCTTTATAGAACTCAACTAAATAAGCTTAACAATTTTGTTCCTTGCAAAGTCCTTTGATAGTTCTAATGTGCATTGCAAGGCTCAAGACTTATTATTTGTAAAATGACCTTTATGGAAAATAGGAGAGTCACTGGTGGTTCAGTGTATGATAATGCAACACAGAAATGTACTTGAAAACCTCTTTCCCCCTCCTCCCCACATGACCTGCACAGACATCTGTGGAACAATTAGGCCTGCATATCTGTGCCAACTAAATGTCCATTTCCTCCCCTTCCATATCCACTTGCACAAAGGACTAAGAAATACATCTCTGGTGCTCTGAGATTTTCTGCTCATAATTGAATTCATGCATGCATGTGTGTGCACTATGAATGGGAAAAAATGGTTGGGCACCCTGAGCATCCTGTCTGTCTCTCTAGGATGGAATATACTCATCACTGTGGCATGAGAGCATTGTTCATCGGATATAATGGAAGGTTGTCTTATTCTCATGTAATCTGGCGTAAAAAAGACAATCTGTCCTTTTGTTCCTCTGTACCACTAAAAGCTGTAAAGGATAAAATTTGATTTATGTGGAATCCTTGAGACACAAGATGTGCTTTTGGAGATAAGCAGGAACAGGTTCATCTCCCTCTGGGTTTTTGTTAACCTCTCTGTCTTTTGGATTCCAAAGTGTCTGGGTTGGCCTTTATATTAATGCCTTGCAAAGCGCCAGAGGGTTTTCACACAGGACAGATGCTGGCAGTTCCCAGTAGAATTGCAATACCAGTTGGGATAATGAACTTTCTTGATGCTTTCAGGGAAGTATTAGCTTCCCACTTTGAAAAGCTTTGGAAATGTGTTCCTTTGTTTGAGCTAGTGATCTAAACTGTTAGACCTGTGCCTTCATATTCTGGCCACAGGCCCCTGCCTTGTTTCAGGTTGCTAATGACCAAGACTATTCAAAAGCAGAGCCCCCCCCATAAATCAAAATTCTTTCTTGCTGCAACAACCTGCAGTGTTTAGAGTATTGCTGCTGCTGCACAGACAAGCACATCTGTGGCAGAGTAAAAGCCAAATTCAGTCAGCATAGGAATTTCTGCCTGTAGAGCATGAGAGCCGTCTGACAGTCAGGACTGGCAGACACACGTCTGATATGGTCTTGCTCTTTCTTTGCTTCTTTGCTGTTTCAGCTTGGATCTCAAATGGAGCCCCATTTTTACCTTCTAGAGTTTGCTATCCTCTGATGGCATTTCTGCTGTGACTTGACTTGCACTTAGACTGGCGTGTTCATCTTAGCTGCCAGGCAGCTGAGCTTCATGAGAGCGCAGTCGCGTGCCTAGTGAGCCGTGGTGTTCTGCACAGGGGATCCTCTGGGTAACCCCAGGCTTGAATCCTCTGCCTCTGTCCCTGCATGGTGGAGAGGCAGATGTTATTTACCATCACTGCTCAGTCATTTGTTCTGTAAAAAAGCAGAAAAACTGTTGATAAAACATGCTTTTTACCTTAGGAGTGACATGCATAGAGAACTGGAGATAGGGGACCATGTGAATGGAACCTGTAAGGAGATGAAACTTTCAATTTACCATTTATCAGGTTTATCTCAGATAAAACAGCAGCTGTTTAAGCCTTAACTAAGGGAAGAGCAGAGAGAACTTTCTGCCCATGTGTTCCCTCTTGCTTTACAACTGTTCCAAAATAGCCTGCTACTGGGTTTTATTGCTTATAAACCACTAATATAAAATGAGATTAAGAGATAATCCAGCAATTAATGACAAATAGCAGGTCCTAAACTTGTTCATGTTTGACAAACCAGAAAGTTATGTTTGAATTAGTGTTTTTCACATCTCCTCACCTTTCTAATCTGAAGTGTCAACACCTGTGGAAAGCCACTGCTGGAGCCTACTCACTGATGCAGTGTGATCCCTGCCACATTCCCCAAAACAAAGCTGCTGGCTGTCCCCCAGCTGGAGCAGCCCCCCTCACTTTGCCCCCAAGCAGGCCAAGTGGCAGCACAGTGAGTCCCCTTGGTCTGGCCAGGGTCTGTCAGTCCCTCCCAAGGGCAGGGGTTGGCTCTGGGGGCTTCAGCAGCAAGGATAGGTATTCCTGTAGCTCTTCAGCATCATCCCTCAGTCTCACACCCTTCAGCAGCCTCTTGCCCTTCAGTCTCACAGTCCCAGTGGGTGCAGTAGGTTGGTACACACTGGCAGCACTTGGAGTTTGTGTTGCCCTATTGCAATGTTAGTGCTGCTTTCCAGAAATGCAGCCTTCCACAAACACACCTGGCTTGCCAGGAGCACTGTCCTTCCTGAGCAAGGGCAGGAAACAAATCCTCCCTGCTGGGAAGAGCTGAGCAGAAGGCAGGAGCTCCTCATTGTCTGCTGAAGCCATGCAGATGTGATATGCTCGATTAGATTAAGAAATAAAGTGCTGGCTTGGGAGCAGCAATAAAAGGGTTCCCTCCCATCACAGGGTCTCACAGGATCAAATGAGCCTTATGCTAAGGTTTTGTAGAGCAAAAGGTAAATTCCCCTTCTAAAGCAGGACAGAGGAAACCTGGACTTTAAGCTTAGGACTGTTTGTTTTGAAGATGTCTTGGTGGGGCTCCTCGCTGGATGTGGCCCTCACTTACTTGCCAGTTAAGCTCTGAGTTGGCTGGTTCAAGTTCCCTGGTATCAGTTCAATTGAAAAAATGTAAATAAGTGTTTTGCTGTTCTCAGCAACCTCCATTACAGTCCATAGGCCACTGTGGTGGCTATTATTGGTAGCTTGTTGCCTTGCCTGTACTGTGTCAGTGTTGGTTAAAATCCTGTCCTTTGATTGCTGGAAATGGCTTACTGTACTGTTGCACTGTATAATGTCACATGCTGTTCTCTGATTTGCAGTGTTTCTGCTGGAAAGCAAATTCCTTCCCCCACCTTCTCCTTCCCCCATCAAAAATGTGACTCATAAGCAGTCTTAACTATCAAATCCATTTGTGTATTCTCTCAGCGAGGGTTCGATTACAGCTGGTATGCCACAGATCTGTAGCTGCAGTGAGGTCACTCCTGCTAGAGAAATAAGATCTCCTTTGTCTATAAGGAAAATGCAACTAACCTTCTGCTGTCTCTCCTGCAGGAACAAAAACTGGGACCTGCTCAATTCTCTGGGTGTTTTTGTCCTTCTGATTTCTTGTCCATCTCTCACTCGCAGCACAATGTACCAATAAGGCTCTCAAAACTGAGCCCAGCTGAGACTGCGCATGTCTGTCACTTGCCTAATACCTCTCTGCTGCATTTAGCTCTTTGTTTGGAGAGGGGGAACAGCTCTTCATGGTAGAAGATTTTTCGATTCGCCACTTGGAGCATTTCTTTCATACTTTATAAAATCCGGATTTACATATACAGTCTTCCCAGTGTGTGGTCAATGGGTTTAAAGTGCCTTTGCCATCATCTCTGTAGCTGGAGTGGGTGTATGGGAGCACATGTGTGATGCTGGAGTCCTTTGCTCTGTGTGTGTGTGAGTGTTCTGCACATGTAAACGTGTCTGTGCGTCCAGCAGCAGGCCCAGAGCGGGGCTGTCCCTGAAGCACCCTCCATGTGGGGATGTGTGGGCTGTGCAGTCCCCTCTGCCCTGCCGCCAGGAGCGGTGAGTGGATCAGGGGGGCAGAGGGGCCAGCCCTGCTCTGGGCCAGAGCAGTGTGAGTGCAGCCTCTCTGGTCCCTGCCGTGGAGCGGTGTGTGCGTGGTGGGAAGTCGTGGCTGACCTCTGTAGTCTTGTCTTGTCGTTTCAGTGGTGTGCGGACAGATGAAGCTTGGCCTGTTTTTACTCTCTGTGTTTTTCCTTGTCTTTTTTTATTCCCTCCTCATCTTCATCGCACTCTGCCATCAAACAAAACAAACTTTCATCTCTCAGATCAGCGAGAAGGTTGGTCCTTTTCACTTCTTATCCATCTACAGTACGCCACGTCAGATGGGACTTTTCCAGTAGGGAGAGGAGAGCCATCCCCACAAGGGGAGGGAGCCCTGCAGACTGGCTCCTTTCCAGGCACAGCCACAGTGTGCCTGGTGAAATCTGCTTACTGTTTGCTATGACTCTGGTGATGGCATTGATACTTTGCTTGCATGCCTTTGTTGCTTGCGATTTAAAGTGCATAGAATATATTTTGCATGCAAATACCAGCCAGGGTAGTTTTCTCAAAGGCAGGGTAGGAAGAAGTGCATGCTGCTCTGTGTGGGGTCCTTCTCTAACCCTTTATTTGTGCTAGGTGCAAGTGTAATACCTCTAAACTGCTGCTGTTTTCTGGCTGGAGAGCAAGAAGAGTCTTTGGAAGCAGAGATCAGAATGATTGGTCCTCTCACAAGCTGCTGGGGAGTGTGGGTTCCTTAATTCCTCCTGAAGCTTTAAAAGTTTTAACTTTCTCTAGTGGCAAAAAGCTTACTTTTGATCTCAGCTGGAGGAGAAGCCAGCATGCTGCCCTCCCTTGCCACAAGGTAGCAGGGGCAGTTCTCTGAGGTCCAGATCCCTTGTGCTGAGGTAACTTCCCTGCTCCTCAGCAGTCCCTGCGCTGGGGTGGCCCATCTTCCATGCTCTGTCCATGCTCAGACAAGAGCCCTTTGCACAAGCAGGTCTGCCTCTCCTTCCTTCTCTGGGGCTGGGTCTTCCTCCTGCTGGCAGGAGAGCAGGGAGCTCTGGCAGTGGCCCCAGCCGTAGCAAAGATGGCTTAGGGAGGCCCATGGTGACAGGAGCTTGTAGCCACTCAGCAAAGCCTGATTGGTGCTTTGCTCCTCTCTGTCCTGCTGCTCTTAGAGAGTCAGAGGTGAATAAATGACAATAGTGAAAGGCAACTCCAGCTTTTGAATTAAATCTAGCTCCAGACCTTGCTCAAGGCACTCATGATTTCGTGCTGAGCAAAGCTGGTGTTGTTTCTGGCAGAAGTGTGGATTTAGTTTCCAGAGATGATTCCTTCCTGAACAGGTTCTATGGGGGTCTGTCCTTGCACACCCACTGAAGGTGAGGGATGCTCAGGCTGCTCCCCAGGTGGCGTGGGGAAGAGACCCTGGCTTGTCTCACACACACTGTCAGGCAGCTGGATGAATTATCTTATGATCGTCACTGGAACAAGTTTTAACAAATTGTCATAGTGGTTGTTCAGTGCACTGAGTTCAATCCCATTTCTCTCTCTGGAGCATGCTCTCATTTAGATTGTACTGAGGAACAGAACCTTTGTTGTTTACCTTCTAAAAATAGATTTTGTGGAGGATAAAATTACCTCAGCCCAAGACAATGATGATAAATGAGAACAAGGAAGAAAAGGGAAGAAATCAAAGCCAAGGCCCAAAGCCTCCCAGATTTCAGTGAATTTGGAGCACTGCTGTGATGGCTGAGACACCTCTGGAGACTAAACCTTTGACAGGGCACTTAAATGTTTTAGCCACATGGTTTAGCTGAAGGGAGGCAGCTGAGAATGGATATAAGCCAGCAGGAGTGAAGAATTTCTCATTTTTTGTGTCACCCCTTCCTTCCTACTTCACCAAAAATACCTACGTACACAAATATTTAATATGAAGCCAGAAATGAGTTTCTAAATATTCCATTGGGGTTTGCCATGCTTATAATTTGTTTGGCACTGATAATTACATTGTACATTTTTCCAGCTTTACTTAAAACTGTGTACTGCTAACCCATGCATTTAATTATTGCTCTGTGACTGCTACAAGGTTATTTATTAACAAGTTATTTTATCTTGATACAGTGGATCTTTTCTCTTATTCCTCTCCTTAATGTTGTGTTATTTTCATCAGAGAAATTTCTGAGAGCAAATGCAAATTGCAGAACTCCACAATCTTGCTCTCCCTTACTTTGCTATTAGTATGTCAGTATGCTGAATGCTGATGTGTCTCCAGTGCTGCACCACTGTAATGATATATCCTCTTTTATATGTGGTTGTCAGCACAAATAATTAGACCTAAAAGTTATAGCTGAAATATAATCCAAAAATGGCAAGGCCCTGTTTTGGAAATTGTCTATAAAATGTCAGCACTCAAGGATACATTGGGAGCATAAATAGTACAGCATTGTTTGAGCACAAGATTAGACTGTAAATGCATTTTTTCTGGTTCCAATTTTTCCTCTCCTTCTGTTGGTTCTGTCAATAGGTTGTGAGACTTCAGCAACTGCCTTTCTGTTTGAAGTCCTTTCGTAAAATGATAGCACTGGGGAGAGATGAAAGGTGTCTACAGATGAGTAAACCATGCAGACCAATGATCATATTCGAGGATAGCTCCTAAATTCAGTCTTTCCCGACTTGGGGGAAGTGGTTCCTGAGGAAGGCAGGAGTTTTGGCAGGTGACCAGTCTGGCAAGGGCAAGAACACACCCTGTTCAGCAGGGACCCTTCAGCTTGCCTGGCTCGAGTAATGAAGTTGGACAGTCTCACACTCTCAGAGGTGTGCCCCTGCATCACACACTGCTGCTCATCCCAGCTGGGAGGTGAGAGCAGAGCCCCCTGACCTTGCCTTGTCTGTGCTGGGACCGGGGAGCAGCAGCACACCAGGCAGTCCTAGTTCTCCTTAGAGCTAAAGGGACTCCAGGCTGCTGTTCCCTTGTGCAGAGGACAGGCAGAGGGGAGAGGATGTCAGGACAGTGGTGCAGGACCTGAGCAGCTGGAATTGCCTCAGAGAGGAGCAGAGAAGCATGCAGAGCACAAGCACAGCTCTCCATCGCCGTGGGGCAGCACCCACTGAGCACGCAGGAAGGGGAAAGATGAGGCCCAGAATTGGATGCCAGGCAGGCGTGGTTCAAAGGAAGCCCTGAAGCAGGAGTGGGCACGTAGAGGCGCCTGGATCCCTGCAAACCAGAGGGGGGGATGTTAGCATTGTCATCTGCTAAGCTGTACTGTGGCCAAGGGAGCCAGCAGGAAAATTTGGAAATTTGGTTTCCCCCTTCCTTAGCAGCACTGCACAACTTTGGAAGCCTGGGCAGTCCTCCTGGCACTGTGGTGTTTCCAGCAGAGCCTCACTGGATGCCAGCAGTGTCTCAGCACTGATGGGGACTAACAACACCAGCCTGAGAGCCCTGAGCTTAGAGCCTACAGCTTTTGCAGACAGCAGCAGGGAGGAGGGTGTCCCTGGCTCTCCAAAGGGGTAACTTCACCCTCGGAGGGAACCTGAGACGTGTGGAAACAGCCACTCCCGTGCTGAAAGAAGCCAGGCAATCGATTGAAGCTCTTTGCTCTCAAGGCAAGGAATGTGCATGTTATTGCATGCTGAATTATTAACATTTCTCAACCTTTGTGTCTCTAGCGTTGCTTGCTCCTCTCCTCTCCCCCAGCAGTCCCCCCTGTGAGTGGGGAACCAGACTCTGCACTGTCTTTTCTCCCGGTCCTGTGAGATCCAGGGCATGGGCTCAGGTTGCACTGCACTCACTGCTCACTGCTCTGAGTTTAACTTCACTTCCTGAGGAATGCTCTCAGTGGGGAGATACGTGGAATAGTGGACGAGCACAGAGCCCTTACGATGCCTGTTCTCAGGATGAATTATAATGAATCTCATTTTTGACAGTCTGACGGTTTAGTTAAACCCCTGAATTACAGTATTGTCCATTGAAATAATTTTAATATTCACAGTAGTTTTCCCTGTGCTGTTCTTGCAAAACCTCCGAACCACCTTCTTCTGATCGTTATCCAAAAAGAGGATTAAAAAAATTATTGCAAATTCTAGTCAAGAAAATTGTAATTAAAAGAGAAATTTCATTGCTGCAAAAAACGAAGAAAATAAAATTTTCT
This sequence comes from Irena cyanogastra, assembly GCA_013397155.1. Taxonomy (NCBI): domain Eukaryota; kingdom Metazoa; phylum Chordata; class Aves; order Passeriformes; family Irenidae; genus Irena; species Irena cyanogastra. Next base: position 1,386,275 of record VWZV01016135.1, on the reverse strand, counting down.
GGAGCACTTAAGGTAGCATCATGGACTGTAATAACCCATGCGATTTGACTTGTAAATTGGACAGAAATTCTAAGAATGCTGCTTTTTGAGGAGTTACAGTGATTTAAATTATTACCAGACTCTCATGCTAGAAAATCAAGCAACTTAAATTGCTGGCTTGAGCCCGAGGAATGTGTTGATGGTGCTCTGCAAGCTGCTGTGAGAGCTGTGCCAGCTCTTGCTAATGCTAACTGACAGCATCTCCCCTTCTCCCTCCATACTGACTGGGACAAGAAGCTGCCAATTATCCCCCAAGAGGATGGGAGGCTGATGGAGTCCATCCCTCCCTTTGCACGTACTTCTGACAGAGCGTTGTCTGGGCCAGATCTCTTACTGAAGGCACTGCCCTGACCTCCTCCCACCTCCCATGTAGAGAGCTGACCCCTACACAGGGCATCCATTTTTAGCAGCTGGGTGCCTTGGGCACTGCTGCTCTCTGGTGCGGAGCAGCGAGCCCGTCTCGGCAGCTCTGTCGGTGTGTGAATGAGGGGCAGCCGGCTCAGCCGTTCTGGGGTGCAGGAATGCACCACGGGAGCCTCTTTAGCCACTCACCTCTTGCCCAGCTGAGGCTCCACACAACGTCCTGGCATCTGCAGGCTGCGGTGTGTGGGAGGCACAGCCCGTGGTGAGGCTGGTGAGGGAGTCTCATACTGTTTGATCCACAGGAGAGTTTTCCTTGCCATTCATCCCTTTTCTAGGCACAGGAATGCACTAACCACCTCTGCTGCTCCCGTGTGTGTGGCGCAGGGGAGAGTGGCTTTATGTCACCCTGCAGAGCACTGCTGCCCGGCCCTGAGGCCCAGTGAAGTGCCTGTCCCCTCCCTGCAGGGGAGCAGGCGATGGTCAGCTGCTCACATCCCTCGGGAGAGACAGCACAGCCACCACAGGTCCTGCCTCTGCAGGACACATCAAGGGTGACGCAGCACCAATGGGACTCGCACAGCCCCAGGAGCACCCTGAAAGCAGGTGCTTGATATGGGGACACTGTGTGGGGTGCAGAGAGTCTGTGGCAGGCTGTGCTGCCTCTGGTCTCACAGGGCTGGAAGTGAACATCTGTTTGTGCATGCTGGGCTCTGACCTTTCTGCATGGCCTTGTGTCCTCCAGTGTCTTGTCTTCCCAGGTCCCTGTATGTGAGTACTTGTGTGCCTTCCCTCTCCCTGTCCTGCCCTTCCACCACTGTCTGACTTTGTAGTGGTCTCCAGTGCCTGCCAGCCTGTTTGCCTTGTGCATGTGTGAGTGCTCTGTGCACACCTATGGCATTATCTTTAAAGTTTGCTCTTTTTTTTTCTGTTTTAATACAGCTTGGGTGGGTGGGTTTGGTCCTTTGGCGGGGACAGAATTTGAACAGCTTCTACCTGGAATAATCAACGCCATGTTCATTGGAAAATATACCTGAGTCTTAATGAATGGTGCTGGGATGCTTTGGTTGGAAATACATGCCATCATGTTAAACCATTGCCATGTCCATCAGGTTAAGTCTGTATTCTCATGACTGCATAGCATTTGAGTACACTTTCAGTTCTGTCTCATTTGGGGAGCACTGCCCCATCGGTCAGGTAACACTTCACTGGTTATTGCTCATGTAGGTATTGATTTGAGATTTAATAATTGATTAAAAGAAGCATCCAGCAAGACTTTGGATTTATATGCTTAAAAAAAAAAAAAAAAAAAAAAAGAGGAAGTTATCCTTAAGTTATCCTTACCCTAGCTGGTAAGGAGCTAATGAGCCCTGTTTTGTCACTGAGACGATGTGTAGTACACACATGATGCGTTGACAGTATTGTCTAATTTATCACAAAGTCTTAGCTCTGTTGTACATGCAAGTGTGGGGGCTTCCGTGTTCAGTCTATTTCTGCAATCCTGATGGTTTGGGGATGAATCATCAAAGAGAGCACTAGTGAAATTTGATTTGGGTAGAGCCAGCTTGGCAAGCAGAGCTGACACCTCTGCGGCTCACGGGGCTGTCAGCAGCTTTGCTGTCTGTGGAGATGCCACGGGGGCAGGAGCCAGGCCAGCAGAGCTGTGAGTCCCCAGCCCAGCAGAGCTGTGAGTCCCCAGGCCCCCATCGCCCATGGGGCTGGCCACACCTGTGGCCAGTTGTGAGCTGGCCCTGCTCAGGCTCCTGCCCCGTTCCCAGCTGCCCCCAGCGCTGTGGCAGTCGCTGCCCCAGCAGCCCAGAGCACTGATGGAGGAGCATAATTGGCAGGGAGAGGCTCCTCACAGCCGGTCAGTCGTGACCCGGCCGCTGCTCGGGGCTGCCTTTCCAGTGGTGGAGGCTAGAGCAGAGCAGAGCTGCTGGGCAGGACACATTCAAGCAGTTTCCCTTTTTAACTACAGACAAAAATGAGCTTGCCCAGAGGAGACAAAGATTTACTGAGCACAGTTGTTTCCCTACCCTTGCTTAAATAGGCCCATAACACTAACCCTGAAGAAGGGACCTCATTTCTCAGTGTCATTTTCCTGACGGGAATGCATATGGCAGGCAGCTTTAGAGCTTTATTGTAGCTGAGAGTTGCTTACAAATAAGTCTTGAATGAAATATCCAGCAAGGGATTGATATGAAGAGAAGCTGTGCAATGCAATAAGGAGGAATACATCTCCCAAAGAGCTGCCACAAAGGTGGGAAAGGTTCTGCCAGCCCAGCTCTCCTCTGTCAAAATGGATATGATCTCACATCTGTCAGGATTAGTTCTCTCCTGCCCAGCAAGGTGATCTCTTCAGGCCCTGACAATGTCATGCAGCTCAGGTGGCTATTTTCTGAGCCAAGGTAGAACCTGAGTTACATTTTGTAAGGAATTATATTTTATTTAGCAGCACACGTGTGCTAATTCAAAAAGAAACCTTTCTGCTGCCCCTGCCCAAACCCTGTGAGGTTTAGGGAATGGGCTGCTTTGCTCCAGAGCTAATAAATTGAGCAGGTGATTCAGTTTTGCAGGGCTGCAGTGGGCCCTGCACAAAGTGTGTGACTGGCATTTGTGCATGTGTTCTAATTAGAAGGATGTAATTTAAATGGAGGAATGTTTCATGTTAGTAATATGATTTCAAAAGGCTATGTTTGGAGGGAACGGATTGAGCCATCTCTTAATGAGTTCTGCTAATAAGATGCCAGTGGCTAAGGAAGGAGAGCAAAGTGTGTGCGATTTGGCAAAGTAGTGAACAGCTTTTGCACTTCATTTTATCTGTCCTGAGGGATAGACAGGCAAAAATGTTGACTGCCCCTCATGTACCCCCGCAGTGCAGCTGAGTACTCTCTGCTGGTTCTGTGACCCTACTAGCTGTCTCCTCCTTGTTTCAGTGCGGCGTGTTGCTCCTCGATTCTCTATCCCTCCGAGCAACCACGAGGTGATGCCTGGGGGGAGCGTGAACCTCACGTGCGTGGCAGTAGGGGCTCCAATGCCCTATGTGAAGTGGATGGCTGGTGTGGAGGAACTGACCAAAGAAGATGAGATGCCCGTCGGTAGGAATGTCCTGGAGCTGAATAACATCATGCAGTCTGCCAACTACACCTGCGTGGCCATCTCTTCCCTTGGCATGATCGAAGCCACAGCCCAGATCACTGTCAAAGGTAAGGAACTACTGCTTGCAGTACTCCTATTTGGGTTTCAACAATGTAGCCCTTTGTCGAAGTTTCTTGGTTGCAGCCGATTGACTGCTCTCTTCTGTGACTTTTCCAGCTTGCAAGGGAGATTCCCAAACCCACAACTTTGTTTTTTCCTGCTCACAGCATGATGGTATTTGCTCTGAAGGTCATTTTCTCTCTCCCTGCCAGTGGTGTGGTAGACAAGCTTGTGTCAGGCCAGGTCCTTGTTACGCCACGAGAGAACCTCACTGAGTCTGTGTTTATGTCAGCAATGTCTGGCTTGTTCTGTGCATCAGCAGGATCAGCTCAGCACAGTGGTGGGCCATGGGTGTCTTGGGGCAGGGTCTGTAGATGTCTGCAGTCAGAGAGCTCTTTGCACAGATGTCCTCTTGCAGTAAGGGTAATACAAGAAGGTTAATACCAGCAATGTGGAGTGTTCATGAGCCTCAACAAAATGAGTATCCTCCCTCCCTGCAGGGAGCAGCTATATGTGCTCATTTGAAATTTGTTACATAATCCTCTCTAAGCGTCTTCCCTTACTACTCTGCCTCTTCCCCTTCCTTTTTCTTGTGTTGCTGTCCTTCAGCTGTACTTTCTGCTGACATTTCACAAGTAACCTTGCCCCAAAGAGGATACTGTTGCCAATTGCTGACCTTAGGGTAGCCCACCCACTAACAGGAGGCTGAAGGTGTCCTGCTTTTCCCATCTGGGGCCTATCAGAGCCACAGTATCCCTTTCCTTCTCCGCTTGCAGTTGATTTGTAGCTCAGATTACCACAGATACGTCATCTTTTGAGTCTGTCTGTTCTTGCAGTAAGGCCACCTTTAGCACAGAGTTCCTGCTTGAACAAATCAGAGAATTGAGTGTTAGCCCTCTCTGACCTGGAGATAACAGCAAATTATCTTGGCTAGTCAGAGGATGCTTTTAACCTTAGCGGCACCCAGCTCCCTTTACTCACAACACCTGCTCGTCAGTACCTTTTCCAGCTCTTTTCATACAGAGCACAGTGGTTGCCTTGCTGTAGTAGATACACAAGAGTGTACAGAAAAAAGGGCCATAGTGGGATGCTGGTTTGGTCTTGGAGGGTAGAGGTGGGAACTGCTCCATTGCAGTGATGGTTCACAGCATTTCCCTCTTCATAGCTGTAATGCCTTTGCCTTGCTCCCTCACTGTTTGACACGGTGCCCCAGGACGGAGAGCAATTTGCTCAGCTCCTTTAGCCTTTCACCTTCTTCCTTGTGTCCTTGTCTGCTTTTTCTATACCTTTACCCTGGATATCTTATTGCCTCTGTCCCAAACTCCTTCATCCAGTGTTGCTTCTCCTGTGCTTGCTGGCAAGCAGACCATTTTCAGTGCAGACAGGAGAAGCAAGATTACACAGAACTGATTGCACTTAAGTGTGTTGAAAGTACCAGACCTGCCCTTGCTCACATGGAGGCTGCACACCCAACAGCTGTCAGGAGTCAAACTTGTGGCTCTTCAAAAGAAAAGGAATTTCATCTGTCCTTGAAATCCCAAGGAAGGCTGCCAGTTTCTAGGATGCTGTAGGAAATACGTTTCTTCAGGCCATAATACTATGCAGGCTGGGTTTGCCCTCCCTGAGTCCTGCATGGGTAGTGGTGGGGTGTCTGGCTGTGGGTTGCGTGTCCTCCCCTCCCATGCCAGTTCAGCCCTTGATGATCTTCTCAGTATTCATGTTGCAGTAGCACTGGAGAAGGCATTCTCTCTGGTACTCAGAGCAGGTATGCCCTGTGCTATGGAGCTTGCCTTCTCAGCTGAACCATGTGGAAACTAGAAACCTGATGCCTTTGCCAAAGAATGAAATTCTTGAGGATCTTAATTTGGGTTGAGCATTTTCCCTAGTTCCTTGTCAAGCACAGCTGCTTTACAAGTCACTAATGACTTTAGAGTGGTTTGTAGGAGGTTTAAACTTACTGTAGACTTTAATTCAGTCATTGTACTAAAGTATTTGTGTACTCTGCAAACCTCTCTCGCACACTCATTCTTTTCCTTTGTTGTTGTGGTAAAATGGTAAATCTGGAAATGTATGCTTGCAGTGGTTGTGTTCTCATTGACACTTCAGAGGTATCATTGTCAGAGTTCTTGTGTAACAGTTTCCTGTCTGGTTGCAGTTTTACACACCACCCAGTGAAATAGTGGATATGAAAGTTAGTAGTTTCTCTGGCTGTATCTCTCCCGCATGTACTGTAATACTTACAAAGCATTGCCCCATCAACCCTTCTAACAGCATTGCCCATGAACTCCCTTTGGCCTAAGATACTGCCTCTCTGGAAGCAAGAGCATAACTCCAGATTACTGTGGTGCTCTGATTGCTTTACTTTGTAAATCAGCTGTGTACCTGGCTTCTGGGGCCAGCCCAGCCCAGCAAGCATCTTCCCACTGCCAGGTGAACCCCCGTGACAGAAACATTCCTGCATCCCCATTGAATTACTTTTATTTAGCCTGCTACTGGTAAGTGCGTCAAGCACATCTAATAACATGATTGCTCTGTTTATCCTTCCATTAAGAACCACTTCAAGCAATATATGGTAATATAAAAATGCATGTTATAGAGTATGAAATGATTTCTGCCTTTTAAAGAAGAATGTTAATGGGAGGTGGCAGCTCCGTTTTTATCCCTGTGCACATTGCAAGGTTTGAGCTGACTGAATTATTTAAATCACACCTCTCTGCCTTCCAATTGCAGCACTGCCAAAACCTCCAACAGAGCCATTAGTGACTGAAACAACAGCTACCAGCGTGACCCTCACCTGGGATTCAGGCAACTCTGACCCCATTTCATATTACGTCATCCAGTACAAGCCCAAATCCCTGGAGGGCCAGTTCCAGGAGGTGGATGGTGTGGCAACAACCCGCTATAGCATAGGTGGGCTCAGCCCCTTCTCAGAGTATGAGTTCCGGGTCATCGCAGTCAACAACATCGGCAGGGGTCCCCCCAGTGAGCTGGTCGAGGCCCGGACAGGAGAGCAAGCTCCTTCAAGTCCACCCCTCAAAGTGCAGGCACGGATGCTGAGTGCCAGCACCATGCTGGTGCAGTGGGAGCAGCCGGAGGAGCCCAATGGGCAGATCCGAGGGTACCGCGTGTACTACACCACCGACCCGCACCTGCCTTTGAGCATGTGGCAGAAACACAACACTGACGACAGCCACCTCACCACCGTGGGCAGCCTCATCACGGGCACCACCTACAGCATCCGCGTCCTGGCCTTCACCTCGGTGGGCGACGGGCCCCCCTCGGACATCATCCAGGTCAAAACACAGCAAGGGGGTACGTATGGAGGGAGGCAGCATGGCTCCATGGCCATCCCAGCACTGTGCGGCTCAGCTGAGTGTCTGACCTGCACCAGGCATCACAACTGCACTTGGTGCTCAAATGATTGCATGTCAGAGAGGGTGGAGGGCATTCCCACCCCACAGCCATTGATTTATGCTGTCAGATTGTCCTGGGGCGTCGGTATCAATCTCTGTACAAGTAACAGCCCACAGTTTTGTCTGAGATACAGTGGTTGAAAACATGACACAAAGTCCTGGACACGGATGTCCGCACCTGTGTAACAGCTGGACCCTTATGGGGTCTGAGTACACGGGCGGAAGGAAGGATCTGGGATGCAGTCAGGGTCTGGAAGTGAGCACAATCTCCATAGTCACCCGCCTGAGTGACAGAGGTGCTTGCTTGTGGCCTGAGATGTTCTAAGAGTGCAGTATGGGGGAGAGGGAATGTTCTGGCAGAAATGAAAGAGGATCCTCACAAAGTGAAATGCTGACTTAGGTAAGTTATGCAGCTCTTCTCACCTCTTCCAGCACTAACCATGTGTTTGTTCCCCAGTTCCTGCCCAGCCAGCTGACTTCCAGGCAGAAGCAGAGTCTGACACCCGCATCCTGCTGACATGGCTGCCTGCCTCTCAGGAACGCATTACTAAATATGAGCTGCTCTACTGGGAAGGGGAGGATGGCACTCAGGTGAGGATCCTGCCTGGCAGCTCTTGGGGCTGGACATGGCAGTTTATCAGCTTGGGAAGGGTGTGTGCTTGAGCCAGGGTGGTAACAGAACTGTTTATTTGTGTTTCTTCTGCCTCAGTGGTGTGCAGTAGGAACATGGCATTCTGGTTTCTGTGTAAGTGACTTCAGAAGTACTTATTCATACCAGCAAAGTAGCTAGTGACTGGTTTGGGACTGGAAAAGCTCAGAATGCCATGACAGCATCCCTGAGGCATGCTTACTGCTGGTGCCTGTAAACAGTTGCACTTCTGGGTGAGTCTGAAATGGCCTCCAACATGTGTCTCTGGCCCCAGGACTGGTTAGATGTAAGAAGCAGATTGAAGGTGGCCTAGAGAGAGCCCTTCCACATTTACTACAGGTCCCTAAAGGAAGTCTAGTTCAAGATATATCAAAGGTAGTGCTGGCTTCCAGACAGCATAGCAGGAATTGTGCCATGACACCATCATAGTGTCCTATGGTCCTCTCTCTCTCCTCTTATTATAGTGGCATGAGAGCTGCCAAAAATAAGTGCCTTTCAGGTGAAGTGTCAACAAAACAAGCCCTTTTCCAGCAGTGTTTAAGTGCATTAGGGATCCTAACTGCTACAGGACAAGGGCTTTACTCTGTTTCACAGGCGCTACACTGTCTGTTGGGAGAAAACAAACTTGTGTGTCCTGTGCCCCTTGTCTGAACTCGTATAGCTGGACCCAGGATTCCCACAAAGCTCTCAGGCCAGTGAGTGCAGTTTGGACACCAGCCAGTGTAGCCTGGTTGTGGCAGAGGTCTGCTTCTCTGCAGAGTCCTGGTATGTCAGCCAGGAAGCTCCATGCTGTGCAGTCCTGAAGGACTGCCGGCAGGTTTGGCAGTGTGGCTGTGATTTTTTGTGAGCCCAGAATGGCTGCACACCAGCTTTTCTGTATCCTCCAACTACACCAGATAATCTGTTTCTTTTTTTTTTTGGCAGCAAAAGGTGGAATTTGACCCAACCTCTTCATATGCTGTGGAAGGTCTCAAACCAGACACGTTGTATAAGTTCCGCCTGGGCGCCCGCTCAGAGCTGGGGGTAGGAGTTTACACTCCCACGGTCGAAGCCAGAACTGCCCAATCCAGTAAGTGCCTGACACTCAACGCTGCTGGAGACAAAGCAAAAGCAATCCATTTTCCTTCTCCTGGGCACAGAGAAGCCCAGTGCCTCTGCCTTTGTGGGTTTGCAGGGATACTGGCATGCAGTTTGCTAAAGGGAGTAATGGGGGAAGTCATCTGGGGTTTGGATCAGGGCTCTTGGGCAGAGTGGGTGCACCCAAGGGGTAAGTTGTTTCTTCGTGTCCCTTTGATCATACTGTCTTTCCCTAAGGGTAGATGCATAAAAACTGATGGAGGAGTAAAACAGGTTGGGAAATTGCTTTGGAGAGTTTGATATGAGTGGGTTTGTGCATCTCTATGAATTTACTCCCATGCAGACAAGCTGTCTGGACAGGCAGCATATGGGTATTTGGCTCTAAATGTGACTGTCTCCAAACCATTGGATTTTCATCCCTTCACTCCCCATTCCAGCTGCCTTGCTTACACAGGAGTCCATCCCTGGTCCATACAGTTGATTGCAAGGTGAGGTATCCTGTGAGGCCAGGTGTGTCTGTGGCTGTCAGGCAGCTGGAAGAGTAATTTTGGAAAAGTGGCTGTTTGCCAGGGTTGTGTAGCAAGTGAGGCTGCTGCTTCTGGGACTGCAGTGCTGGGGGAAACCAGAACAAGCTGCAGTTGAGTTAATAGAGAGGCTCAATAATGAGGTGACCCAGGCAATATCGCTTTCATCCTGGCTCTGCCCTGTGTGATCACAGAGCAGGAGTTTGCATTGCTCTGATTGGCAGCTCAAAGTGCTGTGCATAAGCAGATTAGGGCTATCAAAGGGCCCTGCGATAAGCTCGTTTTCACTAACGATTTTTGGGCTTGCCATTATGCAAAGGGCATTAAAAGGGGGGAAAAAAGACATTTCCGTTAGCGCCGTCTGTCTGGGATTTACTCGCTGTGTGGAGTGAGCAGTTGGCACAGGCAGCCAGCCTTCCCTGCTGAGAGGGCGGCAGCATGCACAGCAACCAGGAGTGTGAGATGGCCATTAGAAGGGGAGCTCTGGCAGGGAAGAGCAGCTCTGCTCGCTTTTAGAATGACCTTCTCTTTGAGGAAAACTCAGCTTCATTAACATACCAGTCCCAGGCATTCCTCCACCTCGTTAATTGAGCTAATGATGTCTTAGAGCTGTACAATAGACAGGTATGAAAATGGAGAAAGGTTCAGATCATGCAGTTATAAATATTTGGGAGCAGGCACTGCTTTCTGAATATGGGGATTTGTATACCTGTTTCAGATAGCTTTTGTATTGATAGGCAAAGGTTGCAGTAATTCTCCTGCCAGGTAAATTAATTCCATCAGTGGATGCTCTTATCCTTGAACACACTTAATCAGAGACAGCTCCATGCATAAATGAGTCCTTCAGAATCTCACAACAGTCCAAGCAAGAGAAATGTTTGCTTCATGGACTCATCAAGGCAGACATCTTATCATGACCTATTCTACCTGTTGTCTGCTTACAAAGAATCTCACACCAGTCTGGTTTTAAGGTTGTCACTTCACTGGCCAGTGGTGCAGTAGCTGACTGGTTCTGGCACCTGTTTAGTCAGAGAAATGTGCATAGGCTTGAAGAGATTGGTGGTCAGCCACAGGAGTACCTTGGTTTGACCAGTGAAGCCCTCCTCACACTGAAAGACCTAAGAATCCTTAGATTGATCCAAGAAGTGACCTGGGTCTTGGTTTACAGGCCCCTACTTGAAAAGATTTCTGATGGCACTCTATTCTATGACAGAAGCCATTGCAGTTACTGCTGAGCTATTCAGTGAGGGTGACAAACCACTGTCTGAACAGTCCCAATGCAGTGTGGAGCCTTGAGTACTGGGGGACTCAAAATCAAAGAGGTCTTTCAGAAAGCTGTGCTTTACATTGGAAGAAGTTCTGTGCACAGTGCACAACTTCCAGGCAGAAATCCTTTGGTATTTACTTAGCAACACCTTGTATTAGATGGTTGGATTGATCCCCTTTGGCCTTAGAACTCACTAATCTAGAAACACTACAGCTCCCAGCCTCAAATTGGTCTCCTTCCTGCACTTTTCCATCTGGTTACCCTGAGAAAGGCTGTTAGATCATGAAGCTTGACATGTTCAGATGGGACACAATCTGCAGGAGCAAAAAAGCCTCTCTTCAGTCTCTATTACTGTCCCTGCCAAACCAGTCATGGGGAAGGCAGGAGGCCCATGATCACTAATGACTCACTAATGGGCTGGAGAAGGATGCTGCTCTTGCTTTTCCTGTGGCACCCCTGCTCAGGAGTAGTGGGCATGCTTGTGTGGAAAGGCCAAAAGGAGGCAATGCCCTTTTGAACCCTTCAGCAGCACAGTTGAGACCTCATCTCCTGAGCAGGCAGCTGCTTTCTAGGCTGTCTCTCCTGCTAAGCTGCTCACTTAGTTGCTGGGCACCCTGCAGAAAGCACAAGCAGTGCTGCTTTGAGGCCCTGAAGAGCACGGGGGAGTTTTCCAGGAGTCTGCAGTGCCTCAGGCAAGCAGAATGATGCAAGAGAGAAGCATAAGCTCTGTGCCCATTAGGCCTTGGCATTAAAATGCTGTTCTCCCTTGAAATACTAAGGTGGGTCCTAAGTCTTCCTTTTCCCTAGCCTAAGGAGCAGGTGGGTTGGATGGGTGCACAGAGTTGCTGTGGGCCATCGGGGGAGGCTGCCCTGGAGGCAGCAGAGGTTTGCACAGTGCGTGTGTGTGGGTACATCTGCATGTGTGGGTGCATGCTGGCCACCCAGTCTGCTCTTTGCTGGCCCCAGGAGGGGCACTTCAACTCCTTGTGCATTTTAAGTTGATCCTGCTCATGTTACCAAGTTTTATTTTGCTTTCTTTAAGTATTAATCTGAGTTTTTGACTTGCACATCATATGTGTGACTCTTACCCAGTCAACAGCCAACTTTTAACTTGTCCACACTGCCATCCAAAGCTCCCTTTGGAGAATGAGCTCACTGCTGCATGCCACGGGAAGCTGTGGAGGTTCTGTCAAAGCATGTCTCTTCTGTGAAGGACAGACAGTGGCAAAGGAAAGGTTTGCTAAGCCCCTTGTGTCTCACCTGTCCTGTCTGAAGGATGCCATCAGGCACTTTGTCTGCATTATGCCCTCCATTGTATATGTTGCTTTGATGCTGTATCTTCCTACTTTCTTCCCTGCCACTTCTCTGCTGATTAACCAGAGTGTGAGGATTCACTTTTTACCCCTGCTCTCTTTTCACTATACCAGATGGCAGGGCTGATCCTGAGCTGCCTCCCTCACATAGGCAACTGTTTGCTTCCACGCATTGCTTTGACTTCTCTTTCCTCCAGTGTAGCTCCCATAGCAGCAGCCTGACTGCTCAGGCATCATCTCTTGCAGTTCCATCACTACTTACTCTCCTCCATCCTTTCATCTCTCCAGATATCTGAGCCCAAGCATCAGGAATGTTCCCTGCTCTCTGTGCACAGGAGTGGGCATTAAAAGTTACGTGCACTCTGCAACTGTTCCTGCAAGCAAGTGGGCCTTGTTCCCAGCAAGCAGAGGTCACCAGTGGCATTGAGAGGTCCTGCTGCCTTCTGCTTTCCCAGATCTTCTGCCACCGCCAACCTGTGCCCAGGAAAGCTAAGGCACCATTGCTGAGTGCTTGAATTAGCTGAGGTCCTTGCTGCCATGTGGAGTGATGTATGTTGTGTTCACCTTTGCAAAGGCAGGGTTGTTCCTGTGCCCCTGCAAGGCTGGCTCTGCTGCATTGGTGGCTGCAAGGACGGAAGCATGGGGAAGGGCAGCAGTCTTTTTTCAGTCATTTCTATGTTTCTGGATGCAGTGAAGAATGGAAGCTGCCTTTCACCTGCTGTGGCAAGGCAAGATACTTTGTACTCCATTATTGCTTGGCCACACAGCTTTCTAGCCTTAGAGCAACAGTGTGCATTTTTCTTTTTTTTTGTGATGATGCCCTGCCCCCTCTGCTTAGTCTCCAGACTTTCACTCTTACCTTCTGTGCAAGCATGCTGTCTGCAGCATCCCAGGGCAGTGAGGCCAAATGACAGGGGGCTGATGCTGCTGTGAGAGGGCCTCTGTGGTGCCAGAGCCCTGGTACAGCTAGACAGCAGTTCTGCAAGGCTGGAGAAGGGAATGAACCAGGCAGATGTCCTAAAGATGCTTTGCTTTGTCCAGATCTTCTCTCCTTTCCCAGTCTCTCTTCCCCCCACCCAGATTTGTTTTACTGCTCTTCCCCAGTGTGCTGTGTGGAGAGACTTCTCTTCCAATGATCCCAATGAGAAGCAACTGTTGCCTGGATCCCATTCCTCCTCCTGTGGACAGATAACATTGCCAGGGCTTAGAAGTTAATGGGAACTGCAGGTGCTTTTTTGCCTGGGAGGGGGCAAGACCTGCTCACCTTCCACTGTATAAATCCATAGGCCAGGAAGTTACCAAGGCAGGTAACCAGTGTGGCAGGCATGAAGCAGTCAGTCCCAGATTCCAGGGACATGTGCAAAGCAGCACAACCACGTTATCTCCTGTTCCCACATGGTGCCTGGCTCCCACCTGGTTAGGATGCAGCATGCAGCTGATGGTCATGATTTTAAAACCCTACCAGGACAAACTACCTCCAACCTCAGTCACCTGCTTTCCTTATCCACTTTTGTTTCCTCCGCTTGTCTAGGAGTGAGTTTTCACAAGCCTTCCTACAATCTGGTGTGTGAGCTTCCCTTCTGCCACTCTTGCCTTGTGCAGCTTCCTACCTCTTCTGGTTTCCATCTGCTTCAGATCTTCACTGAAAGCATCTTTCTTCTCCCTACCAGTCTCTCTCTCACACCCTCCACATGCCTCGCTTCCCTTAGTGCCATTTGTTGTGTTTGGTAAAGCGAGTGTCCAGAACTGCTTTGGGAAGAGGTGTTCTCTGATGCAGAACAGCACTTCCATCTCCACAGTGTTTATCTGGCCTTCAAATACAAATTGTCCCCCTAGTGTCATCTTTGATCATCTGTGAGGATGGCAGGCAGTTGTCCTTGTGTATGTTCAGTGCTCTGTTGGCTGGGTAAAAGTTCCCTGTGCATTTTGGTTTGTCCTTCCATTCATTTCCCTTCATCTCCCCACTTCATTTATTTGTCCCCAGCCCCCTCCGCCCCACCCCAAGAAGTCGAGTGTGTAAGCACCAGCTCCACCACCATCCGGGTAAGTTGGGTGCCACCGCCCGCCCAGAGCCGCAATGGGGTCATCACCCAGTACTCCATTGCCTACCAGGCAGTGGAAGGAGATGACAACACCAAGCATGTGGTGGATGGCATTGGACGGGAGCATTCCAGCTGGGAGATCAAGGACCTGGAGAAATGGACAGAATACAAGGTGTGGGTAAGGGCTCACACGGATGTGGGGCCAGGACCGGAGAGCATCCCCGTGCACGTGCGCACTGACGAGGATGGTAGGTGCTGCTGAACAGCTCCTTCAGCTACTGCCATGGGTTAACCAGGACTCTCCTAACTGTGTTGCTGGAAAGGGGAGGAAAGGGAGCAGGGACATTGACCTGGGAGCACCTTCCAAGCAGGGCCAGAGGCTGTCAGGAGCCAGGATCTCCAGGGAGTGGATCTCAACAGTTGCCCTAGGGTGTGAGGGTGGGGGGGAATTGCTTTGCTGGCCCTTGCTCTGCCTCCAGGTTGTGTCAGATACCTCATCGTGGTCCTTCATGGTCCTGTTTGTGTCAGCAGTGCTTCCTGTGCATGCAGAGAGGCATTGCTCTGCTTTCCATTGTGGTTTTGTAGTGAGTGGCAGTGCATTCCTTTTTAGTGAAGGTAGAATGAGCTCTCCCAGCCAAAGTCTTCTGTTGTGAGATCAGGGCTTAAAGCTTACTTGTTAACCTGAAATCCAACAAACTAAAGAGGGGGAAAGGAATCCATTTGAAAGTTGTAGGTACTGCAGGAAAGCTGCTTCCTGCTCCAGATTCCAGGCAAGCCACAGCTTATATAAAGCTGCTCTTCCACTCAACAGTCAGAATACCACACATACAGAGCACTTTACTGGATACGACAGCTTTAAAGAGAAATTGCTTTGTATTAGCAGGGCTGTCAGTTATGTCATCATGATTTAAGCCATTTCCTTTGAAAGTGCCAGAGCTCAGGGTGACAGTAGGAGCTCCCGTGGCTTCATGCTGACCCAAGAAAGCTGCAGTTTTAATGGGAGAAGAAAGAGATGGAGCGTCCAGGCAAAGAAAGAATGATCTCTGCATTACCCAATCAGTGTAGGAAATTGAAACCAGACATGTTACAGTTTCCCTAAATGGGCTGCCACTGTCCCCCATGTCTCCATGGCTCTGAAAGTGGCGTCTGGGAATGCTTGCTGACTGCATTCCTGGGCTGGCAAACACATCTGTGTGTGTCCTGCTGCCTGTATTGTTTGCTTCAGTTCTCATTCAGCAGAATTGTAGCCCAGGGGAAGCTGTTACCCCAGAAATGTCGCAACAAGCTCTCTCAGTTAGTTTTTGGGCACCCTGCTTGGACATTCCAGCTTAGCTGTCAGGAGTGATTTTATATTCCTCTGACATGCTGATGCTCAGTAGATACCCATGATGAAGCAATGAGAAATGCTAAACTGTGGTCTGAAAACAAGTTGAACTTTCCCTGTTTGGATCTCAGATGCAGCACATGCTACCCATAGTGGGGCAGGACAGAGTTCCTCAAAACACTGTGATCTGCTCATATTCACATCTTTTTGTGTCCCTGCAACATGCCCATATCGTGTCCTGCCAAGGCCTCTCGCCTTCTCATGCCAGCAGAGCTTGACACACAGCTTCTGTCTGGTTCTCAGGGAGGATCTTGTTTTCCACTTGGACTCCCAGCTGTGTGTGTGGGCAGGTGTCTTGCCAGGGCAGGAGAGCCCTGTGGCTTGTGCAAGGTCACTGCACTAAGTGACTTGTGGATTACAGTACAGGCTGCTCCAGGCAGAAGGGGGTAACTATTCAAGCACAGCCCCCTCCGTTCCCACACCTTGAGTTGGCCTCTTGGTGCTAAAATGCTCTGTTCCTCCTTTCTGTATTTTATTAAATTATCTACAATTATGAAGGACATCTGGGAAAAAATAATGAATTGCCCTGCAGCTTAAAAACTGTGCTTACCTGCTGGGTAGCTGTTTCTTCCCATTTAGTTGGTTGAAATAGCAATACTCATTACGTCTGGTTGTCAGGTATCCATCCCTAATTATATAATACTGATTTCTTGCTGTGTTGAGAATTGGGGCATATGAGGTTCCAAACCTCCAGTTTTTCCCAGGGCAATGGAAGGTGAAAAGGGTCCTGCAGATGAGGTGATAGGATGGAGCCCAGATCCTTCACTTGGTACTGGGCACTTGGGTAGCATCAGTATCCTCCACAGAGAGTGCACACCTCTACTCCCAGCTGCTTCAGCCAGAAGGAGCTTTCCAGGAGCAACTGAGAAGCTAATTTTTTAGAATTGACATTTTTGTCACAGTCAATACAAGAGCGAAATATAATAAGGAGGTAATTTTTCCAAATGGTAAATAGGGTATAAATACATTTTTAAACGGGCCTCACCTTGCAAGAAAATTGATATTTTCTAGGCAGTGTAATTTTTCATTTTATTATCAAAAAGCATTCAGCTAGCCGTGCATGAAATACAGTCCCCAGAGCTGTCACAATCCCCACAGGCCCCTTTATCTGGCTGAGTTCAGTGACTGCTGTCTCTGAGCTCTGGGTTATTGTTTTAGGATGGTGCTTTTCCCCCTCATTAACCTCTCACTGTCACAGGGAAAGAGCATGTATGTGCTCTGGCTGATGGCAGGTACCAGGGCTCCCTCCAAAACAGATCAGCACCCAGTTGTGCTGCCTGAGGCTGGTGGACTGCCTTTGCATGGGTCTGAGAGGAGGTGTTGTGTCAGGCAAGATCCAAAGAAGGCTTTAAAACCCCTGCCTGTGCCCCAGGGCATCCTGAGCTGCAGGGGGTCGCTGTATTCTTTACATTCTGCTGTATTCTTGTATTCTTCCTTGCTCCCCTAGTGCTGGAGATGAGAGGGGTAGATGGACCTTGGGTCTGATTCAGCACAGTGGCTTTGGTTAGGGGTGCTTCTGCATATTACAGTTACACTCTTTCCTACTGAGAGTAGCAAAAGGAAAGGGGTCAGGGATGTGGTCACTGCAGTGTGATGACCTGGGCAGGTACAGGAAGCTTGTACCAGTGGGGCCGTCCTGGCAGTGAGGTGGGGGAAAGGTAGCAAAGGAGTGAGAGGTGGTGACAGTGGTTGTGTGGTACCTGCTAACTGTTCTCTCGTGTGTGTTGCAGTGCCCAGTGCCCCACCACGAAAGGTGGAGGTGGAGTCTGTGAATTCGACTGCCATCCGGGTGAGCTGGAAGCTGCCCATCTCCAACAAGCAGCATGGGCAGATCCGCGGGTATCAGGTTACCTACGTGAAGCTGGAAAACAACGAGCCCCGAGGGCAGCCAGTGATCAAGGACGTCATGCTGTCAGAAGCACAGGTACAGTGTGGGGACCACCAGATGGTGGGCATGGCACCTTCCCTCTCTGCAGAGGGTAGGCTGGATCCAATTATTTCTTGGCCTCGTGTTGCAGCTCCAGAGCGTGGGACTCAGCCTGCCTGAGCAAGGGAAGCAGTTTATCCTTAAACTGTGGCTTAAACATGGGTAAAAAGTTTAATCAGGAAAGGATTACTGTAGAAAAGATGATGAATTGGATGATGTTCCTCTCTTGCCCCTTCTCTGATACGTACCTCTCTCCTTGCCATATCCTGTGCAGACCAGCTGGAGCAAATTTCGTTTTGCCAGTCTGTTCATAAATGGTCAGAAAGTTTTAAATAAGCCTTGAGTCTGTTTCTTTTGTGATGCTGATTATCTTCAGGGCAAAGTGTCTTTCGTGATAGCGTCCACCCGAGTCCCAGGTACTGCCTGCTTGTGGAGCACGGGGGTTGGCTCTGCACTCCTGCTTGGGCACAGCATGCGAGACAGAACAGCTCTCTTGGCTCAGCAAAGCCTCCCCTCCCTCCTGCTTTTGCAGGGCAGGGCCTTTGTGTTGCATTGTTTCTTGAAATAAAACTGTAGGTGAAGCCAGCTTAGTCTGGGAAAGGCTGGGGAGGAAGAAGAAAGGCGAGGTGGAGGCCCACATCCCCTGTAAGACTTTGAACTCTGCAATCTCCACACAACAATCTGTTCATACTTAGGCCATTTGTGGATGCCTCACTGGCTGTGAGCTGCAGCCCCCTTCCCTCACACTGCTCCAGGCATGGCTGTGCACTCTGCACAGCCCAGGAATGCGTAGTTGCCTCATTCCCAAGGTCCAGGGAAGTTTTTGGTGGCCCGTGTGCATTGAAATACAGCTCTTCTTTGGAACAGGGGTCCTTCATCCTGGATGACCCACGCTGTTCTCAACTAAGGTAATCGTATAAATGAAGAACAGGATCTGCTGCTGTTGGAAGCAACGAGGAATCGATTCAGAGCTGGCTTGCTTGAATGATGCCCAGTATAAATACTGGAGAGCTGCAACGATTAATTGATCTGTCTGCTGAATGCAGCTGTGAATCATTTATGCATTTGTCAGTGGGGAGTGCAGTGCACAGAGGCAGCTTTACTCCCCATTCATATTCCGAAGGATAAAGCTCAGTAATAATGTGGAAGGGGAAAACTTTAAAGAGAGAAAAGACTTTGAGGGTCCCTGCAGTGTTGTCTGGGGCACATCTCTGTTTCTATTTTAGATGTTGCTTTGTTTTAATAGTTAGGAAAACTGCTTAGTGCCCTTTACTTATGCCAGGAGGATATAGTCTTCGGTGTTGTTAAAACAATTGAGACTGTGTTGTTCAGCTGGAGTTTGGAGTTAATGGGTTGGTCCCAAGTGTAGGTGGGCGAAGTTGGCAATGTTTTTCTTCTTGTGTTTTCAAATATTTTATGCTTGCCCAGCCAGTTCTGCTTTCACTCCTTACTCATACATTTCAGAGGGAGAAATCCCATGCTGATGTGCAGAATGAGGATACCAGAGCCAGAAACTTTTGAAGGAGTGCTGGATTTTGCATTAGTTTCAATGTGTGCACCAAGGAGGCAAGTTCCTAGAAGTTTCCTGGCATTTCAGGCCACTTGCCAGTCTTCCATATTTGGTGAATTCGTGTGGGAAAGTTCTTGATTTCTGTGATATTTTTTCCTGCTGTGTATGGTGTTGAACTCATCCACTGTAATTTTTGGGTGGAAGTGAAAATGATAGTTGCAGAGAAGCAACTACTTTGAAAGAGTCATGTAGCTCTTGGGATTAACTAATGACGACTCTGCAGGGAAGAGGTTTCACTGACTTGGCAGAAGAGATCTCTATTTCCCAAAAGAGTGAGAAGCCAGGCATGACCTGTGCTTATGATGAAATACATCTGCTCCAGATGCTGAAGAACCCTGTAAGAGCTGCCATCTTTCAGTACAGTAATGCGTGTCTTTGCAAACAGCCAGATGAAACTTAAACGAGTAGTCCTGGAAGAGTTATTTTCTATGAAAGAAAACAAAAAGATACACTGGAAAACCTGTCCCTGAAGGTCATAGGATGAAGATGGCCACAGTTCAGTACTCATAAACATCACAAACGTTTATACCAGTGCACAGGGAGAGAATTAAATGGATTGAAAGTCTTGGGGTCAGAGAAGAAAAACTCTGGACAGGTAGACAGAGCCCCTCCTCCTGCCTAGCCAGGCTGTCTGCTGATTTGAGTAGGTATGTAGCACATAATCTGCTTCCTGCAGACAGTGTGAAGACACTGATACTAAAGCTGACTCATGATTTTTCCTTATTGAAGATGAGAAATGGAAAGAGAGTAAACGAAGATGAAAGGGAAAAGGCAAGGGAACAGAGATGTTAGCTATGCAGATAATATGGATTCTGAGCTTTCAAAACCGTTTGAGCAGAAAGGACTAAAACCTCAGCAGAGACGTGGGGGCCCTGGTGCTGGAGAGATCACATTTTATTTTACAGCCTCCCGCCTCGGCAGAGTAATCAGTTGTTCAGAAGGTCCTGTGATGGAGCTGAGGCCTCTCCCTCCCCTCTGTGGCTGTGCCTGTGACTGATTACCTCTGTCAGGATTCTGTGTGCCTTCCAGTCTGAGCTCTCACCTCCTACTGACAGCCTGATGGACAAGCACATGTGACCCTACCCTGTGGAGGAGCTCCCAGGGTTGTGCAGCTGCAGAGCTGGATCAGGTCCCTGCAGCACCTCCTGCCCAGGCCATGCCTGTCATGGCTCAGCCAGGTCCCGTGGTGGGCGATGGCAGAAGATTCATCTCTGTGCCCTGGGTCTTGCATAAAGCACATCCAAGCACCAAGAGAGAGCTTTTGAAAGGAGCCCAGTGCAGGAGCTGCACTCCAGCACTACCTCAAGTCCTCGCCAGCTCAAGGGAGTGAGGCATAGCAGGGCCATGGGACGCAAGCATCAAGCTTGACAGGGGCAGGTCGGGGCCCACCTCATTTCCTTGGTCTTTAATCTCTGGGCAGCTGCTGCGTGTTAGGAGGGGCACTGGGCTTGAACCCCTCTATCCCTGCAGATCCAGCCTGCCCAAACAACTTTGCAGGGCTGGCTGGGGACAGCTGGCTACAGAGAGGTCAGGCTTTGTGGAGAAGAGTCTCTTGCAATCTTCTCCTCCTGCTGTGCAAACAGTCATGGCACAGGAAAGGTGTGTGCTGCCCACAAGAGGGGCTGCAGGCTCACAGGAGGGTGGTGTGGTCTCTGCAGGCAGCACTTCACCAACCAGCATGCCAACTAAGTGCACCTCCCACCAGCTTGCTCCAGAAGAGCAGGAAGAAGAAATGGCAATCACTTCAAGCTATTGGATTGAGATCAAAGGAGAAAGTAGAGACTTCAGTTCTCCCTGAGCAGTACCTACCCCAGGCACAACACAGGAATTTACAGCCTCCCTCTTTCATTGTGTGATAGTCAAGGACCTTCCTCTGAATGTACTTGGAACATCTCATACATGTGTACTTGTCTAGGTGGGAGTCTGGCGTGGAGGTGGGATGTTCTCTGCTTCCTAAGTGGAACAAAACTGTAAGACATCATCTAGGAGGCACTTCAGTAAAGGATCAAGGTGAAGTTCTGATACCCTCAGACCCCTCTGCATCTCACTGACTGAGTAACTGAGTTAATGTCTGAAGTTCCACTGCTGCACCGCAGTCACTGAAGAGAGGAGAAGGATCTGCAGGAAAACCAATATTGGCTTCCCATAGCTGGGACTATTGAGGGCTTGAATCTGTCTTTTGCAAGAGCCTTGGTCAGGGAAAACAGCTGTTCCCTGGTGAGACGTGACTATGCTGTGTTGAAGTGTAAAATGAAACATTAAAGCATTGCAGCTGCCATAAATACACACTGTTAGCTTTAGCACTTCCCAGAGCCATCCTGCCTCATGCACACAGCCCTCTCTCAGTTCTTTTTATGACTGCTCCTGGGCTTTTCAGATCAATTTGTCTTACTGACCAACCTTAAACAGTTAAGAAGCAATTGAGCTAGTTTAAGGAAGGAAATGTTTTGATCTGTAGATTAAATTTTTGTAGTGAAACTGAATTTCTACCAAGGTATTTATGCAGGCCTGGCTTTTCACAGTTGTTACTCCAGCACAGATCTCATGGCATTTCTTTGCACTCTGATCTAATGCAAGATTAAAGTCCACTGAAACATTAGAGCAAACAGAGTTTGAACATTAAACACTTGGTTTAAAATCCTAGGGCATGATAAACTCCCTGCTATGGTGTGAGAGGCCTCCTGAGCCCAGCTCTGCTCTGTTGTTCCTTGCAGTGAGGTGTCACATTCTGCTCCTGTAGCTACATGGAGGCAGGCTGGAGTGTTTCCCAGCCGCATGGCTTCCACCCACCAGGGACATGCTTTTGTGGGAGAAGTGAGTACTGGGCCTCGGATCCTTCCTCTGGCAGGACTTCTGCCAGCTTTTAGATCAGCAGGGTGGAGTGTGTGGCTGTTGACCATGGTGTGTGCTGGCTGGCATGGGTAGGACATGAATAGCAATGACTTGGGTTCAGCTGAGTGTGCAGCAGTGGAAATGGCACTGAGGTGTGTGTGGAAAGAGAGCCTTTAGTGACCATAATACTTAGTGAGGGTCTTGGCTTTATAAAAAGTATGTGGGGCAACTTGACCTCTTCGCTGAAATTTACTTTTAAGATAGTTCAGGGAATAATTGTACTGCAGTCTCATGGCATCTAATAAGTGAACTATAATAAAATCTTAGAGAAACATTTCTCCAACAGTTTCTTTTCTCTGAATTTAGAGAATAAAATAGCAAATATTTTGAAAGTATGCCATGTATTTTACTACTGAGGTGAGTACTATGCCACTGCGATAGGCTGCAGCCTTCGAAAGCCACCTCAAATAGCCTGAGTTCAAAAGGCAGCTTGTATCTTTGATGCCATTTAGTGCTTCTGTTGCACTTGCAGGTTCCCAAACACTTCAGCAGTGTTAGCTGAGTTTCCCAGGGTCCTGAGGAAGTTGGTATCTGAGCAGTTTCACAGCTGGCAGGTCAGGCTCAGAAGCAAGCTTTGCGAGGGCTCACTCACACTGTGAATCAGGGGCAATAACACCTATCATCACTTTCATCTCTGTGCTTGATCCCATGGACCGGTGCTTCCCCCAGGCAGGTTTAGTAACGTGAGCTGTAACACATCACCTTGGCTGAGAGAGTTCTGTGTGATCTCTGCAAGCCTTCTTTTGGTGCACCAACCACAAAGAACACTGCTGTGGGCATGCATGGCAGCAGCCAGGCTCTACGGTCTCACCACCCCAGTGCAGCTTTGATGCCCTACCGCCCCAAATCCACCCAGAAGAGTTCAGAGTCCATATTGAACTGCCATGGGCAGGAATCCATGTGAGCTTTTGGTTGGAAATAGTTTGTGTAGAAGCTTTCCCTGCAGGGCTGCTATTGCCAAATGAGTGTTTGCCATTTGGTGTTGTGTAATTGGGAGTGAGAAGCTGTTTCCTCAGTACACGCACAAGTTTGAACCTCTCTCCAAGCCACGCACCACTGTTGGAGAGGAGCAGCTTAGCGTGAAGCTCTGTGTGAGATCTCAGTTTCTTTTGCACTGTTGATGACTGACGGCACTTTTTGGTTTTCTGAAGTCCCCAGAACATTTTGCAAATTATTCAGGAAAAAGAAGCTCTAGAAATGCTGTATTGGTGCTTCCCTGCGGAGAGTGCCTCTGTTTTGTGTGTTAAAGTCTTTGGTTCTCAACAAGAGATGGTGACTGGAGGATGCCTAGAACAGAAACTGGAGATTAGGCAACAGAACTATTGTGAGTGACTTGTGAGACAGCAGTCACCCTCAGAGCCTAGTTGGTACAACCTATTATCCCTCCTTGCTTCTGCTCATGGAAAAGGCAGATAAATGCAAACAAAGACAGAAGAGTAAAGTACTGCAAAGTGCAAAAACTAAGGGGTGACTCTCCACCCAAGTGAGAAGGAAGCTCTTTGTCTGTTTGTGTGAATGATCTCAGACTCACTGCGCAGGCTAGCGGCATGTCAAAAATTGCTCTATGCCATTTCTTCCCTTGGCACAGCCTGTGTCAAGTGACCCTCTGTGTATAAGTGTTGTAATTCCCCCAGCCCAGTTCTGCTAACCCCTGCTGTTGTCGTCATTGTCATCCCTTTCCTACACGTTGCCCCTTAAAATTCTGTGTCTCCATTTTTCTCTCCTCCTTCCTTTCTCCCTCGTCAGTGGAGAGCTGAGGACTCCGTCGACCATGTAAGTACCACTTGTGTGCATTCCAGGTTGGAAGAGAGGGGTTTGGTAAATCGATTTGTGAGTTTTGTAGACACAGTACTGTCAAAACATTCCTTTCACTCCCTTAATGAGGCTGGAGAGTTACATTGTGAGACCTTCCACAAGCAGCAAATCCAGAGAAAATTGGCATTTAGATTGCTCCTAAATGCAGAAAAGCAATTGACATTTCCTATAATCTGTATTTCCAGCTTGTTGCAGTGCGGTTTTAGGCAGGTTCAAGTGATCAACTCAGGAGGCTCATCCTGCAGTACTTGGCCCACCAAGTTATGTGGTAAAATTAGATACATAATCTTTAAACCACATTGATCGTAGTCATGAGAAATAACCTACACCCTCAACCATGACCTTTGGTTGAAACACAGATAGTAATAAGAAAACAATCACATTTAAACAGTTAAATTCAATTTTTCCCCACATAATGCTGAGATATAAATTTGGAGGAACAAACTAGAAAATGACCCTTTTAGAGTCAGCAATTCAATTATGTGCCCTACTGTGAGCTTCCCCAGCACAATGCATTTCTCCTCCTGCTTTATACGGAGCATTCTTGCTCGGAGTGGCTTTGTCGTGACAGCACTGTGTTTGCATTATGCAATCAGACCTTCTTTCATCCATCCCTCGTCTCTCTCCCCTCCTGCCAGCTTGCTTGCTTTGCTCCCGGTGGCATGCTTTTGCGTGAGAATTTCTCTTTGCATGGGTTTGGGAGGAGTGAATTCTCTTGGGACGTTCAGAGTCTGCAGGTTTTGTGAGAGTGCTTCCCCGCGGGTCCATTGGCACCGATCGGACTGTGCGTCCACTCACCCGCACGCACGATCTGCTGCAGGGGCGGAGTTGGGATCGGACTCTGGTTCACACGGTGATTTTGGCGGGGTTCTTGTTGGTGCTTGTTGATACTTCTCTGGGCTGGCTGGTTCTGCAATGGTAACGTGGTGATTTTGATGAGTAAGCCTGGGCAGGTAACCTGAACCAGCAGCACTGACTGGAAATTAGCAGGTTTAATAGCGTGGGTGTTTGTGCGAGTGAGTGATGGGAGAGTGGTTGCACTCTGAGAGCAACCACAGGGACCCCTCATACCCCTCAAGCTGGCAAGGATCCCCCAGGCAGGGGTCAGACCCTCGGGGCAGCTTCTGACAGTGCCTATGCTGCCTGTTCTCAGCAGCTCAAACTTAACCTGCTCCATCTCTGCTTTTTGCCTTGTCTGAAAGGGTAGATAACTGATGTGGAGCCTCTGCCTCCTTTCCAAAAGCTTCCCCAGCTCCTTCTCCAGCCTGCTCATCACTTGCTCCCTGACCCAATGGGTTATTAGTGCTAATGGCCCAGACACTCCCACAGCACCACAGATGAACTCTGCTCAGGGGTGCCTGCCCAAGCTGCTGGGAGCTGCTGAGCTCGCTGTGCTCACTCATTGGCAGGCCTGGCCAGCCAGGCTTGGCACCAGTCACCTTGCTGCTGGAGGCCAGGAGGGAGGAGCACTGCTCCTCTCTTTGATCTCAAATTGAAGTGCGGAGCCATGCCCTCCTCCTGCCCAGAGAAAGCCAGAGCATGCAAGGATGCACCCCATGAGCCCGCCCCCTCCCAGACCTCCCACGATGGAGGTTTTCCCTCCGGGTCTTGCCGGGGCCTTGCACTGACCTATCCCATCCCTGCAATCCAGTGCCTGGCAAGGAGGGTGAAGACAATGCTTAGAGCTGCAGGTGCTCCCTGCCCGGGGCCCCCCACCCCTGCACTGCCTCCCTGTGCTTCCCACGGCTCTGCTGCAAGACACAACTTTAAAAACCCTGGAATTAGACCCCAAGAGATTCTCATAGCCAGGTGAACTGGCTTTTGCTCTGGTTCACAGCTCCATAGTCCTCTTACTTAGCTTTCACACAGGACCATATCTGGATCAGATCTCCCTCTTGGCAGAAGCCGTGGGAGAGCACAGCTGCTGACATGGGTTGCTTGTGGGTCCCTGGAAAGGCTAAGTGTTAAAGGCAGGGGTTGAAATGAGGCAGGTGAGTGTTGGAGTGGCAGCAGTTGTTTGCTGGCTCTGAGCAACATGTGTGTTTGAGAACGATGCATGAGTGTGAGCCAGGGAGTGTTGTCAGTGTGTTGCTGTTGGAGACGCTGACCCTGGTGCCTTCCTTTGGCTCACTGTAGTAACAAGTATTTGCTCTTCTCGTTTGCCTCCTCTCTGCCTCGTGAATGCGCTCCCAGGAGACAGTCATTGGAGGCCTGCTGCCAGAAACCACCTACTCCGTCACTGTGGCTGCCTACACCACCAAAGGAGATGGTGCCCGCAGCAAGCCCAAAGTCATCACCACCACAGGGGCAGGTGAGTGTGGGGAGCAGGTGTCACAGCCTCGTAGGGGTGCTGGTAAAACCTCCCAAGAGGTGCGTGGGGAGCATGGCCAAGGCCAGGAGGAAGCAAGAGGGTGGAGATGCTGTAGAGGTACAAACTCTTGTGATCCCCAGCCCATGCTTAACAGACTTTGGCACCGGCTCACCTGAGCAAAGTGCAGCAAGCAGATGGAGATACACTACCAGGGCTGGTGAGAGAGCAGTGAAACTCATGGGTCTGAGCTCATCTGCATAGTCCAGAGACCTGGAAAGAGGAAGCCTGAAAATCCAGGCTCTCCCTCAGCTTTGGAGTCCTGGCCTGTCCTCACCTTGTTCCTTTAGGCAAGTGCCATTTCTTGCTTTCTATGGTGACTGCAGTGCTGCCTGGAAGGGCCCCTGGCAGAGCAGGCTCCTAAGAGGGGCTTCTCAGCTCCCCTCTGCCACTGATACTGCTTACATAGCTGAGCCTGGCTGCTCCTAGAGCCATGGTAAAACCTGGAATGCAACAACTCTGCCGTGGAAGTGCTGCAGACACAGCTTGTAGGTCCTGGTGATCCCAGCTGGTTTGGTTCTGCTGTCTCAGTAGATCGTAGCTGCGCCTGGAGCAGGAGCACCCAGGAGTCCTCTGGCACTTCCCTCCAGGTGTGGTCAAGCCTTTGGCAGTGATACCAACTAGTTGACGCTGTCCTGTCCACTGACTAGCCTGTCCTACTACCAGTAATCCTGCTGCTTCCTCACACCAGCCACAGGAACAGTATTTACCACGTGTTGTTATGGGAATGCAGCTTGTGCAAACTGAGAGTGTTTGTTCCTGGTGCTTTTAAACAAGGAACAGCTTGCTATCTCCTCCACGCTGCATATGGGGAGCTCCAGAGGTAGTTTCCACTGTCACAATCTCAAATGCTGTCTCCCTGGTGCCTTGCCATGATGTATTTTCTGTTCATCAAATTGCTACAGCTGTCCTATAAACAGGAAGAGCTTCCTAAACATCCCAGTGTTGTACTGTAAATCACAGTGGATCTTCCCATGTTATGATGCACATTTTAAGGTTAATATTTGGAATCAGCTTTGAAAATACTGTGTCCCTTAATACTAGCTGCTGCTAGACGTTGTATTATGAGTGCAAGGAGGATGGCACTGGCAATGGGAATGTAATTGTATGTCTTAAATACCTACAAAACCGCCCTCAGGGCCTTTGTACAGGCTCGGCTGCAGGCATGACCTCAAAGGGGAACGTTGGTGTCGCCCTCTGATGGCAAAAAGGGGGCGTCATTCTGGCAAATACGGTTTTCTCTTGAGCTCGACTGTGGGCTCATACATTTCAAAAAACTGCAAGGATATTTAACTAGGTTTGGCTGCAATCTCTTTTTTTTTTCATATCTATGGCCCCATGCCTTTGATTCTGAGTATCTTCCCTATCAGTTGATTTGTTTACAAATCTGAGCTGATGTGAAGACGCATCCTTTTTTTAACTGAAGGAGATCAAGGTATTTAACCATCAATTTAAAGCCATCAGTTCCTAACCAGTGACGGCAACACCCCTTGACTTGTGCAGCATAAGCAAAAATCCTGTGGAACGCTTGTGTTCACCTCTCACATCGACACTGACATCATGAATCTACTTCTCAACTAAACCAAAATATATTCTGATGGCAAACAGCCCACCCAGCTCTGCTCGCTGCCTCTGCAGATGGTAAAACTGCAAGGTTTCAGGATGAAATGTGTCTGCCTCCAGACAGAGCAGGGCGCTGGAATCGGGCTTCGGGGTGTCTGTGGTGGTACAGTGCATCAGGGCCAGCAGGGCCCGATGCTGTGCACTGGCTGGAGTGTCTGAAGACCACTGATTGGGAGGACAGGATTCAGATCTTCTCTGAGATAAATATGATACTTTGAGGTACCTTAAATGTTTCCTGTAAAAGGGGATGAATTTTGGGGCTGGATATGGCTGAATTTATTTCCGGTTTAAGTGGCAGCACGTGGGAAAATGGCAACCAAGAGCTGGCTGGCTCCAGCTTCCCTCGTCACTGGATTAGGGTCAGTCTGCCTCTATCCCTGTGAATTGTCTGTCATCCTCTTCACCCTGTTGTCTGAACTTTCCCACTTTCCTCAATCCTCACGGACTGAGCAGCACGGAAGCGGTCCTTCCTTGCCCTCCTCCCAGGCTATAGATGGTCATTGTGTGTTTATGTTGCAGTCCCGGGGAAGCCCACCATGATGATTAGCACGACAGCCATGAACACAGCCCTCATCCAGTGGCACCCACCCAAGGAGATGGTAGGGGAGCTGCTGGGTTACCGGCTGCAGTACAGACGTCTGGATGAGGAAAAAATGAACACGATAGACTTTGGGAAGAGAGACCATCACTACACAGTGACTAACCTGCACAAGGGGGCCACGTACCTCTTCAAATTGTCTGCCAAGAACAGAGCTGGCCCAGGAGAGGAGTTTGAGAAGGAGATCACAACTGCCGAAGATGTGCCAAGCGGCTTCCCGCAGAACCTGCGTGTGGTGGGTCTCACCACTTCCACCACAGAAGTTGCTTGGGACCCCCCAGTCTTGGCAGAAAGGAACGGCAAGATCGTCAACTACACAGTGGTATACAGGGACATAAATAGCCAGCAGGACCTGGTTAGCATCACCAAGGACACGAGTATCACTCTGACAAATTTGAAACCTGATACCACTTACGACATCAAAGTGAGGGCCCGCACCAATAAGGGGGCTGGGCCACTCAGCCCCAGCATCCAGTCCCGGACCATGCCTGTAGAGCAAGGTAAGTGCCCCTCTAACGAACCCTAACAGGAAGCTCTGCCTCCAGGACAGGGACCTTTGCTTTGGTTCATGAGGCTTCGCTCTCCTCTGCTCTGGCTGTTGCAATCAGGTACTGTGTGGCTCTCTAGTCTAAAACTAGTTCAGTGAGGCAAAGCTCAGTGAAGATTTTCTAACGTTGCCATCTGGGGGGAGAGGGGTGTTGGTGGTACCTTAATTGCATCCACAGGCACACTTGGATGTTTTATCTGTACATGAAAGGCTCTTGCTTGAACTGGAGCAGGTGGCTGAGTAGGATCATCTGCAGATCCAGTCCCTGAATAACACTGTTGTTTGATCATGACAAAGGGCCAGGGGAGTGTGAGTGGAGTGGGGATAGAGAAAGGCTGCAGCTCAGCCTACAACTTCCTTTCTGTGATGCCGAAAAGTATAGTCAAAAAGCAGAGCTCCTCTGGAGACTATAGACTTGGTAAAAGGCTGCTGTTCTCTTCTCCTCATTTCTTACTTCTGTGCTGTAGCTGAACTCTTTGACCTCTGCTGCTGAGTTAGACAAAGAGACTTGGAGTCGAGCTGCCACCTAGCTCCCTCCTGACTTGGCTTTACAGTGCTCAAATATCTTGTTTTTCGTTCCAGTGTTTGCTAAGAACTTCCGTGTCAATGCCGTCATGAAAACGTCTGTGTTGCTGAGCTGGGAAGTGCCTGACTCCTATAAATCTGCAGTGCCTTTTAAGGTAAGAGTGGGATTTGGAGGACAGGAAGCTCCACCTGTAGCAGTGAGCAGGACAGTGGATAGCAGCATCAACTGGGTCCTATCAGTCAGGCTCACCACTGTAGCTCCATGACGGTGGTCACACAAGCTTGTCCTGATCCCTGACATGGAGCTGAGGTGTGAAAAATTTGATTTATTCACAAGAAATTAGCAGGATAAAGTGGTCTGAAAACCAGCCAGTGAATAAAACTAAGAATAACTCCTGGTACAATGTGTCCTGTCTCAAACAGCCATGTCACCTTCATGAGTTACTTCAGAGCACCAGAGCAGATGCATAATCTCAGGGAGTGAAGGGAAGAAGCATCATCAGACTTCCTGAAGGTCTTGCAGGTGTGAGCAGCACACAATGTGTCAGTACAGAGGGAGCTCTGCAGAATGCCACTCTGTTTTCACCAGTACAGTTCTGAATGTGGTGTCATCCAGCAGGCTGCAGACAGCACTGATGACCCTGCCTTCCTGCTCTTGTCCGACTGCCAGTACTTGTCACTTATGTGGGTAAAAGACTGGACTGTGTAGATCTCAGTGCAGTTTGTCTCCATTAAGAAACAAGACCAATGTGTCACATCATTGGAGATAATCTTCCCAGTCTCAGCACCAATCTGCTGCCTCTGCAAAGGTGCTGGGGTGGAAGCAGTGTGACTTCTGTTTCTCCTTGCATGTGCCCCCTTGCCATGCTGTGCCGGAAGTGCAAATACAAGGCCTGCATGAGCTGTGGGGGATCCATGGCCAGGGGAATGAGGGGAAATCTTGAACTGCATCCACATCAAAGTGTGTGAGCACCTCCCCTTCCTTGTTACTAACTCTCCTTGTTTAAACCCTGAAGCTGAATTACCTTGATCAATAGCAGGCACTTGTTAACATACAGTTTAGCTGAAGCAGACAAGGCTTTTGTGAAGACCTTGTGGTATTCAAAGCTCTCCCAGATGTAGGGCACATTAGGATCAGTGTTCAGATATCTGGCTGCAAGGAAATTGACAGTGCCCTGTTACTGGCACTCTGCTGCAGAACCAGTGTGCTTCATTTTGCCTTGTCTGTGGCCCAAAGCCCACATTGCTGTCTGACAGTGCAGTGCTGGAAAGGGACAGTGTGACCCTTGGAGCATTGCTGCCACACAGGGATGGGGGAGTGGTTGAACGTAGCCAGGAGCCAGGGGTGTGATGCTGCTGCCCTGTCTGTCTCCTCTCCTAGATGCATAGCTGTGATTGCTATCACAAGGTGACTCAGGGTCTGCCCCTGCTGCAGGTTAACCCTCAGCTGACGTGGGAGATGGAGTTAGCCACTTGTTAACTTCAGAGCAGTCTTGCAAACCAGAGTGTTAGAAGGATATTTCTCTAAAAGTGCCTTCTTTTTATTAATATTCTCAGACTTGCAGACATACATGAGTCAAGGCCAGGAGCTAAGAGGGTCAGCTCTAACTCGTTGATTGTGCCAGTTGAAAGAAATCCTTAACCTTCAGGATTTTGTGTTTTTATAAACAAGGTTCACCTCTCTCCTCTAATTCAGGCACATGGGATGCTGAGGCCAGAGTCTAATACTGTAACTAGCATAGCAGATAAATCTCCATGGGAACAATTAGTATTATCTACACTTGATAAACAGTCTCATGCTAAATCTATGTCCCAAAGGGTGTCATATTCTACTTTAACAGATTTAATTAAAGTAGATATTGTTCCGACAATGAATAGTGATGCACAGGCAGGACTAGTGCTTTTTTTATTAGAGAATGAACAGAGACCTTAAGATTTTTCATTGCTGCCAAATCAATAATGAAGTTTTGAGATCTCTTTGGGGAATTTCACAGCTTTTTCTGGTTCAGGAGATAAATTCCTTGTAAAATGTTGCCCAGCAGTTGTGGTGGAGCAGGGGCACTATTCCTTTTTTTATTCCACCTGCAGAAGGCTGCTCTGGAGCTTTCATGGAAAGTGCAAGATAGATACAACCTTCTCCTTGGGGAAAGTGCATTTTCCTGAGATATATTCTTCAACTTAAGCATGGGACAGAGGATATATTGGTTAAAGGCAGCATTAGAAGGTATTTCAGAAATGAGCAGAAGGAACAGAGCCCTTTGAAAATTATAATGATACAGGTTTGGAAATAACCCCTGAGAATGCTGGGCAGTGCTTTCTCACAGTGTGTCCCATGGAAAGTAGTAATTACTCCTGCCTGCAAATACTCCAGCCTCGTCTACTTTTCCATTGAGTTGTTATCTTCCCCAGCGTTGCACACTATGTATCTTTTCATCTTTTAGTTCAATACATTCTGTACTGCCTTGAAATCAAACATTAGACCTTCAGCAGTGACATTTGGACCCACCTAGCTTTGCAAATCTTCTCCTGTGAGTAGGAGCAGCAGAGATGACATTTTACAGCAATCTGTGGGCTAGTCAGCACTGTTTGGCAGTTCAGAGCCCTTGGGCCAGATTTGCTGCTGACTCTGGTAGTTACCAGTGGGCCATGATGCCACCTCTGAATAGCATTCCTGCTTGAGCTTCCAGGCATCTTCCAGCTGCACATGAATGACTGTCTCTGAGCCCTTAGATTAGTGTAAGGTTTGTGTAGAGGCCTTAACTAATGGTGCATAACATTTGAGAAGACAATGTGTTGTGGCAGGTAAAGGGATGCAAAATTGCTGCAGCAGCTGTGAAAAGGAGGGATGGCAGAGGATGCTTCAGGAAAGCATTGCAGATGCCAATTTCACTGTCTTTAGATGCAAATTCCTGTGCACAGCAATAAAAATCATCATCTGGTGTTAGCACTGATTCGGAGGCTGTGTCCTTGCTGGTTACAGTGCAGAGCAAGCAGGGAAACTCTGAATTGAAATGCTTACCATCTCTTCTGCCTCCTCTTGCTCTAGGAAAATGGCTCCGTCCCCAACACATGCTCATGTGCAGGCAGTTGGTGGGTGTCTTCCCTAGAGCACCCTGAGAAGCAGCTGGTGATGCCTTTATAAGGGAAGAATTCATAATGAGGAATCTTATCCATGAGGCAGCAGAACTCTGTGGGCTTATCATCCTTTCAGCATAGGTTTTAAAGTTGGAAGTTTGGTTTTGTTCAAATCTGTGTGGGAGCACATGAAAGAGAGGTCTGGCTGCTCCCCCAGGACACGCCCTGGCTTACTGGCATCTGGTGTATCTACATCTGTGCTGTTGCAATGTCATTGGAAGGGGTGGTGCTGGTCCAGACAGCAAAGCTGCTAAGATGATTTGAAGTCTAGTAGTCCTATCTTTGGTGTACCTACTTCTGTGTCAGAGCAACTACTTATCTGGTATTCCAGTGCTGCAAGAAGCATTTCTTCATTTTGATTTTTCACTAATTTTAGCACTCATCTGATGTACATGTCTTTGGAAAATGGGATTAAAGCCCAGGAGAAAATACCATTAAGAGGAGTCACAACAGAAAACAATTCTCTCTGGCTGTTCTACTGTGCTGCCTTTGACAGCCTTTCCTGCATGTGGAGCAGCAGCAGGGCCTTTGTCCCTGCAAACCTGTTACTTTAGTTACTTGGTGCTTACTTTTGCAGTCCATTCCTGAAAACTGAAGCACATCAACAAATGAGATTGATTGCATCTCTTCTCCATAGTTGGCTTCTCTCTGCTGCTGTGTTACCTGTTAGGAGTCTTTTCTCAGCAGCAAAAAAGCTGGAGCTCTTCTCCTATCCTGATCTCCATGCAAAGGGACATGAAGAGGATTGAAGCATGCTGTGGGTATTGCTGTTTGGATATCACAAAAGCTGGGGTGCAAATTCTAGGCCTAGCCAGGTCCTTGTGCTCCACTGTCCTTCAGATCTCTTTCCAGGACCTCTCTTTTTCTTCCAGCTCCAACACTGAACATTAGAGCAGTGCTAATCAGCTGCCCTTGTCCTAGAAAGCTGGCAGCTTTCTGTAGATTTCAGCCACCTGCTGAAAAGGGAACTTGAAGGAAATTTTGGTCCCTCCCTTACTGCCGGTGTCAGCCTGAACAGTGGGCTCAGCTGGTGAAAATTTATTTCAAGTAATTAGTCTTCTACAGAGCTGACTTGTCTCTCTTTCAAGGCCACTGTTGAAACAAGCACAGTTTGCCATGTGGTCTCTGCCTGTAACACCTAGTAACTGGCATGGTTTAACGTGCTCCAGCTCTGCCATTGCCAGTTTTTGGCATGCTGTGTCTCTGCACCACTGTCAGGAATCCAGCACTCCCCTGCCATCCTGGACAATCACCTGGTGCAAAGAAATGTGCTAGTTTTCCACAGCTGGGACACAACCTATGGCCTCTCCAGCTGTCTACACCCCATTTGTCTCTGTCTCTGGGAACTGTGTGAGTTTTTGCTTTGCAGAGGCAGTACCCAGGGTTTTGGGGTAAGGAGTTGTTCCAGCAGGATGAGGATCGAGGTTCCCAGGGCAGATGGGCCGTTGGGTGCACTAATTCAGCAGTCCCCATGGCTGCTGTGCCTGGGGGGAGGTGGGGGTCCTGCATATCTACAGCAGGGCATTGAGAAACGTTGTTAGCTGAGGGTTCCATGGGGGGAAGCTGTGCGTGGGGGGCTGCCCACTCCCCCAGCGGCTCTGCCCTGCCCTGCCCACAGCCCCTGGCTGCAGGCACAGCAGGGAAAAGCAGCTCCGACCTCCTGCCCACGGCTGTGTGGCGCCTGCAGCTGTTGCCATGGCGACAGGGTGTCACACCTGCAGAGCCGCCATTCTGGGTACCAATTTGTGAGCCCCGTGCCGGATTTGTCAGATCATTGGTGAGGCGTGTAACCCCCCGGTCACCTTGCTGGGAGGGGGATGATCTGCATTAAGCATCCAGCCAGGCATCAGCTGGTAGGCATGGGAGTGACACCAATTTAAAGCAGACAGGATTTTACACCACAAGCCTATTGCGTGTTGTAGCCTCGTGAGACAAGAAACAAAGACCCATTCATTTCCACGTGGGGGCAAAGCACAGCCATCTGGATTCCTCCCCCAAGAAGGTACTGAAAAGCAGTGCGTGTGGCACCACCAGCCTCACTGCTGGCCCTGGCCCCCCAGGCTGAGATGACCCCTCTCTGCTCCATCACTGCCAGGTACAGGGAGCACAGCTCACCCTCTGCTGGGGATTGCTCTTCTTTAGCTAAAGATTTATGGCTGTTTACAAAGCATACAGTAGCCAAACCACCTGAGGGAGGGCCCAGAGCCAAACTGTCGTCTCTAGCGCTGCTATTTTGAGTGTGAGGTTGCAGCAGCAGCTGTCAGCTGCATGAACATGTCCTTTTCCTGTTTCAGATTCTGTACAATAGCCAGAGTGTGGAGGTGGACGGCCACTCGATGAAGAAACTCATAAGTGACCTCCAGCCAGACACAGACTATTCTTTTGTGCTAATGAACCGTGGGAGCAGTGCAGGGGGGCTCCAGCACCTCGTCTCAATCCGCACTGCTCCTGATGTCTTGCAAAGCAAACCCATCGCCACAAACAAGTACATACAGGAAGGAAAATTCACGCTAACTCTTCCCAAAGTGCAGACCACTGTGCCAGTTCGGTAGGTACCATTCCTGGGTGGAGAAGGCAGGGTGGGGGGCTAGAGATGGGGAGAGAAAGGCGGGGCAGACCTCTGCCGACATGTGGATTCTGTAACCTGGGAGTGAATTTCCGAGCAGGCTGTGGTACCGAGGCAGGCATTTACCCATAATATGGGATCACAGTCTTAGCTCTTTCTGAGCAAATATTGATGTGTAATAAAATTAAGACAATTCTCTGACAGTTTGCCCTCACCCTGGTAGGTATACTCTAGATGCTACTGGCAAAAATACAGTTGAGGATCAGGAGGGACTTTCTCTGACACTGTATAATATCCTTTAAATAAATAATGCCTAAAGCCTCAAGGAGATTAAAAAAGCAAGTTTGTGGAAGTCTTATTCGTTACTGTGGTATCCTTGTGCTGAAGCACAATTTCCCCAGGGTTCTTGCTACAATCCGATTATATAAATGTCCTTCTCACAGCTCCTACACCACCCTCTGGAACCCAGTCTGTAGATCTTCATTATCCTAATGAGTGGTAATGGCAGTATTCTCTTCTCTGGTGCAGCTGGAAGCCAGCCTTTTCCTTACTGAGCTCTTTTGCTGATTAAAGGGCAGGGAAAGGAGTAGGTCATCCTTGAGTCATGTGGCACACATTATTTGGTGACCTGCCAGAGAGGTGGCTCAGGGTCCAGTGTTTACACTTCTTTCCTTCCTTGCCAGGTGGTACTACATCGTGGTTGTGCCAGCAGACCAGAGTACCAGCACCCTGACTGCTCGGTGGCGGACGCCTGACGAGATGGAGCTGGACCAGGTAGGAATCTGTAGCAGCTGCTGTGATGGAAGTGATTCCCAAACAGCCCAGCACACTTTGCCCCAGCACACTTTTGCATGGATGCAAAAACACAGGTGCAGGCTGCACATCAGAGATGGGGCTGGGGGATGGGTGCCCATCAGCCTTTCTTCATGACACCATGTAGGAAGGAGGCTGGAGTCAAGCTAAGGAGGAGCCACCTCCCAGAATGTGCCCTCATAGGCCACCACACTTGAGTGTCTCAGAGCTCTGGCCAGGACAGAACCTGTCACAGGTCATACAGTCCTTGCAGCCTTTTTCAGATTACATGACCATGCTGATACTGAAAACAAGCTAGGAGAGAAAACTATTGGTTTCAGTTTATTAAGCTTTTTTTGTCAGGAGGCTTTTCCCTCTCTGGACAGGACCTAAGCCTGCAGTGTAGACAAAGAGTTAATTCTTGTATCTAACAAAACCTGCAAAGCTCCCTTCACACCTGCTGTTAAAGGCTTTGAGCATTCATCAGCCATTACCCCAGGATGCAGCTTGTCCTGTGCCAGGAGTGCTCTGACACCTGAGGAATGGAACATGTGCAGGTGTCAGGAGACTCCCACACAAGGGCTTTGTGGGCTCTTTCTTCCCCACACGCACCACCACCCCCAAAGTGTAAAGGAAAAATTCCAAGAAATCGCACACCAAAAGATCCATTAAGATAATAAAAGTTGCAAGCTTGAAGCACTCAGAAGTGACAAACAGTTAGAAGCTGTAAGTCAGCCCTTGGCTTTATTTACACGATCACACAGTCATTTTTGTGAGGTTCCAGCTCCACAAGGTCCGTTTGTGGTTCTGTCCTGCAAATGAAGCACAGCTGTGTGATGGAGAACCATCACCCACAGGTCTCCTCCGTATTTTCATTGCAGAAGTTTTCCAGCATCACAGATGTCACAAGAAAAAGAAGACCAGCATGAGGAAGGTTGCTTTGGTTTTCAGCTTTAGATGGTTGAAAGCTATCGAAAGAACTAGTTTCTGTCTCTGTCTCATCCAGCCTCAGACAAGTGATTTAAGCCAAAATTTTCATTAGCAGCCACTGTCTTGCATATTGTGATGTTTTTGAGTGCTCAGTTTGAGATCCTGGAACTCTCATTTGCAAAGCCTAAGCATCCCCAGCTGCAGAGAAAGTCAATATAGAAGCTGGATACAGTCAGTGCTATAAAGAAAATACTAAGTTTTCTTGAAAAACAAAACAAGCTGATGCCTTTTCAATTTGACATTCAAATTTAGTGGACATTTTTTACATTAATGTTGCAGTGTTTCTGTTTTCCATCTGTAAAACTGGGATAATCACTTTTATCTTGACTCATATGGGTGTTTGGAAGATAAGATCATTAATGTTCGTGAAGTACTTGTAATAGTATAGTGATCAGCACCATAGAAAAACCCATGAGGAAATTATTAATTTTGTCTTCAGAGCTGGATTTGAATAGTAAGCAATAAACAAGGCCTCAGGCTGCATAATGCAAAGAAGAAAACAAAATGTGGAATATCTGCTCTTTGATTAAGCACTGTCTGTCCTGTGTATTGAACAAAGCAGGGCACTTACAGAAGAGATAGTCTGTCACTCTGCAGTCAGGGGTGCAGCACAATGCACGTACATAAGACAGCTGAATTAATTTTGCACAGGCAGTATTAATTTTCTAATTTTTCAGGATCTGAACTTTGCAGGCCTAGCAGTTTTCTGATGCAGTCTTTTGCTGTGCATTACATGTATAAGTGGCAGAAGCCTCCAGCAACCTTAACCACAACTAGAGCCCTGTGGTTTTGTGTACATGCACGTAGAGCTGCACTTTCTGCCCCAAAGAGCTCAGCTGTAATCTCATCCAGATGCAAGAGATGGGTGTAGGAAGCAAACTCCACACTCCAAAAATTATCTTTCTGCTTTTTCCCCTTGGGATCACAGTGACATTTGTGAAACTGAGATTTCTCCAGCCTCTTCTTTTATTTTCTTTCCTTTTTTCTTTTTTTTTTCTTTTTTTTTTTTTTTCTGGTGATATTATAATGACAAGGTATAGTTTTCCTAAATTGCTTCTATGTGAGTACTGATAAGAGGACAAGGATGGACTGTCAAGGGGAAAGAATGAGGGATTTCTTACCCAGCTTCTGCTCCTCAGGAGGAGTAAGCCCAGCTCAGCAGTGTGACTTGGTGTGTACATCACTGTCCCTAGTCCTCTGATGTTCTCCATCTGCCCTGGCAACCTTGCATTGATACATTTCTGTGTGAAATGTATTTCGTCCCTCCTTCTTAATTTTGAATTAGAATTTCTCTTCCAAACTTGATGTTCATTTTTATTCATTAGAAGAAAAGCTCTCTAAACATTTGAGAGTCATTCTTAGCAAAGCAATTGGATTTTTGTGCATTATATCCTTTTTCATTAATTTGTAGCTATGAAATTTGCCATTTTTACTCTGAACATTCCATGAAATCAGTTACCATTCTGCGTGGTTTAAACAAAGCTCTGCCTGCAGCACAGCAGCAGGTGAGATACAGGGGCACTGACAGAAGGAAAAGACACAGCAAATGTCACTTTTTCCCTAAACAACAGTATCAGCTGTAATTCACATCCAGTGTCCGTAGAGAGTGTGAGTTGCTGTCCAGAACAATAATTAGGCCACAGAACATGGCTTGGTTCCCTCACAGCCCATTGGGATATATGACTCAGGGAGACAGTCGCAGCCAGGCTATATCAGCCCTAACATTTGCCCTGTAAGCTTCCCAGGACTCAGGACACTTCCAAAGTTGAGATCCTAGTGGAGGTTCTTGCAGTGAGGTTCTGCAGACAGATGCCCCAGCAATGCCTAAATGGATAATACTTGCCTCTGGCTCCTTAGTACCACCAGATACAAATCAAACCCAGTTACCTTCTCCTCCCTTCCCTTCACCCCTGCCGAATGCCACAGCCAGGAAGGTGACAGCGTGAGGTGGTGTCATGCTGTCAGCAATAGTGATGGCACTTTGTTTGTCCCCAGCTGCTGGAGGCCATAAGCCAAGGGAGTCAGAGCAGGCGGCAGCGACGCCAGGCAGACAGACTCAAGCCTTACATTGCTGCTCAAGTGGATGTGCTGCCTGAGACCTTCACCCTGGGGGATGAGAAGAACTACAAAGGTTTCTACAACAAGCCTCTGTCTCAAGACCTGAGCTATCGCTGCTTCGTGCTGGCCTCGCTGGAGGATGGGGACACGGTAAGGACTTTCTGTGGGGCACAGCCTGTCCTGGCAGAGCTGAGCTGGGCTCAGTGCAGGCAGGGTGAGCAATTGCTGCAAGGCAGGATGACAGAGTTTTCTGTGAAGGGAGGAGGGAGGCTGCGTCGCTGGCCTGAACGTGCTGAGGCAGCTGTGGGAATTGACTTGATAAATGGTGTTTTTGGAGGGAAGTGGCACCGTGTGTTCCACATAACAGATGAGTGTGGAGGACAGTGTCAACACACACGTTCTGCACAAGCTCAGTTCTGGCTTGCAGGGCTGTGCTCAGAACCTTGGCACATGGTTGGGACGGGTTCTCATTCTGCTTTGGTTGAAGTGTCTATAGAAAACAGTCCACGAAATCCCACCCTGCACAGCGACTGCTGAGACTCTGCAGTGAACAGGATGTTCTCCCTGCAAACCTGCCCTCTCAGGCACTTCTCTGCCCAGAATTTCACTTCGAGATGACATCTGGAAAAGCAAATCTGTCTCCCATTGCAGTGGATTATCAGCAGGGCAGAGGTGCACACTTCCCTGCTGTGTGGGGATTTCTGCTCCTGCACGTCTCCCTGCTAGAAGCCAGCAGCACATGGGGCCTGTGCACAGGGGAGGCTGATGCAGTAAGCATGGAGCAGCACTGCAAGACCTGGACATCAGCGTCCAGCTGTAAACACAGGGCAGGAGTGGTGGTGGCAGCAGTAGCAGCAGCTAGTGTATAAATAATGGAAATAATAGAGATGCACTGAATCCTTTGGTTGGATTCCAAGCTGTGGCTTCCTTCCTCAGCCTCATTTGCTTGTAATGGTTCATTAGGGCTGGTTGGGTTCTTCATTAGCCATCCAGCTCACCTGTTCTTGTGGCAAGATGTGCACACTGGTGAGGAAAGAAGAGTCACAGATTAACAAGGCAGAGCAGAGGCCTTGAGATGACTATCCTGACAATCGCTTTCAAGAAGAGGGGACCTTAACTAGTTGATCCCAACTATAATCATCATCTCCTCACTAGCACAGACCTGCCACAGCCCTCTAGTAAGCCACCAGACAGCAGTAGCACTCCTACAAACCACCTATATACCCTGCTCCTATAGACCGCCTTTCTGCATCCCCTGCTGCATCACGCCCCCTTTCATTTGGAGCATGAGGCACTCTGTCCGAGGCTGTGCACTATCTCCCCCACCCAGCTCCTCTGAAATTGCTTGCTGAGTCTCTAGTGTCAGCAGGAGAGCATAACATTGCCCTTCTTCAAAGGCAGAGGGAATGTGGTTGAAACACTGTCTCTGGGAGCAGGGGCAACTGCACCTCGCAGTCTGCCTTTGGAAATGCCACTGAGATAACAGTTCTT
The DNA here is from genome assembly GCA_013397155.1 of Irena cyanogastra. Taxonomy (NCBI): domain Eukaryota; kingdom Metazoa; phylum Chordata; class Aves; order Passeriformes; family Irenidae; genus Irena; species Irena cyanogastra. The sequence continues at coordinate 1,346,112 of VWZV01016135.1, read as the reverse complement.
CTGATCTCTTCTGCATCTGACTTCTCTTGGAAGGCAACGCCTACAGTGTGTCTGAAAGTATCTGAGTCTTTGCCCCTTACACAAAGCTTTGGAGATGGTCACACCTTGGTGCACACATCAGCATGTGTTCCTTCCCTCTCCCACCACCCATGCACCTTGACCTTCCTGGGGAGTCACAGGAAAGCCTTTTGGCTCGCTCACAGAGTAGCCGCTTGCCCAAGAAAGGGGAGTTGCAGGCTTTCTTGTCTGTACCATGCTCAGAGCTGTGGCTGACTCCCTGCCCTGTTGTTTGAACTGGACGTGGGGGTGTAGGAACAGTCTGATGGGTTGCAGTGGTCCTGTGCAGACATCCTCTAAGAACAGCATTAAACCAGGAGCTGGCAGCTATTGCAGTTATTGAAACAGGGTCTCGTAGGGCTGAAAGGTTTCACAAAGTGGCAGCCACCCCCCACGCTTCTTTGCCAGACAGTGGCACTTCTGCTGATAAACCTGAGGAGAGCAGCCAGGATGCTGAACTAGTGCGTGCTGCCAGAAGGATGTCCCAGATAAGAGCATTTTCTGTACTCCACACGTTTGAAACCAGCCTGGCTGGGATCAAGGGCACCTGTGAGAGTAGATCAAGATGTGCATTTGTGTGACACCAGCAGGTTTGATTTTTCCCTTTCTTCTCCTCACGTATGTGAAAACATGAAGTGCATGTTTAAACTCCAGCCTTAAAGCAGGAGATTTATAGATCCACAGGCACCTCTTCTGTGACTGAAACTTTCTATGGTAGGAGCAGATCTTTCTAACTCCTTAATGCCTGGCACCAGGTGCTGCTCAAAAGCCACAGGCATGGAACTGATACAGCTCTGGCCCTCTCTAATAGGTAGAAAGGATTTGGTTTTGCAGCATTTAACCCTTCTGACCCAGCAACACTGCGCTGTGAAGGTGCAACACAGCTCCATAAGCATTAGGAACAGCAGCAGAACACCAGGTGCGGTGTCATTTTTCTGCAGGAAGGGTTTGGGTCTCTGCTGATTCCGTCTGGCTAGTGGGGCTAGAAAGCTGTCCTTTCAGGTTATAAATCACTGGGCTGCCACATTGCAGAAGGGAAAGGAACCTGTAAGAATGAGCCTCTTTCTAAGGTCTGTTTATCAAAGGCATCAGGTAGAAAATGTTCTGTCATTTCATTCCTTTAAGAAAACCTGCCTCGCCCAGCAGGGGTTTTCCTAATATAACTGTATCCTGAAGAGATGTGTTATCAGCACAGCAGGTATTGTAAACCACTTAGGAATCATCAGCCAGCCCCATTGTGCAATTGCTTGGGATTCAAAAGCTTGTGATTTGGCTCCAAGAGAGTCCAGGGCTGGCAAGTGGCTCTTAGCTGGGCTTCTTGAATTTTGCACCTTCAGGTCAGGTTTGTCAGCCTTGAAGTTGCTGGCACTGGAACTGTTCTACACCAGCAGAGTTGCTGGCACCCAGAATGTGTCAGGCCAGACAGAAACTGTTGCCACAGCATGACCTCCACTGATGCCAAGGGAGGGAATATCTCATGGTTTTTTTTTTCTATTTGAGAAGCTTGACCATTCTCTGCTAGCCAGAATCAAGGGGAAACCTCGGCATTTCAGGGATGTAACTGTTGCTTTAGCATAATGGATGCTTGCTTTTCTCTCCTGCCTGTGGTGTTCAGAAGAGATACGCAGCCAGCCCCTACTCGGATGAGATCGTGATGGAAGTGGCATCAGCAAAGCAGCAGGATGAACCAGAGATGCTGTGGGTGATGGGACCTGTCCTGGCTGTGATATTAATCATCATCATTGTCATTGCCATACTTCTCTTCAAAAGGTGAGGTCCAGTCTGGGACATGGCAGTTACGGCATGAGCACTGGAGGCTCTGGCACCTTCAGGGCCTTCCTTGGAACCTCCAGGTACAGGGTGCTCTGACAGACAGTCCTTGGTGGTCATGGGGCAGAGGAAGGTGTCTGCTTTGTAAGAGAGCAGAAGGGCTGAGTATGCAGAAGGTAGTTAATACCAGCCCCAGGACACAGCTGCTGTGGATTCTGGAAGCGTATGAACAGTGGGACAGAAGAGAGCAGCTTTGTCCCTAAAGCCAGTCTGGTGACTCTCTAGTCACAACAACTTGGATTGGCAGCCTCAGGAACTTCTCTACTGGTTCTCTATAGAAATTGCCTGCTTGATCTGTGGCAGCTGCCCTCTCTCCTGTGTATTTTGACTGAAGAACATGACCTTGGTGGTGAGAACAAGGCATGGATGTGCCAGGCTGAAATGGAGCTCCAGAGTGGAGCTCTCTTCTTAGAGCCTCTCAGTCCTGACTACTGGATCAGAACCACCCTCACACTCTGCTCCCTGTGGGAGCAGACACCTCCTTTTGCCTTGCAGAGCAGTCCTGCTCCAGTTGCAGCTGTAGTATGTGATGATTGTTAGTCCTCTGGAGGAGCCATGGGTTGCATTTGCATGTGTTCATGCAGCCTGTTCAATTACAGTAGGTCATTCTCTATCAGCTCAGCTCTAAGGTTCTGCTCCTCCTGGGCTCTCTATTTACATGTGTCTCTCTAGCTGGGGAAGGGAGCTGACTTGTTGTCTGATTAAATGGAGTTCTGCTATGCATGTGCAGTCAGTGCCTTTCTGTGTCAGTGATCATCTCCTCTCTTCTGTTCCTGCTTTTCCCTGGATCTAGTAAGCAAGAAAGGTATGAATCCATTTTATCTTTTTGTTTTCCTAAAGTTTCAAGTCTATTTCCCTTTTTAAAAATCAAGCCTGAAGCTACTAAGGGGCATCTTTGTTTTTGGGAGTGTGGAGCATGCCAGCCTTAGGAGTTTACAAAGACTTTGTTTCCTCAAAGGTATCAGCCTCCTAGCAGTTGTCAGCCTCTCACAGCTCTGAGGGAGAAGTTCCAACATAAAGACTTCCCAGATTGCTTTTGAAATTAAATTAAAAATCAAAAAAACCCTGACAATAACAGCAGTTATAGGGGTTCCTTTGTTTTCTCAGTCACTTCAGAGCGAGAGCTGTTCCCTCAAGAATGCGGGTGCATTCCTGCAGTCTCTAATGAGGAAGCTTTGGGGGAATGCTGGGCAACTGTAAGAAACAACATGTTTGCTGGTCTTTATTGAGAAAATGGCCCCAGAGGGGATTTCTGTACCAGAGCCCCATAGAAGATATTCCCACCTAAGGCAAGGCAAAGCTTTGCTTTGTCCCAGAGTTTGTGGGTGGAAGCACTGGCCTGCAGTGCCCAGACCTGCCGTGTGTGTCCCTGCTGTATCCTAGCCCATGGAGGAGCAGTGTATCCTCTTGCAGCACCACCCATGTGCTCAGAGTGATGCTGTGGTTTTGGCTGTCCAGCCTCTCTGAGCAGGCATTTTCTCCCCAGGTATCTGTGTGTAATAGTCACAGTGGCAAGTCTGTGATGGGAATGAATTGGAGCTGAGCAGCAGTGGATAGCTTGGGATCTGGAGGATGGTTTAGCAGTTGCCCTGACTGGGCTAATGAGACAGAGATAAAGTTTAATTATGTGCTGTGCCCATTCCCCAAAAAAGATGGCCCAGTTTGCTCGAGGACTGGTACACAGTAGTACATTGCACATCCTGCTGTGCTCCTGATAGGAGATTTATTTGTTGGCTGTGTATTCTCCATTCTTTCTGTCAATGCTCTCAGTCCTTCAGCTCTTTTGTCTTGGTCCAGGCAGCTGGAAAACTTCGGAGATGTTGAGATGCCTCAGAGTAGTGTAAGACTCACAAGCTGGTTCTCCCCATTGAACCACTCCAGTGTTTGCTGCAGCCTCAGGCTGCTCAGCTTTCTCACAGGCTGGGCCACACAAGGAGCTCATGCAGGTTTCACTCATTATTTATGCACTAAATTTTCTCTAAGTGCTTCTCATTAGTGGCAGCCCAGCATGCCCAGCCTCTGATGGAAGTGGAAGTGCTCTGTGTCTCTGAGAGCATTTGGGATCATGCATGGTTCAGGGTCATCACCATCCAGGGATGCAGCTGCCTTTGTGCACTGCACTGCACACCCTTCAGTGTGCTTCCAGGTGCCTCACAAGGAGGACCAAAGCAGAGACTGACTGTTGCCATTTGTAGGCTCGTAAATGTGCTAGCATTCATGCACAGCAGCAGTGCTGCAGCTCCCTCTTTTCCAGGAAACATCAGGTCAGCAGAGGGGTTCAGGCAAAATCCATGTGGGGACTGCAGCCAAAAGACAAAGTCTGTGTATTCCTCTGTGCTCAGTGTATTAGCCAAGCACCAGTGTCAGCACAGGCTCAGAAGGGAGAACTGCTGTGCTGCTCCTGCCCAACACCCTTCTCCAGCCCTTGGGTATATCCACTGTATTTGTAATCTAGAGCTAGAAGTGGGACTTAGAGATTCACTAGAAACTCTTCTTGCAATATTATATTTTCCTTAATATTCACTTGTCCACTTTTTGATTGGATCTGTCCCTGCTTTGCCTGTGAATTCCAGCAAGAGCCTGAAGTGGTGGCATCGCTTTAGGCATAAATATAGCATGAAGAGACAACATTGTATTTTATTGTTCCATTAATACACGCCTTGGGTGCCTTCAACCATTCGAGACATGTATTAATGGCCCAATAAAACAGACCCTGAAGAGCCTTTACACTATTATATTACAGCAGTCTATATTTAAATATTTCTAATACATGAAAAAAATTTTATTATATCCTTCCACTACAGGAAATAGTTCCTAGAGACAGTAAGAGGAAACAGCATCTTGCATCTATCTGCATTTTCTCTAATAAATACTATGCAGAATACCACATTTCAAAACTGCGTCACTAATCAAACATCTGACATCTCTTATATATAATCTTTCCTGTTTCGTAGATGGGAAATTGGAGGCACAGAAGATGATCTGACTTACCCAGAGCCCCGGGAGCCTGGGATGGACCTGGGTGTCTGGGACACAGGGACCCAGACTCCTTCCTAGGGTGATTCATGCCAGTCTCTGCCTGAACTCACCTGCTTGTCTCTGCCCTCTCTGTCCACAGGAAAAGGGCACATTCCCCCTCTTCCAAGGATGAGCACTCCATCGGCCTGAAGGACTCACTCTTGGCCCACTCATCTGACCCAGTTGAGATGAGGCGGCTCAACTACCAGACTCCAGGTAAGGAGCAGCTCATCCTCTTGAATCCTGCTTCCTCTGGTTCCCCTTCTCCATGTCCCCATGCCAGAGGCAGAGTTCCAGTCCTTCCCACACCTTCTCAGTCACAGTGACACAGAGTGGGCTTTAGACCAACGATGTCCAGGTATCTGCCCTCTGGGTTGCAAATCCTTCTCCCTGGCCCTGTCACTGCAGGCTGGGGAACCTGGATGGGGCTGGCCTGTTGTGTGGTGTGTGTCAGACATGGTGTGAAGCTATTACAGTTGTTCTGAGCTGGGAGGAGCCTCCACGCAGTTGGGAGTGTCCACACCTGGGATGTTCCCCGGTGCTGAACTGGCTTCACCCTTGCTGAGCCTCAGTGCTGAGCACAACTGGTGCGGTGTTGGCCACATGGGCTGCATCTGGGGCAGTCAGGAGGTACATAGAGCTCTTACACTGCTGAGGGTGTCCAGCAGCTTCATTCTGGGATCTTTGGTGTGCTGACTCTCCTGCTCTGCTCAGCTAAGGGTCAAGAGAAGAGCTACCTGCAACCTACAGTGCTCTGCAACCAGTGCTGTGGCCCACTGAAGGAGGGTGCTGATCATGGTGGTCTCAGTGCAGAGGATGATAGTTCAGTAAAAGCCATTCTCTGCATGCTGCTTTCACTGGCCTGGGATGCCTCAGGCTGTAGCTTTGTCAGCTCATGGAGGCAGCTGTACTTCACACTGCAGAAAGGTCTTGTGCTGCTGCTTTGTGTCTGCACGTCTCTGATGGCACTGAAAGCACAGTACCTGTCATTGTAGTGATCAGAGACAGGCTTGCCCTGACTCGCTCAGAGCCTTTCAGAGAGTCCAAGTCCTAGATGAACTGAGGGAGCACTTGGGCTCTTGTGATGGAGGGAGCAGTTCAGCAGCAAATGAGGCACATACAGCTCTCTTCTAACTTGCAGCTCCTCCTGGTCTCTAACCTACTTTCCTTTTCCTCCTGCTGCTCATTCATCTAAGAGCTTTCATCTAATAGGAGAGTTTTGAAGGGGCCGTTTTCCTGATGTAAAACTGCTGTGTCTGGCAGGAGGGGCAAGAACAGCCTTTCCTGTTGCCACTCACAGCAGTCTGGCTTACACCTGAGGTGAGCTACACCACCACATCTTTTTCTGTGCCAGGGCAGCTGTAGTTAGAGGGTCTCCCAGGCAGAACCAGTGGCGGATCTCACGTGTGGGCAGCAGCAGGCTGGTGGTTGCCAGCAGAGCTGGCACGTTAATTGGCCACAGCACAGCTCAGGATGGTGTCACAGCATGGGAGGAAGATGCTGTGGGGAGCAAGGAAGGCACATGTGCCAGAGGAAGAACATCTCAACAGGCAGCTCAGCAGGAGCAGCACTAGGGAGGGGGTCACACACAGCAGCAGCATGCAGCTTCTTGAGGAGGAGCACAGTGTTAAATGAGGCTGCTCCAGAACAGCTGTGCATGGGGACAGGCCTCTGTGACATGTCTCCATGTGGGCACAAAAGCCATCTTTGCTGTATGCTTGAGGTTTGCATTGCATGGAGAATTGTGACAAGTCGGGCTTGCATCTGTTCCCATCTTCAGAGAGGTCAGGGTGTTTGCAACAAGGATGTCCCTTGCTAGACCTGTAGCAAGGTTCAAGAGCTGTCATCAGAGAGACAGTGAGCCAGGAAATTTTCTTTTCCTGTCTATGAGTGAGGATAAGCCAAAGATGCTGCTCATTTGGTAAGTTTGCAGAGCTCTCTGGAGAGACAAAACCAAGCAGAGTGCCCAGTTCACTCGAGACAGCAGCAGGACCCTGGGATAGTGCCAGACAATGCTCCCCTACCAAGAGACAGCACTCTGTCCTCCTCCCCTTCTCCCCACTGCATCCCTTGTGAGTCTCTGAGGGGAGAAGCGGGTGTAGTGCAGCTTGAAGTGACTGTTCCAGCTCCTGACGAGCTTGTCCTCATTAATGAGGCGCGTGGAATCCACCAAGCCCAGTGGGCCCAAGCTGTTGCCCCTGTCACCCGATGGAGGTCAAGGCAGTGCTATGAGGATGCATTGACAAGAGGTGCTGGCCACCAGCCCTGGTAGCTGGTCTCCCTGCTAGAGCTTGCTGAGCAGGGAAAACTTGTTTAATGCATAATTAATTGGTCTACTGTTATTAAATATTAAGCTTTCTCATTTTTGTGGTTTTTACTTCAGACAAGGGTTATTCCCCACTGTTGGCCTCCCTGTACTAATGTACTGCTGTGCCAAGTCACTGAGAGGATACAGGACTGGGCAGTGTCCCAATACACCATGAAATGAGACTGAGTTGTGCTGCTGATGAGCTGGAGGCTTAGGGGCACTGAGCAGAGGTGGCTGGGGCTGAGTGCGGTCCCCCTGGCCACTGAGTAGCCCAGATGCCTCCTGTACCTGCCATCTACTGGCCCTTGCAGGCTTCCCTGGGGAATGAGGCTGGGGCCACTGGTGTGCAGCGAGAAACATAGCTCTCAGTGTCACATGAAGGCCTATGGACTCACTCCCTTGCACATAGCTCCAGCTCCACGTGTTTGCCAGTGTCAGGATAGCACTGGCCAGAGCCAACAGCCTGCTGTGTAACAGCCAGTTGCAGAGCAGCCCCAGGACCAGGCAGTCAGTCCTATGGAGGATGGAAGCTCCTGGTGCTGGGGCATATGGTGCTTTCCTTTTCATCTTTATCTCGTTGTCTTTCCATCTCTGAACCTCTGCAATGATGACTGAAGGCTAACGAGATTTCTGTTCTTGCCCCATTTCTTTTCTTTGCAGGTGCCAGTGTCCCCTGTTGCCCGAATATCTCAAGTTAGTTTTAACTCCTGTTTTTATCTTTCGACACCTTTTGCTTTTTCTTTCCCTTTTTCTCACATCTCTGTATTTTTTGTTTCAATGTCATGAAGATCACCTTCACTCACAGCAGACTGTAAAATGGCAGTGATTCACTTTCTGACATGATGTTTGGGGCCAGGCTCGGTACTGCTCACACGGCACTACAGCAGCTCACTGCAGGACAGGGCAGAAGGGAGTGATGGGCTGCCAGGAGGCCTCTGCAGCAGCCCTTTCCCTGCTCTCTGGCCTCCTACCCCCTCAGAGTGGTAGGCCAGCCTCTGCCATGGTGCCAGGCCTGCAGCTGGCCCTGTGTGGGGACTGATAACCTTGGACGTTCTGGAGGGAGTGACCAGCTAAAAACCCCAAATGGACAAATTGAAGGGGGCTCTTCAGTGGTTGAACACACTCTCTTCCTACCTCGGGCATGCTGGTTTTCTAGGCTCGGTCACCTCTGTCACAGACTTAGGCAGAACACACGATGGTCTCTGGGCTGCCTGCGCTTGATCTGCTGCACAGTGTTGGTACCAGAATCCCAGGCACAAAGGAGGCACTTACTGCTCTAGCAGCTTGGATGAAGTAGTACCAGCCTGCAGATAAAAGTGCCCCTTGTCTTCTGAGCTTCAAGTTCGTCCTCAAACAACCATAGAAGTGCGGCCACCCTGCTCTGGGATGTACAAGGCATCTGTGTATGCACACAGGAACAGGAGAAGTATGCAGCATAAACACTTCCCCTGGGAGCAGAGCCAAGGGCTTTGCCGTGTGTGTGTGTCCCTGCAGGCATTGTGAGGCCTCTGAGCTCTTCTAGCCTCGTGGTGAGCTCACTGTCTTCTTACAAGAGCAATTGGAAGAGCTTGAGGAAGTCCTGGCAGTGTGTAAAAATCTCCATCTTGCCCTGCACTATCAGTGGCTGTTTTTCTAGGTTCACCATAATGGGATTCCAATCACCTCTTCTTCCTCGCCTGCTCTTGCAACTGTTTTGTTGCTGCAATGCTTCTCTGGCTGGCAAAACACAAGTTTGGAGAGACCACCTTGTGTTTCTCAGCAGAGATGAGGGTCTGCAGCTCTGCTGTGGTCCATGGCTCTGCTGTACTTTGTACATAACCGTGTTGGAAGAAGCACATACTGTGGCTGTGTTCCAGCCTCTTTCTCCTTCCTGCCACACACTTCTGTCTTGGTCCCACACGGTTCTCATCATTCAGCTGGTCATCAGTGACAGCTCTGCAGAGGCTGCTCCTGAGCTACAGCCTCACAGTTCTGACATGAGTGAGGAAATTGTGCCAAAGCCAGCATAATCTCTGTCCCTTTGAGGCCCTGCTCAGCTACCTCGGGGATCCTGATGGGTGAAGTGGCAAACAGGACCATCTGCAGGAGGAGCTCAGCACAAGGCAGAATAGGGGTGTTTCCTTCCCCACCTCTCTGTGTGTTCTCAGGCCATCGTGGATAGCTCTGCACTGCCGAGCCATGGCAGGATGAGTGTGTGTTGAATTGGGTCTTGCCTGTGTATAGTGATGTCAGATGTTTCATGCAGAGGTTGGAGGTGTCACACTTCCATGTTATCACCTCTTGACTTGTCACCACCATGTAAAATGTGTGTGTACCAAGCCTGGAGACTGCTCCATCACCTCAGTGGCCCATCACTGCCATCTGTGGCAGTGTTCAGCCTCCTGAGCAATTGAGAAGTTTCTGGCTGTGCTCCAGCCTGTCTCCCTGGGTGTGAGTCAACAGCTTCAGCCTATTAATAATCATCATTACCCATGTGGGGTTTCTGGGAAACCCATAGAGCAGCCGATGGAGTCACAAGCCTTGGGATTTGGATTACATGTTTCACAATCACGTTCCTGCCAGTTCAACATCTCAGCATCAGAGAAGGAGGTTGTGATGGTTAATCTCTGAGTCCCAGGACCCCAAGAGGGCTCCTCCCAATCCCACATGCACACCCCCACAGTACCTGTTCCCTTTGTGGGATATGTGGGATCCCCTGCTCTGGGCCTTTCTGCTGAGCAGGGCTTCGGCTGTGGCCAGGATGAGCCATAACATTGCATCTCTGGTTTAGCCAGGGCCAGACTTCTGCCATGGCTTGAGCTGCATCCCAGGTCGCAGCAGCCTCCCAGAAGATGCTGGGAGGGCACATCACTGCACATGGTGCCTTGCATGAGCCAGCCCAGAGGAACTGTATTTTGGGCCCTGGAGCAGGCTCTGCCTCTGGAGAATCACTGAAGAGTTGTGCAGCTGTGGGCAGAGCTGCTCCTCAGCTCTCAGAACGTTGTGCAATGTCCTACCAGGGGATCTGCCATTCTTTTATGGGGTGCTTCTCATCCTTCTCTAATGCCCTGGGTACTGTGACAGCATCTGCCTGCCCAAAAAGCTGTGCACATGCACTGCAGAGGTTTCACTGCAGGTCTGGCGGAGTTTCTTTGTGGCCAGTGCCATTGTTAGGGATAAGCAAGAGGATCAGCCTAAACCCTTGGCAGTGGGAGCACCAGTGTGTTCAACTTGAGCCCAGGCGGGAGCCCGGGAAGCGCAGTGACAGCGTACCCTCGGCCTGTTCCTGCCAGGGGCTGGCCGAGCCCCTGCCCGCTGCGTGGCTGCTCTGTGTGCCCGGTGGCTGTACTGTCCGAGCATGCTCACCCGGTCATGCACATTCTGCACATCACCTCTGTGTTCTGTTCACCACCCCGCGCGCTCCGGGAGTGTGTGCCGCATGCCGTGTGCGCTCGTCAGCTTCCGTCCATCCCGCCCGGCGCTTCACATGGTCACACGTGTCCGCCCTGCACCCACCTCCTGGGTTTGCTGTGCACATGCTCTGGCTGAGCCTTCCTTGGCCATGCAGAGCCCTAACCGTTCTGCTCTCCCTCCTCCCTCCTTGTCTCGCTTGCAGGCATGCGTGACCACCCCCCCATCCCTGTGACCGACCTCGCTGACAACATCGAGCGGCTCAAGGCCAACGATGGGCTGAAGTTCTCCCAGGAGTACGAGGTGAGCCTGAGAGTGGGGTGGGCAGCAGGGTGGAGTGATGCTGGCCAGGACCCCAGCAGAGAGGGCTGGTGAAAGCTGAGCTGTGCCTCCCCTGCAGCAACGCCGCGTGGTCAGTCCCCACGCCAGCCCTGGGAGCCTGCCAGCTCTCCCTGCCAGCCCCACGGTGGTGGGAACTCACCTTGAGCAGTTGAAACATGGCTGGTACAGGGAGAAGGCCTTGCAGGAGAATGCACAGCAGCCTGCCATGCTGCTACCATGGTTATGGTCTTAGGAGTGAATAGGAGCTTATGTCTGCCTGCCTGGACTGTCACTGATTACTTTGTTCTGCTGTCAGGGCTGCACTCCATCCAGGTTGGCTGATGTACTTCGGTCTGCAGTATCCTGTGCCCATTCACTTCTATCTGTGTTCAAAACTTTGCTCTCTGTGCCGTCCTCTGATGCCAACAAATGTGTTTTGAGTTTTCGTTCCTGCTTTCCCCATCTAGTCTCCCACTGGACTGTGCTGGCATTAGCCTGTGCCATTCAGCATCAGTGCCCATAGAAACTCTGCTAATGTCCCACTGCCCTGGAGTAGTCCAAGCTCCCCGCCCCTACACAGAGCTCTGTCTGCCTGTGACCTGCACTCATGAGATGCAAACTTGCCTGCACTTCTGGATCATGCTCCCACCCTTATCTCTGTCTCTGGTGGAGCCCCTGGGTAGGTCCTGTGTGCATCCACCACGATGCTGCCTTTGTTCACACGCACAGGCATGTGCTGGGTGTTTGGAGAACCTCTCCACTGCACCTCTCTCAGCCCAACTCCCTCCAGCCCTGTCCTCCCCTGAGAACAACTTGCCAAAGGGAGGGAATGTGGAGGGGAAGGGCCTGACCTACCTGAGGGCTGCCTCACCTTTTTTGGCACTCTCCAGACTGCGTGATTAGGTTGCATCTGTTTAAAATAGGGAAAAGTTCCTCTGCAGCCATGAGAGCATCAATGGCAGGATGATGTTTTGCTGTGCTTATATGCAGAGCCCTCTTGAGCTGCAGGGGACTTGTAAATAAACCCCCCACTAGTATTAAAGAGGGAATAAATTTGGGAAGTGTTCTTTGCATGTGTTATCACTTCTGTTTGAATTGTTATCTGCCTGTGCCTGTGGCCACCCCTTCCTGCACCGTATCTACACTGATTTATGAGATGAGATCAGAGCATTTGCCCACAAGGTAGGATTATATATGCCAGGAAAGGGAAAGCAGATCTCTATGTTGAGAAGGTAAGGGATGAATTCCAGCTAGTTCAAAGGGTGTGCTGTGTGTATCCAAAGAAGGCACAGAACTCTTTTTTTGCTTTGGGATGCCAAGTGGATGGTCTTGGCATCCCTCTGCATTTACTGTCTGAACCAGAGAGATGAGCTGCAGCATTACATTGTGACTTGGGAGATGTTTAAAGGAATAATGTACTTGCCTTGCAGTTACCTGTGTGCTCATGTATGTCCTGCCAGTGGAGCCAAAGTGTGCAGTCATATCTGTCTGCCTTGGGCTTTTTGTTACCAGTCCAACTGAAATGTTAAGTAGGGCTGTCCACTCTGCTGCAGGCAGGCTGTGGCTCTGCTGCACAGTGGGGATTCAGCAAGATCCAGTGTCTCTGCACTCCCATCCTCAAACTAGGCCTGTGCTCAATAGAGCCTGCAGCATAATACTGAGCTGTGGGAACTGTTTTTGAAAAAATGAGCATTAAATAAATTCTCGTAGCTGCTTTCATGAGCCTCCCTCTTCTCATTTCTCTTTCTTTAGAATATCATGGCTGGTTGAGAGCACCAATCAGTTGTACTTCTCGTGTTGAAGCAGCTATTAAGTAGCTGATTGTTGCACATAATTTTTTTCCCCTGGATTCTGCTGTGTTTGACTCCTCATCATGAGAAAATTGCTGAACATGACAGGCTTGTACAGTGTTTGACACTAGGATGGACCCAAAAGTAGAAGGGCTTGCACCTTGTTGGCATGTGGGGATCAATGCAATCATTTCCCAATTGAAATGCCAGTGAGAAGAATCCTGGACTGAGTTTGAAGAGAACAGCAGCTGCCTGTGCAGGACTGCAGCAGCAGCAGGTCTGCTCTCATCCTGGTCCCTGTATGTGTGGGCTTGGCAGGGCAACAGCTCCCTTGGATAGGAGGGCTGCAGGGCAGGATAGGCATGGCATGTGCTGCTGACTAAGGAAATCTGCAGAGTGGATGTGGAAATAGCAGAGGTGGGAGGGGAGCAGGCTGAGCAGCCCCTGTGGGAGCCCGAGACAGGAACCACACGTCAGCACATGCTTGGATTTGCAGTAAGCATTGATACAGTCCCAGTGCTCACCCTGGGACTCTGTGAGCCACAGAGCTGAGAGGGGACACAGTGCTTTGGGAAGTGAAGGCCCTGACCCTGTTCCCCATGGCATAATGGTGCTGCCAGAATGGGCCTAGCACAGCTGAGCAGCGAGACACAAGGGAGGAAGGCATGGCAGGTGAGCCCCCAAGGCCCATTTTCTGTTTGATTGTGCTTTGAAATAGTTGCATTTTAAGTGTTTTTGTAGAGCAGACTGTCAGCCTAACATCTCTGTGGGGTGCAGGGCTGTTTATAGATGGCTCACATTCCAGGAGCAGTGGCACCACAGGCAGAGAGCAAATATTTAACAGCACTTTTAACCATTGAGGCCAGCTGGCCTAGAGCCATCAGTCTGGCACTTGCCTTGGCTGTGCAAGCAATAGCAGGGTAACCTAGACACAGGTGACATGAAACAAGACCTGTCAGCACCTCCCCCCATGCCTGGGAAGGGGGCAAGAAGGGTGTCAGAGATTTCTCACAGCCGTCTGACCTCCATTCCCACAGGTGAGAGAACAAATAATATTGCTCACAGCGGTTTGCCAGCCCGCGTGGCCGTGCAGGCCGTGTGACAAAGCCAGCACAGAGCAAGCTGCGGGCTGGCTGCAGTGAGCAGGCTCATGAGTGTGGGTTAGCCCTCGCCCCCAGCACCTGGGAGCCATCCCAGCTGTACCTCCTGGTACCCCTGGTGCAGGAGAGGCTGAAATGCAGTTGCTGGGAGCTGAGCCGTGTGCAGGCACAGTTCACTGCTGCCATCTGCTCTGGCAGGGGCAGGGCGCAGCCCCTCCACGCTGTACAGGCAGGCAGCAAGCCGGGGAGCAAGGCACAAGGGTCTGGCAGCTGCTTCTGGCCTGGCTGCACCAGGAAAGTATTTCATTTTTAGTGTACAGTGAAAGCTACAGCGAATTTACAGTGTGGGATTAATGGAATTAAGTAAGTGGAAGGAAGGCTGAGCCCCCTGACTGTGCAGGTGGTGGCAGCGCTGTCGCTGTGTTGGAGCTCCTCCTGTGGGCACCTTCCCACACTGCAGCCCGTGCTCCCGGGACAGCATCCTGCCCATGGACGGTGCAGGAGTACCTGCCCTGGGACAAACTGGTCGGCACGCACACACCACATCTCACACTCTCGCTGTGGGATCCAGTATGCTGAGCATTGCTGTCCTCTTTGGTGCTGTTAGAAAACACAGGACGGGCTGGCTTCAACCAGCACTGGTTCCTGGTCTATTGTAGTGCTCTAGATCCTGCATCTCCTTTCCAGGAGAAGACTTTTTTCCTTATTCCTTTCCAAACTGCAACTTGTGGCTATTGCCCCTCATGTCCAGTCCATCCAGCATGTCCATCTAGTGTATGGCCCCCAGGAGCAGAGCAGGTGATAAGAGCCTGGCACTGGGGCACTGCCTGGCACATTAGTTCCCTAGTAATCTTCAGGCTGTGTGAGAGTTCACTGTGCTCCTGCTTCCTAGTGTGGTAGGAAGGCTGCAGACCTTTCCTCACAGTTTTCTGTGGAGAAACGCTGGTGGTTTGCCCAAACCCCGTATTCACTTACATTTCCCATAAAGCCACTGAGGACACTGCACCTCCCGTGCCTGCAGCCTTGGCAAGGCAGGTTAGGTAGCAGGAGAGGTGCTTGGGTCCCTGGGGCCAGTGAGCCCAGGAGGTGCCTGCCCAGGATGGGGGTGGCACCCAGGGTTTGATGGCCTGCCGTGGGTTTAATGGGCTCACTGGGAAGCTGCCTGGCAGGCACACCGCGCTCACGTTCCAGTAATAAGAATAATAAGGCTGAAGTGCTGCCAGCGATTGATTCAGAAGCACATTATGTCCTCATTTGAGGTGTGGTACAGATTGACAGTGGTCAATGCTCCTGCTAATGTGGTTGATTTCACAGGAGGACAGGAAGCACTCACTGCCTGAGCATCTTCCTGTCCCTGTGCCCTTGTGCAGCTCCCTGAGCTGCCCTGCTGCCCCAGGGCACTGCCTGCCTGGGCTCTCCACGCCTGCCAGCAGCAGAGGCAGCAGCAGGGTCTCAGCACGCACTGGGATTTTGGAACTGCACTAAGGAAGGAGAGCAGCAAGCCTGACATGGACTGTATCTGAGAGTCAAACTGGCACTCAGGGACATTTTCAAGGCATTTGTAAAGTGCTCTAGAGTCTGTCGAAGAAAGAGCCTTTTCCCAATCCCTTTTCAATGGTCTGACTCTGTCTTTATGACAGTAGCAGCAGGGATCCCTGAACTGCTTTGGTGAAATTGTTCCTTGCACTTCCATGCTGGGAAGGAGGAGTTTTACTAATTGGGCTGTTTCTTAATTTGCTCTTGCTGTCTTACAGCATCTCCCTGTCACTTTAAAGCAAAGCAGAAGTCATGGTGCTTTTAAGTTTCCTCCTGGCTCATTTCCTTCCAATTTCCCAGACCTTCTGCTTTCTAGGAAGAATGTGTTTGTTGGGAGTGTTACTCTGACCAAATTTTGGGATGAAGCAGTGATTCCCATGAGCCCCAGAAAGGAACGGAGCAGACTCCTGGTGCCAGGGCAGTTGTGGAGCAAGGTGGGGAGACGAGGCAGTGATACTGCACACAGGAGTTGCAGAGCACTGTACAGAGATGGGACAAGACTTGCCAACCACTACTCCATGTAAGGGCTCCAACTCTCTCCAAGCAGCCCATCATCCTCCCATTTATTTACTCATTTGTTTGCCTTAAAGGGGGGGGACAGGTGTACATTAATTCATCACCAGAGTTTAAATTAAATCATTTTACTTCTAAATGAGTCACTAATTTGCAGGAGTATTTAATTAGAGCCTCTTTGCACTCAGGTGCTGTATTAGTTCTGACTTTCTCACCTGTTTGCCCTCTTAAGAGGCTGATGATGATTAGACCATTTCTGCACATATTCACTGCACATCAAAGCTATTAACCCTAATGGCAACACCTTGATGCTCCTCCTCCATTCTGGGGGCTCTTGGCAGCCTTGTCCTCCCCCAGGAAATAACCCTTTCCTCTGCTGTGGCAGGACACAGATTTGCTGTGCAAAGCACTCCACACCCCACAGCTGGGTCAGCCCTGCAGCCTTTTGGCAGTGATTTGCAGCATAGATTGGGTGTGAATAACTGCACTGAGCTCTGCTTGCCTGTGCTGCAGGGGTAGGGCTCGCTCAGCACCCACCTGTGCCCATTGAGAGTGTTCAGAGTGCAATTACAGCTGGTGCTTTCTTGGGTTGCTTCTTCACAGCAAGAAGATGCTCACTGATACCTTCAGAGCCAGTCTCAGCTCCACCACCAGCTAGTCAAGTCTCTTCATGGGCTGTCTGTGCAGACTATGGCCACCTTTCTGAAAAATAGGTGTTATTTATGTTTCTAATAGGCGTTGGTGGGTCCATATTTTCCTCATTAGTTTGTCTATTTGTGTTTCTCCTTCAGTGTGCTCCATATTGACCAGACTCATGTCAAAACCCCTCTTACTTATCTCTATTCCAAACCATAAAGTCCTTTTCATATTCCTCTTTTTTTTTTTTCATGTCTTTGATAATTTCTGCATTCCCCTTGTGCAGTTCAGGCCCACCATTGGTGGGCAGCAGTCTTCCCTGCCACACGGCTGAGAGTGGGAAGCATCTCAAGAGCTGATCCCCCTGAGCAGCCTATTCTGAAAGCAAAACGCAGGTGCCTGAATGAAATTAAGTGACCCAGAGAGCTGTGAGCTGTGCTGAGATGTCTCTGTGTCTGGGCACAGGAGTGTGCAAGGCCTGTGGCAGCCAGGCTAGTGGGTTTGCAGCCAGAAGTGGTGCTTGCAGCCTCCACTCCCACCATCCTGGCTGCAGCACCTCTGAGCACAGCAGCTGCCTGCTTATTACACTGATAATAGAAAATTACAGGTTTTCTGTAGGAAATGTCTGTTTACATCCTACATTTCCCAAACTGCCTATTAGCATCGCTGTGATGTCACATCCTCCAATGCATTTTCGTCAGCACTGGCCCCTCTACCTGCAGGCAGCCTGGGCCACACCTGGGGACAGACAGCTGCCACCTGGCACAGCACTGGCCCGTGCCCTGCATGTGCTGCAAAGCCCTCAGGGCTAATGCAGCAATGCAGGCAGTACCTATGCTCCATACTCAAGCCAGTGTCCACACCCACTGCTGGCTGCTTGGGAAGTGCCTGCTCCACAACACAGGAGCAGAGGGGACATCGATGGGTGTCACTTTGTGCACAGCTGGTGGTTGGTGGAACTGAGCAGAGGGATCATGAGAGCTGTTCATGTCAGCCCAGTCAGGAAACTGTGCTTCCCACCTCAGCCCTTTGCTCACAGCCGATACAGAGCTGACAGACAGGAATTTCACTGCCTGAGAAACCTTCTGACACAGCTCTTCCAAGCGATGAATGTGGATGCCTCAGGGAGCACAGCATGCATGCAGTGCTTCCTTTGGCCTATTTCCCCAGTGTTTTTGTCTGTGGGCCAGCAAAGTTTCAGAGACCCTGAGCTGGAGCAAGATTTTGAGAAAGTTTTGATGGTGTTGTTAATTGTGGGGGAAAGGGGTTCATGAGATGACCGATTTCTGGTGTAGCTGCTTGCCCTCAGCTTGCCTGGGCTGCATGTTCAGAGTGAGTCCCTGCATGAGGCAGGTGTCCTACCTGTGTGTCTTGTGTGTCTCTTGGACAACACGACCATCCCATCTCAGAGGGGTGCTTTGGGGATGGTCCTCGTTCACCTTGCTGTGTGTGTGGACTGAGACAATAGAGAAGGCTTTGGGAAGAGGAGGCCATGGAACAGCCATGGACTGGGTGCACCAGCACATGGCTCATGGAAGAAACACTGGGTGTGTGAGGTTAGGTGGGAGTGGGATGTGTGTTTTTCAGGCAGTTGCATAGTGTGCAGGCCAAGATTTATAACCATGTCTCTTCTCCAGGTTTATAGTTTCTTGTCACTCTATTAACTCAAACAAGAGATGTTTACATTGCATAAGTAGCTGGAGCAGTGGATAGTAACCTATTAATTTTCATGACTATTCCCTGGCAAAAGCTTATAGGCTGTCTTGTAGGACACTAATACCAAAAGCTCCTGGGGCACAAGACACCCAGGGGTTGCTGTATTTCAAGAGACTGCAGTTCAACAGCTAATAAAACCGCTAGGTCAAGATCTGTATTCCAGGTCTCTCTGGAATCCTGGCAGAAGACCAAATTTCTGCTGATGGGTAGCTCCAGAGCAAAGGATGAGCACGCAGCAGAGGACATGAAGGCTCATCTGCAGCGGGCTGCCCCAGTGAGGGACTGCTTTGCCTGCAGATAGCGGGATGCATGTCCCACTGGAAATGGGTTTTCGGTGTGGTCTGGCTTGATGCTACCGCTGTGAACACCCATGGAAGCTGTGTCTATCCTGAGGAGAGGTGTGCAGGGCAATGCAGATTTCCTGGCTGAAACCCGTATGCTGCAGCACTCCAATGTGCTGGAACCGCTACCAATTCCTTCTTTCCCTTTCTCTCCACAGTCCATTGATCCTGGGCAGCAGTTCACCTGGGAGAACTCCAACCTGGAAGTGAATAAACCGAAAAACCGCTATGCAAATGTGATAGCCTATGACCACTCGCGTGTCATCCTGACCTCCATCGATGGTAAGAGTAACTGGAGTGAGCACTCCAGCAAGCAGCTGAACCTGACTGTAGCAAGGAAACCATCTTTTTCTGTGCTCTAAGCTGAGCAGGGACAAACACCGAACATCAGCATGACCAAATGTGTGTTCTGGCTGGCCAAAGGGCACTGTAGAGCTTTCCCAGTGTCCTCAGAGCAATGTGTTCTGTGTGGTTGCTTCTTAGTACTGCTGGCAGCAAACATGTCTGTCCCAGCAGCCTCCTTTCCCACCGTCCTCTCTGTGTGACTTCAGCTGCCTGCCTCAGTACATGGTGAAACATGGCACTATTAGTGCCATTGCCACCCTCTATCTCAACATAATTGTAGGGCCAATATCTTTCTCTGGGACTTGTCAGTATATGGTCTTAACTAAGCGCCCAGAGCTGCACAGGATGAAGTGTGCTCCTTCCCCTGGGACATCAGATTCCATACATCCTTGTCCATGGGAGCATCAGGCCCTGGTGACTCCAAGAACCAGCCTCACATCCCTGGAGTTTGAGCTAATTCATGTTTCTAGTCCTCTTGCAGAAGAGGAACTGGAGCCCAAGCTCACGCATTACCCTTGTTTTATAAACCAGCACTCAGCTCTGCACACCCAGATCTGAGCCCACTGATGGAGGATGAGGAAGATACAGTTAATTCAATGCACCCTGCTTAGGAAAGGAACTGGGGCCTGGTTTTGCAGCCAGGTGGCCCTACAGTCACTAGCATCCTTTTTTGGGAGATGGAAAAGCCTTTTCTAATGGTAATGCACTATTCATCCTCTTCCAGAGGAGGAGAGGGGGCCAAACAGTCCCTCACAGCAGCAGCAGCAGCTATGTGAAGGCCCGGCATGTCTGATCATGGGCAAACCCTCGCAGACAGCTGTGGGGTGAGCACATGGGGGAATCCCTGTTTTCCAGCCTGACTCAGTTGCTGTCAGTAGTGTCAGTGCCTTCCCGGGAACTGTTCCCGGAGCACCCTGCCAGGTCCGTGCTGCCCGTGCCAAGGGAGTGAAGCACTGCACTCCAGCTGCTGCCGCTCCCCAGAGCTGCCAGCACTTTGTGTCTGCTGGAGACTGCTGAGACCTGTGGAATAGACCTGTAGAGTTTTCCCCAGGACAAAAGGACAAGGGGT
This sequence comes from Irena cyanogastra, assembly GCA_013397155.1. Lineage (NCBI taxonomy): Eukaryota > Metazoa > Chordata > Aves > Passeriformes > Irenidae > Irena > Irena cyanogastra. The sequence goes on along the minus strand of VWZV01016135.1, from coordinate 1,326,142 downwards.
GACCCCCAGCTTTATTTCCATTCTCTGATGAAATGCAGATGCTCTCTCCTGGGGAGACAATGAGATTCCTGCTGCTTTCTCTCTCTGCAGCCTGGGCAGCCCATGCTGAGCAGGGTTTGGAAGCAGCCTCGGGCCTCTGCTTTGCCGAATTTATTTTAGTAACTGTGTGTTTGCATTTTAAAGGCCTTTACGAAAAATTCCTTTCCTTAAAGTGGTGGAGGCCTCGTGGGGCTGGAGCAGCCTCTGCCAGCAGGCAGCAGAAGGGTCTCACACTGAAGGGTTTCAATGGTGGTGGGAGGAAGATCTCTGTCTCCTTGGGAATAGTTGTCCCTGCAGGAATGATGGGGAGGACATACCTGCCTGACATCCCTTGCTAACAGAGACAAGCTAATAAAGGAGCCTCATTTTTAAAAGGTGCTGTAGGACCATAACAAATTGCTGGTGCATTTAAGACAATTATTTCAGTCAGTTGCTTGGGGCCGAATGAGCTCCTTAATATTCCTGCCTGTGGATTTTCCTTTGTGTGCATGTGGCAGCTGTCTCTCTGCTTTGCTGTTGTCTGCTTAGTGCATTAATGTGGGAGTTACAAAGGGTTCTTCTTTTTTCAGGCACCCTCCCTGTCCTTTGCAGGATCCCTGGGAGAGATCCTGACATCACCCCATTAAGGAGACTTGTCGAAAGCCTTGTGATCATGCTAGCCTCTTCTGCCTGCGGGACCCAGCAGAGCAGTAGGTACAGGGTTGTGGGCTTACTCCAGTAACTCTTGCCCTCTTTCTCCTCCGCAGGGGTCCCAGGCAGTGATTACATCAATGCCAATTACATTGATGGGTATCGGAAGCAGAACGCCTACATCGCCACGCAGGGACCGCTGCCAGAAACCCTCAGCGACTTCTGGAGGATGGTGTGGGAACAGAGAACAGCAACTATAGTCATGATGACCAGGCTGGAGGAGAAGTCCAGGGTACAGTGTGTGCTTTCTCTCTTTTCGGGAGCTGTAGAGGGGCAGAAAAGAGGAATGGGAGCACTTCACAACATATGGCATAAGGGCACCCAGGGAGAAGCAGTTCCAGTGATGTGGCTCGCTGCTTCATGCAGCCCAGCAACAAATGCCTTGTAAGCATATCCCTGTGGGGCAAAAGGGTGACAAAATCTCCTGTTGCTAGCTTGCTAGTTTACCTCTATTTTGCCTGCATGTCTGCATGTGCACCCGTGCTTTCCTGCCCACATCACTCGCAATGAAAGGGGAAAGGAAAGCTCTGAGATGGGGAGTGTGGACCATCCCAGAAGCTGAGAAGCTGCAATAGTTGAGTGGTACCGGCAGCATCCAGCAGCCTGACAGGGCCCTGGCATTTCTGGCAATGCAGGGGAATGGCTGACAGGGTCTCATTGCAATAACAAGACTAATTTGTGCCTTGTCCAATGACAACATGTATAAATTATCAGCTTACACTGCCAGGATTAGATATTCTGATGTAATAAACGCAAAGCTGCCTGCAGACCATGGGAAGGCGTGAGTTGGAGAAGGAGTGGGAGCCCTCACTGCAGATGATACAGTTTTCGTGACAGAGGTTCTTACTCAGCCCCTGAAGCAGGAGTTTGTAAGCTGTGACCAAGTGCTCCTGCACCCAGATGCACCCTTTGGGCGAAGCCTGCCCGAGGATGAGGCAGCTTCTGCCTCTCATGATTCAGTTTGTTCCTAAAAGTAAAATTTTAGCGGTGAGCGTTTGTACTAGCAGAATATTTTAGTGTTGCCATGCCAACAGCAGAAGGGGCTTGTGCACTCAAGCTGTGAAGCACTGATTATTTTTAGCCCAATAAGCTCATTCTTGAGAAGCAGAAATGGTCAAGTTTGGGTTTAGTTGAAACTTTTGCCTGCATGCTCTCCCTCCTTTTCAAAGCTTCAGCACTGAAATGCTTGCAGGGGTGTCCCAGCCCACCCTGGCTGGGAGGAAGCAGCTGGAACCACCAATCACCATGGCAAAACAGATCTGCTTTTCCTAATGTGCAAAAAACAGGCATTGTTGATGAGTTTCCTGGGGTCTTCAAATGCCCTACAGTCTGCAGGGAAAAAGAGCATTCCTTGGAGATGAGCTGTCTCTAGAGATCCAACCCCAGCTTTGCACTGTGCTTCCTGCAGCAGAGCCCTGCCTGTTCTGTCCAGTGGCCACTGTCACCCACACAGCCCAAACAGGCAGGGAAATGATTCTGACCTGCCCTGTGGCTCAGGGCTTGGCACACAGGTTAAGCAAGATCAGAAGCTTCTGATCAACTGTGCTCTGCAGCTGAGGGTTATGCTTTGGATGTTTTTGTGCCTTCGCATTTCAATGATGGAGCATATATTTGAAGAACAAGGAAAAGCCCTTCTGGGCTGCCAAATAAATCCATGCCTGGAATCTTGACTCACTTAACTTCTGGGCTTCTTAGTTATGGCAAGGCACTCCAAGGTGCATGTTTCTTGAAGATAGCAGGTTTCCTTTGACCCCAGAGGGACTTGTCTTTGCCTGAGATGTCTGTGCTGCTGAGCTGTGTGTTATCTCCCCCCAGCACACCCCATCCTGTCATCCTGCAGTATTTGGTTTCTGTCCCAAACACAGTGTGTGTGGTCAGACTTCTGGTGACATTGAATCCTTGTTATGGGCAGGAGGTGACCAGAGCCCTCACACAATGTCAGGCAGCCTGCCTGATTGGGCAGACTGCCCAGGGGCTCTAGGCTGACCTGACCAGACCCAGGCCCCTGCATTTGCTCCCTGGCACTGCCTGCCTATGTCCTGCTGCCTCTTTGGCACATCCCCAGCACTAATGAGAAGTGGGCAGTTTTCTCTGGCACTGTGGGAGAGGCAGGTTGCCAGGAGAGGCAGTGGAGAAGCCTGGTCACTCCTGAGTTGAAACAGTGATGCACAGCAAGGACTTCCCTGGATGTGTTTGCTGTACCCTGTAGGTGTCTCAAGGCATTCCCTCACAGGAGGGCCCTGGTGAGGAGCTGTGGTGTGGACTTACAGGGGATTATTTTCTGGGGGTTTTTGTTGTCTTTTTCAGCATCTTCCAAGACAAGATGGCTTTAGCCACCTTCCTGCTCTGCTTTCCCTCATGTCCTTTTGGTGAGGGCTAGAGCTCTCTTAGGAGCACACATTTTTGGACCAGTGAAGATCCTAATCCCAGTCGTAGACCATTGCTCCAAACTTTCAGCATGAGTCACTGTTTTTCAGTTCATTCTGCTCCAGAGCTTTCAAACTTCATCTGATGTAACCCCTTGGGCTCCTGCAGCATTGCTGCCTGCTGATGCTCATGCTGCTGTGGGACAACACAGCTCCAGGCAGTCACATGGCATCACAGCATTACCCAAGGGTGACCTTGCTTGAAAGTCCCCTTGCCCAGGCGCTTTGGCACAGGCACAGGACTGTCTGTCCAGCTGCAGAGCCTGGGGTGGGGAGCAAGGCCTCATGGCCAGCTGCCCAGTGCAGAGCAGGCTCTGCTGCCTTTCCAGGCGAGCTCCCCAGGTCACCCTTGGCAGTGCTGTGATAAGCCAACCGGGACCAGCAGCAGCTTGGCAGCCCTGTGGGGGTGACACTGCTTTAAAGGATTCCTGAGCTGCAGAGGGAAAAAAAATCTTTAAAGAGCATCAGCTTTTATGGTCTGCAATTTTAGCTGGCTTGATGGTCTAAATCATCCTCCCTTTTTCATGTTTTCACAAAGTGAGAAGCACATAAAGGATAGAAATGGCTGGATTGTGCAATTTAGCTGCCTTCAAAGCTTTACAATCAGTTTCAGAATCATTTGGTGGCAGTTCAGAAACACACATTGTAGATTAGCTTTCCCAAAGCTGCGAGTGTGGTGCGTCCCTGCCGGGCTGTGTTGCCAGGAGAGAGATATTAAAGCAGGATTTCTCCTACCCTGGGCTATCCCTAGAGCCTGGCAGAGCGAAGTCTCCCAGAGCAGTGCCATGGCTTGTTTTGTTCCAGCCCAGAGCACCAAGCAGCCATCCCTGGAACGTGATCTCCCCTGGCATTTCATGTCCCCAGGAAGGGGTGTTAAGAGCTGGTGCTCAAGGGCCCTGGGGAAGAGCAGCCTGGCAGCCACATGATGCTCCAGCCCTTTTGCTGACAGCAATGCCATCTGGAGCTTGTGAGCAGGGCTGGGGACAGAGCACAGCTCTCAGGCTGAAGAGAGGTGCCCGGCTGCTCTTGGGCTCAGGGCATCAAAGGGGAGGAACAGGAGCCACTCAGCAAAGCTGCAATAAATGGCTGTTCAGGACATTACTGTGCTCCTTAAGTTAATGAGAAACAAGCACTGCCAGAAGAAAACATCTCTTATCTGCTTTAGTGCCACAGTGCATCGGCTTCAGCATAAAATTTACAGAGCTTGAAAATGGGGCATAAACATTATGGGTAAATTTGGCAGAAAATGTGACTGACTCTTATCTGGTCATGAATAAATAATTTTCAATTACCAGCCCAGGCACTGCTATTATCCCACACAGGGAACTCCTCTGAAGTTTGTTTTGTGCTCGAGTACACAGCCCTGCAGCATGTGGGTGGCAGGAGGGGACTGCTGTCCCTGAGGTGTAGGCTCAGGCACAGGGACAGGCTGTGCTGTTCCCCTGAAACATCTCCTGCAAACCACAGCAAGCAGCTGTCCCCAGCATTTGCAAGATGCTATGCTGCTCTCCTCTCCCTTAGAGAGGGTCACATCATCCCCAAGGCAGACAAGACAAACTCAGGGCTCGTGGAGACAGCCTGCAGCTGCTGCCCACTCGTGAGGATGGGATCAATTTAGCTGTGAAATAATGTTTGGGATCTCCAAGTTGCTGGTGCTGCAGCCAGTCAGCATCAAATGCTCTCTGCCAAACGAGGAAGAGGAGTCCTGAGATTTTTGCAGGGCCTGCCATGTTGCCACAGATCCAAGTCAGCACAGCAGCCCAAATGGCAGGAGACCCTGGGCAGGAGGCAGCAGAGCTGCTCTGCTTGCACAGGCACCTGCAGTACCCTGTTAGGCAGCCTTGCTCCAGGCACTTCTGCCAGGGCAGGCCTTACTGTGAGCAGAACCAAAAAGCAGGGAGAGATGCATCCCTCTGACTCCAGGTTGCTGCACTCCAGAGCCAGAGTGCAGGATGAGGGCCCTTAGCTCTCAGAAGCCCCACCCTGCAGCAAGTGGTTTCAATTAAAAGGCAGAACTTCATTAATTCCTAATTAAGCTTATTGTTTCCCTTCCCACACATTCCCCTGTAAACACATTCTGCTAATAATTAAGTTTACTATTCCTTGACAAGCACAGATGATCTTCCATTCACTCCTCTCTTCTAGGGTGCGAAACCATTCTCGGTGTGGTGCACATGGGTGGGAATGAAGTCTTCCTCCTGTCAGCCTGGCACAGTGGCTCTGCAGGGTGGGGGAGCCAGGTACCAGATGAAACAGGGATGCTCAGGGTGCCAATTAAATAGAGCGTTTGGGGCTTCACAGGAAAAACAAGAAAGGAGGAGTAGTTTGCAAACACTGAGCTTTGAAGAGGAGGAGGAGAGCAGCAGCATGTGAGTAGGGAGGGATGTGCAGGGAGGTGAAGGGGGCAGAGGGATGGGCCCCTGGGGATGTGTTTGGCTGTCTGCCAAGTGGGATGCAACAAAAGCTGTGGCCAGTAGCTTAAAGCACTCTGCAGAGTTGGAAGGGGATGATAAGGATGATGATGCAAGGCAGGAGGTTTCTAGGGAGCAGCAGTGTTTTCATGATGGGACAGTGCTGCTGGCAGGAGGAGGCTGAAGGAATAGTTTGGCCACAGTCTGTCTTCTTGCAGAGGGAGAACAAGATGTGTCTGTGTCTGAGCTGCCATCTGTTCTTGCAGAGCCATTTTGAAACACCAGGAGATGTAGATTTTCAGGGATGTGCCACCTGCCACAGGGGCAGGTTGGTGTTGCTTGGTGATGCTCAATGCACTCAAGTCTACAGCAGTGCAGAGAGGGTGGATGCAGCATCCAGGCTGGAGTCCTGGCATGGGCTGTGTCCCACCTGTCTCGAAGGTGGTTTGCTGCCCAAGGCCATGCTGGCAGGGGCACCCTGGAGACTGTGGATGTTATGGGAAAGGTAATGCCCGTTGTTGTGTTGCTGTGTACTGTGCTGGATTCAGCTCTATCCTGCCACAGCTGTGGGTCAAGGATGCCAGGCTGGCATAGCTGGGAGTTGGTCGGGATACAGGCTGCGTCTCATTCACCTCAGCTGCCCTTGGAGTAGAGCTGTGCCCACAGAAACCACCATTTCCTCTTCCCTGCTGTACTAGCTCTTCTCCCATCGTCCCACAGCTGCCCACCTTCTCTTCATCCAGGGGGAGCTCAGGCAAGGGATGGTTCAAGCAAAGCTCCAAAGATGCCCATCTCATCAAACAGGAGGCAGAGAAGAACTACAGCAGGCACAAATCACTGCTAGGAATTGCTGCTCACTGTCTTGGTGTCTGGTGTTGCTTTTGTGGCTCTGTCTGGTGGCCTGGCCCCTTTTGCCACTTCCACTGATGGCTCCAGGGCAAAAAGAAAATGCCTCTTTCAGTGAGTAGCCACTCACTGAGATCGGCTCAGTTGGTCAGAGTGTGGTGCTAATAACAACAAGATTGTGGGTTCAATTCCCATATGGGCCATTCACTTGAGAGTTGGACTTGATAATCCTTGTGGGTCCCTTTAGCTCAGAATATTCTTGTGATTCTGAGTCTTACGGAAAGGAGTCCAGGGGGTGCTGCCTTTTTGCTGGAGATTAGGACACTCTGGGAGAAGGAAATCTGGATTTTAGAGGCCCCCCCTGCACAATGACTCATTTCTGTCTTTACCCTTTGAATGGCAGAGCCCTGTTCCTCATCCTAGATGCCCCAGTCAGCAGCCAATCACTGATTCATTTTCCTCACCTCCCTGCAGGTAAAGTGTGATCAGTACTGGCCGAGCCGGGGTACAGAAACCTATGGGATGATCCAGGTGGTCCTGCTGGATACAGTCGAGCTGGCGACCTACACCGTCCGCACCTTTGCGCTGTACAAGGTATGGGACTGGCTGGGCTGTTGCTGCTTCACGTATTGCAGAGATGCTTCCCAATGCTGCAGGGTGCTCTATGGCCCACAGGCAGTGGCCACTGGCTGTACCTGGCTTGGCCAGGCATGTGGCCCCTCCACACATGAGCCATGTCTCACAGATGGGCTGCAGTAGGAGATGCAGGTTGTGTATCTGGCTACCACTGGACTTTGACCAGGATACTTGATGCTCTTCTGTATGCTTTCTGTGATGGGCCCCAGAGCAGGGCTGTTCTTGCCTCTGGTGAGTGTATAGGTAGCAGCTGTCCTCTCATTAGAGGGACAACATGGGAAGCACTGAATTTTTATCACCCTGTCACTAATAATGCAAATGGAGGGGCTATTTCTGATGGGAGCACAAAAGCTTCTCTCCTGCCTGCTGCATTCCTCATTAGTGATTGGAAATCCCTGGGGGCAGTGGCAGCAGCAGCATGTCAATGCAGACAGGCTTTGCAGTGAGCTGCTTCTGTGCATGACTGAGTCTGGGCCAGGAGGCCAGTGCTCAGGGGGGCACACTCATGCCCCAGGAAGGCCCCAGCAATCACCCAGCTAGTCCTACTGCTTGCTGTATAGATCACTCAGCCAAGCCCAGAGAGGAGCAGGACAGTCTGCAGACACTGGCTGATCACCCAGACCAGGGACACTATAATGCAGAGGAGCAGGGAGGGAACTGACTGCTGTAGCCCTTCTGTGCCCAGTGCCCATTTTTCCTGAATGTGCAGAGAATATGTGGGTAGTGAACCTGTGGTGTGCAGGAAAGAGTCTTTCACCTTCCCTGCAGTCTGCTCCACTCCTGCAGAGATGCTCTGTTGTCTGTAAAACTGCCTTTCTACAGAGCATCCATATGTCTTGGAGCTTTGCAATAAACCTGTGCTTTCCCTCCAGATTTTCACTGGTGAAAGCCCAGTACGTGCATCATCACACAGAGCTTTGCGTGCCTGTTGCTGTTGTTGCCCCATCGGCAGGTTCCTGCACTGGGATGAGACTGTTCTCATGCAAAACAACTCCTCTTTGTGTTCTACAGAATGGCTCCAATGAGAAGACAGAGCTGCGACAGTTCCAGTTCATGGCTTGGCCGGATCACGGGGTCCCAGAATACCCCACCCCAATCCTCGCTTTCCTGCGACGGGTCAAGGCCTGTAACCCAACAGATGCTGGGCCCATGGTTGTGCATTGCAGGTAGGACTGTGTGTTTGCCTTCTGGCTGCAGGAGCTTTAACCTGTCTGAAAGTGGAGTCTCCCCTTCTTGTGGGAAAGGTTTCACGGTAGCATAACCTGCACTGCATGCTTGGGCTGGCAGCAGAACAGGCCCAGCCGTGGTGGCATTTCTATTGCTACTGCTGTATCAGATGAAGCAGCACTGCTATATGGAGAGCCTCAGAAAACACATTTTCCTGCAAAACTGCAAGTGCCATTTAAAAATTAAATTATCTGTGCCCAGCATAAGTGGGTGGTGCCTTCAGATGCACATCACTGACAGAAATGTGTGCAGTGACCTCTACGAACATTCATATGCAGTATTTACAGCCACACTCTTTCACAGGGTAGAAAGGCAGCTCTTAAGGCAAAATATTAGTCTACAAAGGCTCAGCATCCTACCCAGCCAAGATTTATTTGTATCAGCCAAGAGGGGACTGTTACTGAACAAACCACTCCATCATTGCTGTTTCAGCATACGCCTTACCAGCAGTGTTTACTGCTCTTCTTTCATGCTCTGTTTCAGATGGTAGTGGGGTATAATTAACACACAAACAAGCTGTATTAAAGCCCTGTTAAGGATATGACTGGCACCATAAATGAGGAAATGCCTAGCTCCTTATCTCTGTCTGTCTGTATTTACATGTCACAACAGTGTCTGTTGTTTTCAGGGTGCTCTCGGAGTGAGTAGCTTGGGGTTTGCTACTGCCCTTCCAACAGTTGTGGGGAGACATTTGGTGCTTGAGCAAAGGGCTCAGCACAGTCATGCATAATGTGCCGAGCTTTCTGCTTCCTCTTTCAGGCTGGCTGTGCTTGTTTTATGGGTGAGGAAACAGTGACCCAGGTTAGGGGACAAGCAGGATGGAAATTACGGACTTCACTAGTGTTAGGGCCCAGCCTGCTCTTCATGTCTTCTGACTTCACACGCACATGCGCTGTCACTCTCCTGCCTGTTAAATACATTTCTTCTTCCCTTCTGGAGGGGGTGCCAGCCACCACAGGGATCAGCAGGGTGACACTATGTCCTTTCCACCCCAGCAGTGAAAGGGGGACAGCAGAAAGGCTGAGGAGCCTCTCACATTCTCCAGTGATTCTTTCCCTTGCTCCTTCTGTCACTTCTTGTTTGGAGCTTCGCCCCGTCTGGGTGATCTCTTAAGCACTGTTAGAGCTCGTGTGACATCTGTAGGAGACTGTGTCATCTCAGACCATGTGCTTTGCTCCCACAGTGCTGGCGTGGGCCGAACCGGCTGCTTCATTGTCATCGATGCCATGCTGGAGCGGATGAAGCACGAGAAGACCGTGGACATCTACGGCCACGTGACATGCATGCGCTCCCAGCGCAACTACATGGTGCAGACAGAGGACCAGTACATCTTCATCCACGAGGCCTTGCTGGAGGCCGCCACGTGTGGCAATACCGAGGTGCCCGCACGCAACCTCTTCGCCCACATCCAGAAGCTGACCCAGGTGCCACCAGGCGAGAGCGTTACTGCGATGGAGCTGGAATTCAAGGTTGGTGGCAGAGCCCCAGCACCCCACTTCTCTAGTGCCCTGTCTCTGCCCACAGAACTCCACGGGCCGCTCGTCCAGGGGTTGAGAGAGGTGGGCTATGGCTCATTACAGACAGTTATTCTTTTGTGTGTTTCTAAAGCAGGTAGGCAGTGATTTAAAATACATTTGAATTGTAAAGCTTGTGTCGGCCACGGTCCCCCTGGATTGGCAGTTTCTGGGGAGGATATAAAAGGCAGATGGATGTGCAGTTCCCAACAGCACATTCTGCTCTAGGTTCACTGTGCAGCAGGAGCTGCATCTGAAATCAGATGCATATCATGTTAGTGATAATTGATGTTACTGTGAACAACTTGTCTGGAAACAGCTCCAATTTAAATATGTGAGACATTTCTGGTCTCATTTCTTCAATGCTGAGCTCTGTAATCTTTTAACCACCTCAACACCAAGCCTCATTGTCTAGAATTGGTGAAGGCAGTGTTTTAAGGCACACCATTTCTAAGAAGCCAAGCCCACATTTTTCTGCCTGTATCTGTGTATGCCAACTGCAGATATTTATTACGGCCTTGGAGCTGAAGTGAGCTCTGTTAACTGCCCATATTCTCAGATGAGGTGCATTAGTCCAGTGAACTCTTGCAGGGGAATATAGCTCATGCAGGGAGGCAGCAGACCATGCAGGCTGTGAAATGAACTGCAGCAGTACAGCTTCACCCTGGGGATTCCCCTCCAAGTGACAAAGGAGCAGGAGAGGCAAAATATTGACTTTCCATGTAAACTGGGAATAGTTGAGAAGATCTGTTGTGTGGTTATCAGAGCTGCTGGTATCCTGGGGTTGGGGCAGTAAAACACACCGCCCTAGTGTCTCATGGTGACACTGAGAAACTCCTCAGGAGAGCCACAGAATTGTGCTCAACTCAAGCAATTCTGTTGTAAGAAAGACAAAATTTTACTTTCCTTTCATATCTCCAAGGGTCTCTTGAGAATAGTAATGGAAGTACCCCTCTCTGTGCCCTGGCAGTGTCCCCACTGCATGGAAAACTCTGGGGAGCAGGATATGGGAGGGCCTCACATGGCTGAACTGCTCCCCAGAGAAGCAACCCTGTCCCCCTGCAGAGAGCCTCTGCTGAGGTCCAGCTGCCACTCATAGAGAGAAGGGTGGTTCTGGAGATGCTGGAGGCAGTCTTTTGGGGAAGGAAAACAAACAAAAAAAACGCTGAGGGGAGGAAGAGTGACTTCTGTTTGAATCTGCCAGTAGATCTAAGTAACATATTTACCATTACTCCAGTTTACAGGACTCAAAGAGAGCCATAAAATGTCTCACAGTAACCCAAAATAGATCTTCTTTACCTAAAACTGTCACAATTCTCACATTTTCTTGAGTTCTTCTGGGATGAGAAGTAAATAGCAAGACATTGTTGGAAGAGGAAAAGCTTTCCTTCCCTGCCACCACCAAGCATACATCCCTGGCTCAGCAAGGTACAAAGCTTCATGACTCTGTGTTGTCAAGGAGCTGCTGTGGGTCTCCACTCCACTACATGACTGCTGCCAGGATCCCAATTCTGCTGCCAGACTGCTGCATCCCCAGCAGGGATCTGATGTGTCTCCTCCTCTTTCAGCTGCTGGCCAATTCTAAAGCACATACCTCACGTTTCATCAGTGCCAACCTCCCGTGCAACAAATTCAAGAACCGTCTCGTGAACATCATGCCGTATGAGCTGACAAGAGTCTGCCTGCAGCCCATCCGGGGTGTCGAGGGCTCTGACTACATCAATGCCAGCTTCATAGATGGCTACAGGTAAGGATTACCTTGGGTGACTGTGCCAGCTTGTCCTGCCTGCTTGGAAACCCAGGCAGAGCCTGTCTTTTCTTTCCCTTGGACTGGTCCTGACTGCCTGAGGTGGGCCAGGGACTGCTTTATTGCATTTTATCTATTTCCATCTTCTCTACACTGCACTGTGTGTAGTTACAATATGTGAAGACTGCCTGTGAGTGAGTGCTGCCAAGCTGGCTTGTGTTGCTGTAGACAGATGCCCACATGGCTGGAGTGGCAGGCTGTGTTGGCTACTGGGGAGGTTTTATGGGATATTCTGGTAGGCATCCCTTGGCTTGTGTTTTATATCTACAGTACCTAACTCAAACCTGCCTCCCCACTGTAACAACTACAGTTCAGAATGTGCTCCCACTGCGTGGCTGATCCAGGCAGCAGCTTAAGGCTTGTTCCATGTCTTGATTTTGGGAGGAGTCCAAATCCTCAGGCAGGGCTGGATCCGGACACTGGGAAGCCCATCACCAGCTTACTCTCTCCAGAACACAGTTTAGAAAGCACAAATTAAGATCTCGTGGGGCAGTAATGCTTAAGTTTTCTGTACCTGTCTGCTGACATCTCATTCTCAGATGCTAAATGCCAGGAGAGAAGAATAGCCCAATGGCCACATCCCCTTCCCAACCAACCCCTAGACAATAATCCAAACCAAATCACAATGATGCACATAAAAGGCCTTTCCTGTCATCTCTCTGTGCACCATCACTGTAAGGCCATCCCTCATGTGCACCATCATCAGTGCTGGAGTGCGAGATGCAATGATTGATGTGGCACATGTCCCTTCCAGCTTGGCTTTGCCCACCTGCCTCTTTTGGACTGGTAACCTCCCAGAAGCAAAAGGCACTGCCAAAAGGGAACAGATGTGGGTGCAGCCAGGCCAGCAGCTCTGTGTCTTGTCACTGCTCCAGCAGCTGAGCCCAGCAAGAGTTCCCAGGGAGAAGGGCTACGTGGAGGCAAGAGTGGACAAGAAGCAAAAGGGGGGCAACCCTGGGAACATCCCAACACAGGAAAACTGCAGCAAGCCAGGCTCCCTCAGGGTGGGACAGAGTAATGGAGAGGGATGAAGGGGCTGGAGAAAAGCTGTCACAGAGCAAAGGGAGCCTCCACTACCTCCTGTGTGTGTGGCACAGAGCCATCTACCACCAGTCACTAAGGTGGCTGCCTGGCTGCAGCCTGAGTCTGACAGAGGGACTGCAGCCACTGTCCTGGCTCCAGAGCTGATGGAAAGCAATGCTGGCTTTGCCTCTTGGTGATGCTATGGAAGGAGGGCGAGGGCTGCCAGCACAGCAGGTGGTACCATTTCATGTGCTACTTAGCCCATCCCAAGTTCTGTTATCTCTTCCCATCCCTTCCCTAAAAGCGTTCCTTTAGTTACCTAAAGAAATCAGTTGGCCCAAGGTCCTGCAGATACCACTGATGCTGCATCTTCATTAGCCTTTTCACTTTGTTCTGTATCCCCGTTCCCTGTTTTTTACGATGTGCTATAAATCCACCTTGAAGCAGCCCCTTTCTATATCCCGCATGTTACAGCTGCCCTGCAGCACGTTCATTAATTTTAGCACCATTAAAAATAGCACCAGTAGAGGGATGAAGGCAGAACGGAGGGAGGAAGGCAGGATGGAAGAGGCTGGCCCTGGTGCCGCGGGCTCCAGCGCCCCGCAGTGGTGGAGCCAGCCCGGGCTCTGCTGTGCCGGGCTGGAAGCTCAGGGAGCCACGGTACCAGCATGCCAGAGCTGTCCAAAGCACCGAGGGGACTTTCTTTAGAGTGAGGGGCCAGTTTGGGGCAGGTCACACAGAAAATTAGGAGAGGTGCTCTGGTTGGCAGTGGAACCAAGAACAAATTCTGGAGCTTTAGAAAAGCAGACAAAACTGTATTCATGGTTTCCACACTGCCCTCGTTATTGTCTGGAGTGTGTAATGCAGGTGACCTGGTTCAGCTGCTCTGTGTTTTCCCATGCAATGGGAGGGACGGTGGGTACTGCAGAGGGTAAAAGTGCAGGAACACAGGGGTGCTGCTGGGATCATCCCCAAGCACAGTCTCTCCTTCCAGCCCAGGTGGGTGTTGGCAGCCTGCTAGTGGGGGCCCGGGTGCCAAGAGGGCTTTCAGTGCAACAGCAGCACTGGAGACAAGCAGCAGCAAGAGGCTGGGCTGGGGACACCATCGCTCCAGCAAGGACTACAAGCTTTTCTGGATCCTCTGTGTTGTGCTCACTGTGTCTGTGGGGAGCACTTAGAAGACGAGTGCTGGACAGGGTCATCTCTCTCCCAGAGCCCATGGCTCATCCTGGAGACCTGTCTCCTACAGCTGGATTGTCAGCCTTGCTCCCTGGTACCATGGGGCCCTGCCTCCAGCTCACCCAGCCCACCAGCCCCCAGGAGCAGCTGCTGCCCATCTCTGAGGAGCTGCTCTGAGCACCATTATGTTTGTCACAGGCAGCAGAAGGCCTACATCGCCACGCAGGGACCACTGGCCGAGACCACAGAGGATTTCTGGCGGATGCTCTGGGAGCACGACTCCACCATTGTGGTGATGTTGACAAAGCTGCGTGAGATGGGCCGGGTACGAGTCCTGCTGTGGGAGAAGGGGGCTGTGGGGCTGCTGTCTGTGGGCACACGCTCTTAGCTCACCCCAGTCTGTGTTTGGCACCACTCGCTCTGGGTGAGCCCCCCACTGTCTGGTGGCCCCACAACCACATAGGCTCCCAGGGAGCGGGAGGGAGGAGCAGCAGCTTGTCAGTGCTAATGTCTTACCCTGCTCCTCATCCACAGGAGAAGTGCCATCAGTACTGGCCTGCAGAGCGCTCTGCCCGGTACCAGTACTTCGTGGTGGACCCCATGGCAGAGTACAACATGCCACAGTACATCCTCCGGGAGTTCAAGGTGACGGATGCCAGGGTGAGTGCATCTGCTGGCTCCCCAGCTCCTCTGCTTCTCACGCCTCTGCCCTACCCAGGCCAGTCAAGGGAGCATGAAACAGCTCCTGGAGAAACGAGAAAGCAAATGCTGCCTTGCACTGCAGGCAAAAAGGGCTGCTACCCACCCCCTACTGCTCCTCTCTCCACAGGTTCCTGCCCTGCCAGCTATGTCAGCCCCATGAGCAGCTCAGAGATCCCTGTCAGCACCAGCCCCTGCCTTGCCTGTGCTGCTCACTTGGGCAAGCATTTAACACAGGTCCCCCTGCACCTGGAGTCTGTGTGTGCATCATCTGATGAGGCACAGGACCTTTGTGTTACAGTATAAACATGGTTCTAGGCTGGAGCTGGGTGCCAAACACTAAACCAATGGACCCTGTAGGGGCCCAAAGCCTGGCTCAGCTCAGCTACCCTGGAGTGAACATGGGAGAACAGAGACAGGTCCCAAACATGCAGCAAATGATCTGCCTGGGCTCATCTGTAGCCTGTGCAGCTTCTCACCTGGGCTGGTTCAGGGGGTCTGAGAGCAGGTTGGAGCATCAGCACTGAGGGGAGTGAGATCAGGTCCTCACCAACGATTCACATCTAACACCCCTTTCCCTGCAGGACGGCCAGTCACGGACCATCCGCCAGTTCCAGTTCACAGACTGGCCTGAGCAGGGAGTGCCAAAGACAGGAGAGGGTTTCATTGACTTCATTGGGCAGGTGCACAAGACCAAGGAGCAGTTCGGGCAGGATGGGCCCATCACGGTGCACTGCAGGTAAGGATCGCAGCCTCGCCCCAGTGTGCAGGTCCCTCTGCTCCAGGAGCAGCTTGCACCACTCCTAGGAGCTCTGCAGAGCCTTTCTGGGGCTGGCAGGACTCACAATGGCCCCTCTTGCTCCCTGTGCAGTGCTGGGGTTGGGCGCACCGGCGTGTTCATCACACTCAGCATTGTGCTGGAGAGGATGCGCTACGAGGGCGTGGTGGACATGTTCCAGATGGTGAAGACCTTGCGGACACAGCGGCCGGCCATGGTGCAGACAGAGGTGAGCTCCCCTCCTGTGCGTGGCAGTGGAGATCTGTGGGAGAAGGGAGGGGCCTGATGTCTCTGGATGTTGGACTCTACAGCCCACTGTCCTTGTGTCCCCCCTGCTCACGTTTGCCTCGTTGCTGCCTTGCAGGACCAGTACCAGCTGTGCTACAGAGCCGCACTGGAGTACCTTGGCAGCTTCGACCACTATGCAACGTAACAGTGCTTTCCTCCAGTCGCGGTGGGGATGTCTAGGAGTGGAGACGGGTCCCTCTGAGCCAGAGCCGCCCATTCCTCAGTCCTTCTGTACAGGTGGAGGTACTGCCCAGGCAGCAGACCTCCACGCCAACCAGTTTTGACCACGGCATTTAGGAACTTAGCCCCAGCGCCAAATGAGGGAATCTGACTCCAAAAGCATTTCCAGTCTCTGGCTGAATTTCTGCTCATGTGCATCTCTCACCCTCTCTCATGCCGACTGCATTTCACAGCAAGGCTTTAGGTGGGTGGAATGGGATCTTTTTTTTAAACATGTAAAATAGTTACTAGTGGTTTTTATAATCTTCTCTCTCTTTATTTTTTATTTTTTGCAAGTCTTAATGTTTTGCCCAAGCAGAACTGGACCCGCCAAACCTTTGGGAGTTGGGTTTTGTTTTTTTAATTTCCTTTTGCTTTTACATTTTTTACTGCCCTGTGTTTATTTCAGCCCAGTCACTGCTGGTTCTGCCCATTTTAGTGCAGCTTCCTTGGTAATTTGCAGCAGCTGGCTTGTGGTTCCTGCCCATCTCCATTCCCCATAGGCTTTTTAATCCTCTGTAGAATATGAAATTTCATGGAACTGGACCTAAGCTACCAATTATTTTTTTAGTCTTCTTCCCCCCTCCCCATTATTTCCTTAGTAGATTTGGGTTTGGGAGGGCATGTGGGGTCGCTGGAGAAGCGTCCCTTTGTCAGCTGGAAACTGTTCAGTCCTATTACAATACGTGTTCAACCAATCCAGTGACCGTGTGTATTGGCAGATCCTGATATGACGTGAGTTGTCGTCGCCTTGTTTGTGAGAGACCCGAAATCCCGGGCTCCAGGCATTGGAACCTCTTTTTGTGTGTCTTGCTGGAAAGGGGGGCAGGAGTAGTGAGGGGGTTCCACAGTTCCCCAGGGAGAGGATGGAAAGAGCAAGACATGGCCCTTTGTGTTAATCCCACGGTTCTGTGCGTGCAAGCACCATTCTGTCACCTCTCACCAGTGGAGTGCGTCAGAGCATTGACAAAGGCAAGGAGCACAAGCCCAGCTGACCACAGCAGAGCTGGACCATCTTGCTTTGGAAGCAGGGTACTGCAGGGAAGGGGAGGGGAGTACACATGGCTTCAGAGGTTGGGTGTATCTATAATTTCTGCTATCCTGCAAATGTTAAGAGTCACTAGAATATTGTACTTTCCGCTACTTCAGGATGTTCTAATGAACCAATGTGGCAAGACTACTGGACTTAATTTAATGGTACTATATATTAATACTCCTTATTATATCACGCTTGCACTAAAGATGGGGAGTGAGCAGCCCTCTTTTGAGTGCATTGAGTTATGAATAAAGGTGGTGGAAGGGTATCTAATTGTATTATCACATGTATTCCGAATGTTAAGAATCCAAGCTACGTTGAAATCAGCAATCCAGGGTTGGTAATGTTGGAGGACACATTCATTTTTACCTTGTGGATGCATAGTGCTGTAGGGGTCACTGTTGTATACAGTCTGTTTTTCTATTTGTTAATAAAAAAAATCTACAGCATCATTGCATAATTCTTGATGTTAATAAATTTGAATAATTGGGTTTCATACAAGCTGGCTTTCCTGTCTGTTTCTTCTGCAATAAGCAGAGGCCATAGAATCCTTTGGCAGTAGGCACGCTCCTCAGCATGTGGCAGGTAAGTTCTTTCCCACAGGTATGTCCCAGCCATGAGTGCACCACACTTTCTGCAGAGACCCTGTGCCTGCAGGGAGCTTGGAAACGTCCTGTGACAATTCCCTTTGTGCACATGTGTGCTCACCTCCTGCCCAACTGCGGTTGTACAAAGTGCACTGACTGGCTGGACATGCAGGAAAGAGAAGGGTCAGTGGTGATGGCTTTGGTGGCAGTATCAGTCATTGCCAGGGTGCTGCAGTAACGCTGCTCTGTAGCACTGAGCACAGTCGTGTACTCAGAGTTATTAGTATTCAGCAGTAAAGCCATCACATGGCCCCTGACTGCAGAGCAGCACCTGTTAGTTCAGGTGTGAAACCCCTGCCCAGGCTGGCAGCCCTGCCTGCTCTGTGGGGATAGCCCAGACCAGTCCTGCCCATGTGTGAACTGCAAAGCACAGTGTCGGCTCCTGGAGAGATCAGCACCTGCACACAGCACAGGTGTGTGAGGGAAAAGCCACTGCAAGGGGCAGAACCACATGGATCAGGGCCCCATGGTATTTCCATCCTTCCCAAGGGAGCCAAATCTGCCCTGGCCAGCGTGTCCATGATGGGTAGGAGTGCGTGGCAGACTGATGAGCTTTTCCCTAGTGTGGCTATGGGCACCACAGTGATTCCTCAGTGACTGCTGGAGCTCAGTCACACACAGTGTTCCCTGCCAGGCCAGACCGATTCCTGGGTAGGTGCCAGATGCAGAAATGTTCTCCCCTTGCCTGGCTCATTCTTACTACACTGCTTCACTACAGAGTGGCCTGAGGGGCTGTTGGGCAGCCTCACTGAGGAATGCAGATCCAAAGGCAAAGCAAGCTCTTGGCCTTGTGAGGCAGCACATGTGCAGGTGTGTGTGTGGGCACATGCCAGTGTTGCTGGCATTGGGATGCTTGTCATTGCTGTCGGGGCCCAGGATGGCAGAGTGGCACAGCCACATGAACATCTGCTCACACACGGGTGTGTCTGGGGAGGAAGGACACCACCATCACTGTTGGCAGCCAGCCAGCTGGGAGATGGGCAGTGAGCACCTGCCTGTGCTGCCAAGCTACAGGTGGTGACAATGCTTGTGCCACTCACTGAGCACTCACCAGGCACTGTCACATGAGCAATACAACGCTTTAGTCCACGTACAGCCTTGAATGCAGAGATTCTCACCAAAAGTTGCCAGAACACTTACAGACACACACACGTGCATGGACCTTCTTTCTCCTTGTCCAGGAACATTTTGCACTTCATCCCCCACCTGTGGGCTTGTCTGTGGACTGAATAGAAGCAGGAGGAGGCAGAGAAAGGGTGAAGAACCTCAGCATGGAATGCACAAAGAATAACATGAGTGAGCCCAGGCCTTTGTGACAAGGCTATTGCTGGTAGCCACATAGCCAAATCCTCGTGCTGACCACACTGGCCAGGAAAGACTGTGCAAAAACTGTGAGGATGTGCCACCTTGGCAAGGGGACAGGCTCACAGAGGTCAGAGAGCAGCAAAAACAGCTGCTGCTGTGACAGCTTGTCTCCAGCCCCTTTTCTCCACTCCTCTGGCCTGCTCACACAAAGCAAACACAGTTCCAAATGGACCCATATCATTTAAAAAACACTTATTCTTTCAACATTTATTTCCCATTATTTCTATGTATCTCACAAAATAAAAGGGGAACAGAAAAAAACATAGTGCATGGTGGATAAACAGCAATGCCAGCCTGATTTGCCCTCTAAGCCAGCACCACAGCTTGTGCCACAGTCCAGACAGAGCCACCCTGCTTCCTCCCAGGGCTTGGTATTGACATTCATGAGCTGCAGTGCTCAGCTTTTCCTTGCTAGAAAGGATTTACCACAGCTTGAGACTTTTCCCACCCTCTGGTATCAGTACCACACTGCCCCAGATCTGAAGGGAATGATCTGGAGACAGTGCTGTAAGACACTTCAGCTTCTTCAGTTTGGAGTCTCAAACAGACCAACCATATTTGCAGGGAGCAATGGAGCTGGGCTATTACTGCTGTCTTCTCTTTTTTTTTTCCTGGTGAAAATTTTCCATCCCTTAGTTATACCAGGTAGCCCCAATGCAGCCTCAGATAAGCAGCTCTGTAAAGGCCACAGTTTGGCAGGTGGGACAGCTGCTAAATGGCAGCTAGTCAAAGGTGAATTTCTGGGCACTGAGATGCCCTTCTGCTCTTTCTATTTTCATATTTTTATGCATACCATTGATGCTTGTAGCAAGAGCTGTGCAGGCACTGCCCAAGCTTGGCTTGCCTCCTAGTGATGTTAGCTCACAGGATCATAGAGTGGTTTGGGTTAGAAGAGACCTTTAAAGATCAGCTATTCCAAATAACATCTTGACCAAGCACTATCCCTTTGGGATTCCATTGCTTTAAATTTTGTTTTTCAAAGGCAAAATAGTTGTTAAATAAGGAAAAAGAAATAGCTGTAACAGTGAAAAAATCTGAGCAGATTCTACACAGTAGCTTGGCAACTCCTTCCCCCACAGTTCTCAAATTTCTTGTCCTCAGCAACATTGTCATTTTCATTTGTAACATTTCCTAGTTGAGTGACTTTTTTTTTCTCTTTTTTCCTTTTTTTCCTGTTTGACCTGGTTCATTTCTGAGGGCAGGAATAATACTGATCCTTCCAATTAAAATCTCATTGTTGCCCTTTTGCCAGTTATAATAAGCAATCTCAGTCCCCAGTAACAATTACAGGTTATTGAGCTTCCATGCCTACACATTTCTGCTCACAGGAACATTTTGCCACTTGTCATCTTGAAAAGGCTGACTCGTGTCTCCTGGGGGCAGCAGGGCAAGGGAGATGACTCTGCCCCTCTACTTCACTCTTTAGAGACCCCACCTGGAGCACTGTGTCCAGTTCTGGGGTCCCAAACACAGGAATAACAAAGAAAGTCACAAAGATGCTCAGAGGGCTGGAGCACCCCTGCTGTGAAGACAGGCTGAGACAGTTGGGGTTGTTCAGCCTGAAAAAGTGAAGGTCCCAGGGAGACCTTACACAATTTCCTCTGCCTAAAGAGAGAATTGGAGCAGGACTTTTCACAAGGGCTTGTAGTGATAGGACAAGAGGGAATGGCTTTGAACTCAAAAGAGGACAGGATTAGATTAGATGTAAGGAAGACACTCTTCCCTGCAAGGGTGGTGAGGCACTGAAACATTGCCCAGAGAACTTACGGATGCCTCATCCCTGGAAGTGTTCCAAGTTGGATGGGACTTTGAGCAACCTGGTGTAGTGGAAGGTGTCCCTGTCCAATGCAGTGGAGTGGAACAAGATAATCTTCAAGGTCTCTTCCAACTCAAACCATTCTGTGATTCTATGATAACAGAAAGTTGGCGTTTCTTGACTAAAGGATGGCAAGTGCAGCTGCCAAGCCACCAGAAAGGTCAGAAATGCAATTTCAAAATTGTTACCTGACGGTTGTCTGACTTTTTATAGGAGGCTGTGTGTTGTGCCTCCTGCTGCTGGAGTGGTGTTCTGTCACAGCCTTTGGGGGCTGTCACCTGCCTGTAGCACGACAGCAAAGGAAACACGTATTAGGAGAAACAGAGTGAAGTTAAGGTTTTATTCAGGCATGAGGGACTAGGTGCGGTCTCTGAGGATGGCTATGACCTTTTTAAGGTGGGTTGTGCTTATTTTCAAGGTTGCTCACTGGCACTTAGAGATCTAAAATGCATTTAGCACAGCAGAGTCTGAAAATCGCAGCCAGTCCCAGCCAAGGAGGGGTCAGTGTTCCCAGACAGGGTCTGTTAAGCACTCGGCCTTGTACACACTCAAAGGCATTTGCTGCTAAAGCTGTACTGTCGGGTCCCATTCCTTGACACAAACGGTGGCGGATTATCGGCAACATCCGCTGGCTACGGCGGCACTTTTCCACGTTTCTAGATGACCGGACTGAGCTGGCCAAGCGCCCTGGCGTGGGCCCGGCCTGGTGCTGGTCCAGCCTCAGTCTGCGTTCGCTGCCAAACGTTTGCAAAGTACCAAATTCTACTCTGGCTTTGTTTACACACGGAAACTGTAGGAGTATAATTAGCGGGGTTCGTGCGCTCGGTTGGCAGATGCCTGCTGTGTGTCACCGCTCCGCGCCCGAAACTCACCCGCTCGCTGCAGCACCCACGTACCCGGGCTTAGCGTCCACCTCGCGCTGAGCGCCCGCTGGACCGGGGTCAATTTCACCCGGCGACACTCCCCGGGGCCCGGAGGCGGGGAGCGGGCGGGTTACAGGAGGGATGAGGGAAGGATGCGGGTGGGATGCGGGCGGCATCGGGACGCTGCCCCCGCCGTGACTGCGCGGGCTGAGAGGGCCCCGGCGCGGCCCCCGCTCGAACGCCCCCTAGCAACTGCCTGGTCCCGCCTGCCTAGCAACCGCCCCGCGCCCGGCCTCCTGATTCGCTGGCCAGCCCCGGCCGNCCCCCCGCAAGGACACCCCCGCCTCCTCCGCGCAGGGCCGGCCCGGCATCATGGCCTCGGAGCTGGAGAGCCTCAACCCCGGGCAGCGCATCATGACCTTCCACCCCACCATGGAAGAGTTCCGCGATTTCAGCCGCTACATCGCCTACGTGGAGTCGCAGGGCGCCCACCGCGCCGGGCTAGCCAAGGTGCGACACTCCCTCTCCCCCACGGGCGGAGGCCGCGCCGCCGGCCCCGGGCCGCGCACCGGCCGCCTCCGCCCTTTGTTTACGCCGCGGCGCNGGTCCCCCCGCCGTGACTGCGCGGGCTGAGAGGGCCCCGGCGCGGCCCCCGCTCGAACGCCCCCTAGCAACTGCCTGGTCCCGCCTGCCTAGCAACCGCCCCGCGCCCGGCCTCCTGATTCGCTGGCCAGCCCCGGCCGGCCGTCGAATTCCTATTGGCTGCAAAGAGGGAAGCGGGCAGCTATTGGCTGCGGCGGCGGAGGGAAGAGGCGGGGCGGCCGGGCGGGGCTCGGGCGGAGCGGAACGGCCGCGGTGGCGTCGGCGGTCCGCAGGACTCTTTGGGCGCGTGGTGCGGAGGAATACGTCGGTCGGCTGTTGGTACGAGGGTCGGGCGGGGGCGGCGGAGGAGCGGGACGCGCTGCNCCTACGTGGAGTCGCAGGGCGCCCACCGCGCCGGGCTAGCCAAGGTGCGACACTCCCTCTCCCCCACGGGCGGAGGCCGCGCCGCCGGCCCCGGGCCGCGCACCGGCCGCCTCCGCCCTTTGTTTACGCCGCGGCGCCGGTGGGGCGGGCGCGCCCCGGCCGGGGCTCGGCCCGAGTTCCCCGAGTTTGACGCTGTCCCCGGCCGCGGCCGCCGCTCCCGGCCCGTGTGTCCCCGCAGATCGTGCCGCCTAAGGAGTGGAAGCCGCGGCAGTGCTACGATGACATCGACGAGCTCGTCATCCCCGCGCCCATCCAGCAGGTGGTGACGGGGCAGTCCGGGCTCTTCACGCAGTACAACATCCAGAAGAAGGCCATGACGGTCCGCGAGTTCCGCAGGATCGCCAACAGTGACAAGTATGGCTGGTCCCGGGCACACAGAGTTATAGAATAGTTTGGGTTGGAAGGGGCATTAAATATCATCTGGTTCCCCACCCTGTCAGGGGCAGGGACTCTTTCCTCAAGAACAGGTTGCTGAGGGCCCCATCCAAGCAGGCTTTGAACACTTCTAGGGATGGGGCATCCACAGCTTCCCACAGGGGCCAGGTCCTCCCTATGGTCTGGGGTCAGCAGTGAACATCATGCCCTGGGCAGATGAGGCTGCTTGTACAGCAGGTTGTGTGCATGGGGACCTTTGTCACCTGTGTAGCAAGATGATGTGTAATGGCAACAGAACTTCCTGTTTGTGCTATGGGCTCCTGTCTGTCTGTCCCCAGTAGCTAGACCATTGAAATACTTATTAAGCAGTGGAGAAAGGAATATTCATGACACAAAAAAGGAGATGAAGAAAAGATCCCTTGAAAAGGAGTTGAAGCAAAATAGCCTTTGTGGTAACTGGAAGTAGCATTGGAATTGCCAGCTACAGTCGGTCCATCAAAGCTTGTTTTAGCTTTCAAAAGCAGTACAGACCAGACATTCTAGAGTTCTGTTTAATAGAATAATTTGATGGAAGTTACTGTTTTACGTTATGTGTGTAGTTGTTTGGAATCTATGTATATAGACACACATTAAATAGATGTTAAGACTAAATTTGATCCCCCAGTGCTACAAATAGTCCAGTATATAGTTAGCAGGGAATGGGCATCAAAAGCAGGTATTTTGCTGGTAAGCAGAGCATGTTTGACCATGGTGAGTCTGTGAAGGTCTGCTAGTTTCACAGTTGCAGAAAACCTCAGGTTTGTTTGGGTTTTTTTTTAAGTTGTTCTTTGTATCATTTCTGGTTTTGACTGCATTGTTGCTTCTAAGTAGCTACAGCTAGGAGTTGAAATTGTTCTGACCCCGGAAAAGTGCACAGAGCAAAAATGAAAGTAAACTGAGAAATGGGGGAAGTAATTTCTTCCTGATACTTCCGTTCCAAAGTGTCACAGAAAGAGAGCCTTAACTGCTCTCACTGCTCATCTGGCTGGTAACACAAATTAAGTATTTTTATTGTTGCTTTCCATTCTTTCAGTTGAGGAAAACATTGTTTTAGACTTGTCAAATATCAAACTGCGAAGTCTTTAATATCTTTCATGATTTTTTTCAGGTATTGCACGCCCCGGTACACGGACTTTGAAGACCTTGAACGGAAATACTGGAAGAACCTTACGTTCAATGCCCCCATCTATGGGGCTGATGTTAATGGCACACTCTACGACAAGGTGAGGAAACTGTTCTGCTTTTCAGGTAACAGTTATCCTGGTATATTGCATTCCATAAATACTAATGTGGCATTTGACTCTTACCTTTTGGAACAATTTAATGATAGTCTTAGCATAGTTCCAGATTCTGGAGTAGGCAGCTAAGAGAAGTAGCATTCTAAGGGACCTTTGCTAGCACTTCAGTGTAGTGCAGTTCAGTTTAGGGAAGCAAAAACCACTATTGCCCAAGCATTGCTTTGTCCTGAAGGGCATATGAGGGTTGGAAGTGATCCATGTATCAGTGGATATATGCTGCTTTGGTGTATCCTCTGGTGTATGTACTTCTGTGAGACAGCTCTGTAGCCATTAGGTGGTAGGATGATAATTGTCAAAAGACAGTTTGCATTCTGCTTGCTTGTCTCCTAAATTACCATGATTTATTCTTTTAAAAGATGTTTGGAATGAAAAGTGGTATTTTCAAGAGGATTCAGACATCAGCTCAAACTCAATCAACATCAGCTATTGTTCTCTGCTCTGTTAAGTCTGTAGCTTCGTGATTATTTCTCCTTTGTAATCATTACTGTGACTGGTATTTTTTTTCCCTCCTTAAAGGCCAATAAGCAATCACTATGCAAGCTCCCATGCAGAACTTTGGGTTTAGGTGAACCAGCTCACAGCTTGAGCGTTGTCATTCTGTGATGTGCTGTTTCACAAGTGTCTGTTAAGCTTTTGCAAACTGTCAGCTCTGTGATTTGTATTTTGTAATGCTTGTTTGACATGAAGCTTGTGTTTTTCAGCATGTAGATGCGTGGAATATTGGCAGATTGAACACAATCTTGGATATTGTGGAGAATGAAAGTGGCATAACCATCGAAGGAGTGAATACTCCTTACCTATATTTTGGCATGTGGAAAACTTCCTTTGCTTGGCACACTGAAGACATGGATCTCTACAGTATTAATTACTTGCATTTTGGGGAACCCAAGTCATGGTAAGGTTTTCTAAGGAATCTTCTAGATGTAGAAAAGCAGTACCATAAAATATTGGAGTCCAAGTCACAGAGCTCAGAGTTTACTAAAATAATTACCAGTTCTCCAGTCTTGCACTGCAGTTCTGTCTGATGACAAGAACACATAAGGAGCTGCAGAGCAGTGCATATCCTCAGTAGAATTCATTTGGTAACCTTCTAGAAGGCTCTGGTTGCTGTCCTGATATAGAGAGTTCTTCTGAATTACAGTATAGTATGGATGCTGTCTGCTGTGGTAGGGCCAAAACTTGGCAAACTTGCTTATTGCTTCCTGAGGCTCTAAAATGACCATACAGAGGTATGGTCACACAGGCACTGGGGGAACAGGCAGTTTTTTACAGACTTTGAACTGTAGCTGTTTATCATATGTATTTATCATATATCTAAACATCAGGCTAGTGGATGTCACTGAGTGGTTTGTCCAGTGTCTGAGCTTTCTCAGTTCTTTTTACGGGAGGATCCTGAATTTCTCTGTAGCATGGGTAGCATTTTAAGAGTGAATCATGCCCTTCTGTTCACAAATGAGTTTCTCAAGCAACTTCAACAATAGTTTCCACGGCACTTTTGTTGGAAACCAGTATTTTTGGCTGCCTTTTATTATGAATTTGAAGAAACAAATAATAGCTAGCACAATGGGACCCAGGGACAACCCCATGCAGTGGTAGTAGCAGGGAAACATGAAACAGAATAGTTCAGTGTGTTGAACTGTTTGGCCACTGTTTCTTCTACAGTAGTACTTGGAAGAAGTGAGCTTTGCTGGTCTCTCTGATTAATTTAGTGAGGAGTCTATTCAGAATATAACACTGTATTCCAGAGGGAAAACAAGCTAAGTGGGTTGATTTATTTATTGTAGTCATACCAGCCAGGAGTTTTGTGGAACCCATAAAAAGGTGTGTACAGGGAGAGACATAGCTCTAAAGAGCACTCCATGAGTTGTGCATGTGTTAAGGATGTAGCATCTGACTTAGTCCCATCTTAGAGCAGCTGAAAGAGGTATTTCCATTTTCTCTCTTGCCCTGTGTTCCTCCTTGCACTGAGTATACTGACATTACACAGCTGTGAACTGAGAGAGTTCAGGAAGTGCTCTTCCCTCTTTGCAGTTAATATTTTGCTGCATAGATCTGCTAATTATGTACATCAGACTTTTTACTTCCTTGACTGCTTGAGTGAAAGTTGTTGAAAGAAATGTTTGGGTGTTGCTTTTTCTTGGGATAAAAAGGTAAAAGTCCTCAATGAAGATTTTTAGCTTTATATCAAACTTTGAAAACAGCAAGTGTAGAGATAGAGAATTTTTTTTAAGTGATTCACATCTTGATGACTGATTATGATTTCCAGTCAAACTTCGAGATTTTGTTGTTGTCACTTGAACTTAGCAGACTTGTTCTTACAACTGCAGGTATTCCATTCCTCCAGAGCATGGGAAGAGGCTGGAGAGACTTGCAAAAGGTAATCAGGCAGTTCATGTCCTGCCTTTTTCTAAAAGTAGGATGGACAGCTGCAGTGGGTTTCAGCTCTTTTAGAGAGCACAGGTTGGCATGACTGAACTGATAATTTGCCTTTTAGAATATAGATTACATTACTTCTGGATGTTTGCTTAAAGGATACACACAAGAGAAATTGTCACATTACAAAAAATGAACTTGTAGTCTGTCTAACCTAACCTTAAATAAGAAAATCCTTAGCTGTTGATTATTAAAACAGGAAAGTTATGGCCAAGGGAGGATCTTTGTATTTGAGATCTTTCTTACGTTCTTTCAAACTGGCATCTGTTAAAAGATAAATCTTGAGATTTGTCATTTTTCTTCTGCATGCAAACTAGCACACTTCAAATAAAATGGTCCATAATTGTAGGGAAAAAGTGTCTGGACAGTAATTTTTCATAAAACTGCTGAAAAATTAATGTAGTTTGAGCACAATGGTGACATCTCTCCTTGTCTTTATTTTAAACAGGTTTTTTCCCAGGAAGTGCCCAAAGCTGTGAAGCATTTCTCCGTCACAAGATGACTCTCATCTCTCCATCAATTCTGAAGAAATACGGAATTCCATTTGATAAGGTGTAGAAAAATAATCATGGTTATATTGGCTTGATCAAGAGGTTCCTGCAGCCTTGTCTTGTTTCTGACAGCAGCCAGTAGCAGATGCTTAGAGAGGAAAACAGAAACAAGCAGGGTATAAGACAATCCTCCCTATTGTACTTCCATTTATCTGTCAGTTGGGGCCTGAAGGAGTTTGAGGCTGAAAAATCTGTCAAGGGCTCCTAAAATCAAAAGCTTTGTTTTCTGTGATTTTTTTTGAATTTTTTTTTTAACTTAAAACTCAACATTATCTCCTGTGTTAGATTCACTTCACTGTTTAGATGTGTATTCAATGAAGTGAGATTTTTCTTTTATTGTTTCAAATTTTCCCCTGCTAATTTTGTTTGTTGCAGTCTGCTTCCTCAATAGAAAATAAGGCTTGTCCCTTGATATATTTTAAATTACATTAGTAACTTTATAGGCTTCCTTACTTTCTCAGGTAATGATCTGCCATTCCTCCTCCCACACAGAGATATTAAAGATGGAGTCTTTGAGCTCTTATTCAGAAACACTGTATCGTCTGCCTGGGCAGCTGAAGGGTTTTGCTGTCATAAGCCTTTACAGTGGGGAAATGTTGAAGAGCAAGCAGTGGAAGGCTAACTGAGAGTTGTACTCTAACGTGAACAGCAGAAGAAAACAGCAGTAAATTTTTAAGTTCTATGTGGATAGAAATTTACTCAAGCTTTTAGATACTGTTCAGCCAAACCTGTAGCTGATAAAGATAAGTATCTTTATGAACTTCATATAGCTGGTGACAGAGTATTTTGTATGTATAACCATTTCTGTGCTAAATTGGCCAGTTGTGTTGTGTTTTAGTAAAGAAATGGTTGAACATGGCTTTTCAGTAAACAGATATTGAACATAAGTAGCAAAATAGTGAAGGTCAGTAGCAAGTCTGTCCATTGCAGAAAGGAGCTCCAGCCATCATCTGTGAGTTGGATTTTTGGGTGTGCTGCAGAGAGAGTTACAGGAGCTCCTTTCAGTCATATTCACCAGGTACCTTCTTAAACTCTTAATAACATTGTGCTGTCTCAATTTTCTTCTAGGTGACCCAGGAGGCTGGAGAGTTCATGATAACCTTTCCTTATAGCTATCACGCTGGCTTTAACCACGGCTTTAACTGTGCTGAATCTACCAACTTTGCTACTCTTCGGTGGATTGAGTACGGGAAGCAGTCGGTGCTGGTGAGTGGTCTGTTGCCATCATTAAGCCCCCACTGTTGGCTTTGAAAGAGGCCTTTGAAACAATTCAGGCCTTTAAAAATGTGATGTCGGCTTTCTCATGAAGTGGCAACATTCAGGCAAAGTCCTGCTTAGTGCCTTGTGTCAACCATGGATAGCATGTAACATGTGTTGTAACTTTGTAAGTTTTTGTAAATCTGTGCAGCTCAGGCGAGGCTTCAGAGAAAAGCATGGAATTGATTGTCTTTCCAGAGCTGAAAGAATATGCTTGGTGGGCAGAGCTCGTCAGTATTTTTCTCCAGTATTTTAACCATTATTTACTGACTGTTTACCCTGGAATTCAACTTTGGTAACTTAAAGGACTTATCAAATTAAGTATCTTGACTGAACCTTTAAACTGAATTGTATTATGTCCCTGTAAAGGTGCCTTATAAACCAAGTTTACGTTTTCAGAAGCTACATTGAAGTGAGTGCTTTGAAGCACTAGTTGTAACCATGCCTAGGTGAGGGGAACCTTTACTGCTCTGGGTAGAGCAGTTTGTGTGGCTCTGATTTCTTCTTTATAGTCTCTGATTTTGTGGCCTGTTTCTATATGAGAGCATTTTAAAACACTCAGCTTCTACCAGCAACTTTGTAAAAAGACTGATGAGCTTTCTGTCCTAGTTGTTGGGATAACATCTACTTTTCTGTTTCGTGATTTTTGCTGGCTCTTCTGCCATTTTTAGTAACCTAATATAGACCCTTTTGATTTCCTGGGAAAGAGTCTTGAGAGTTCTGAGGCTGAATTACATGTGAATGTGGGATTTTATTCCTTAAATTCTTGAAGGCAAAATGCTAGAGAAATGCAGAGTAAAGTTGTTGAGTATTTGGCCTTTATTATTTTCTGTGACTTCAGTGCTCATGTCGGAAGGACATGGTGAAGATTTCCATGGATGTGTTTGTGAGGAAGTACCAGCCAGATCGTTACAAGCTCTGGAAAGCTGGGAAGGACGTGACTGTCATTGACCATGCTCTTCCAACCCCAGAGGCAGCAGAGTTCCTTAAGGGGGATCTCATGCAAAGAGTCAAGAATGGGAAACAGTGTGCTGAGGAAATGGAAACAGAAGAGACGTGTAAAGAGGAGGTAGATGGGGATGAGACAAAAAGGTACTGCTTTATATAGTTCTCTGCTTTTCTATTGGATTCTTAGAATTTGAGCTCAGTTGCAATTAAATGTTTGCCATTCTGCTAGAACAGTGAGAGTTAGCAATAATCTTTTTTCCTGGGAACACAATTTACTCTTAGTATTTTTTACTATTTAAGTCCACATTAATAGATAGTCTGTGGTAAGCACCAGGCAACACACTAGCTTGGAAGGTAGTTCTTCATCTTGGGAGATCTCCAAAGCCTGGTTTGGCAGTGTGTACGCTGCACTGACAGGCCAGAAGAAGAAGAGGTTATATTGAGATCATGGGACAGTACTTGCCAGCAAATTCTGGTACAATCACTGCTGCAAGCTATGGCATTGGTGTGCAGTTCCTGGTTGCTGAAGGTCAACAGGTTAATCATCTTACATTTTGCAGTTAAATTTTTTTCAGTCGGTGCCAGCTACTGTTCCTAAAGCTGTCTTTGGTGGTGGATTTTTTTGTTGTTGGTTTGATTTGTTTGGGGTTTTGTTTGGAGGAGGTTTTTTATTTAAGGTAAAGAATGCCTGGCCAGAGCATAGCTGCCTTAGTACATGATTAGCATGCTGAGAAGTCATCTCTAGGGATTACTGACTTTTCTGCTGTAAAGGCAAAGAAAACACTTCAGAATAATTTGGAAACTATTTGGCTTTCCAGAGGCTGTCTCATAAAACACTGATCCAAACCAGACGGTATTTTACGCGTTCACACAGAAATTTAACACATTTACATGTCTGCTAACCTGACATAGGGATTTGTCTTCTGCAGCATCCCCAAGCACCGCATAGGAACAAAAAGGCACAGGGTCTGCCTGGAAGTGCCTCAGGAGGTGAGTGAGAGCGAGGCCTTCCCAAAGGAGGAGCTGGGCTCCACACAGTATGAAGCGGACATGGCAGAGCCTCGTGAGAGGCCTACGAATGAATTTATGCAGCAAGGTGAACAAAGGCTGAAACTTCCAGGTAACTGTGCCAGGCTTGTCTGGGGCACTCTTCAATATGATGCTAGTTGGTAGGATGCTTTTGTGTCCAAAAAAGCAGACACTGGTTTGTCAGAGCCATTGGTAGCACCTCAGAAATTTACTGTTATAAGACTTGAAATGTTACCATTTTCTAGTTTTTGATTTTTACTCTTTATTTTGCCTGCCTGCATACAGAAATATATGGAGTGCCTCAGTAGTCTAAGCTCCTTTTTGTCTCTCTTGAGCAATGAGCTGTTTATAGGAATTGCTTAGTAAAACATAGGCACATTTCCTGTTACTCTGGGTCTGGTATGCTTTATAGGTGTGTTACTTGTAATTTTGTAATAAGTAGGCTGGACAAAATTTGTGTAGCTTGTAATGGATGAGTTATCCTTGCTATCAGGGGAGGAGCAAGGGGCCTCTGGAACAACACCAGAACAGGGAAAATGTATGTGATGCCCCATCTTGTATTTTGTTTTCCAGTCCTTTTTAGTTTGTATTTAATAATCTTCTATTCATTTCTGAGTTTGGGTTTTTTTCTAGTAAGTCTTCCATTAATGTTTGTAACCTTTTACCCACAGCAACATATGGCCCGGAGTTGGGCAGTTTTAACTACACGTCTGTATGAAGTATTATCTCTGTTTATTTGAATTCACTGTCTGCTGCTTTGTTTGATATACCCTAGTTCTTGTGGTGGGAGAGGCAATGAGCAGATACTTTTATTCTCTTTCAAGCAATGTGTGACTTTATAAGTGTTCGAATTAATCATCTACTCTTTATATGATGTGCTGTTGCTTTTTTGTGTGTAGTAGTTTGCTTTTCTGTTTGGCTTTGTGCAAGTAGTTGCACAACTGTTCTCTTTCTGCCCAGACTTCAGAAAAACCAGTATATCCCTTCTTCCAGATCATGTGGACTCAGCCAAATTTGAAGAATTGAAACCGGTGAAGCTTGAGGAGGAAGAAGAACAAGAAGCATCTGCACTGGATCTCTCTATTTCGCATGCTTCAAATTCCACTTCAGTGTTGCCAGCTTCGAAGCAGGGTGCTGCATCCAGTGTTCAGTCCAGCTCACCTTCCTATTCTTCAGACTCCGAATCGTCTGATCCGTTGGCAAAACGAACTCTTCCTGGGCCAGCCGGGGTGTTCACAGTCCACAGCTATGCGAAAGGGGATGCCAGCGGATCCGACAATGAGCAGACTTCAGGGAAGAAGGCCAGTGCCAGCTCCAGTGTCAACGAGCCAGAACTGACAGAGGTATGAGTGGCAAAAGAATTGAAAGCTGAAGGGCTCTAATTCCATGGTCAGGAATTTGCTGTGGCAAAACTTTGTATCTGTGCAGATGACAATTTCATCCCACTGGTGTTTGCATAGCAGGTTGCACCTCTGGGTTTTGCTAAACACACAAGAATTCAGATGAAAGCCTTGTATACTTAGCCCTTCAAGTAAGCAAGGAGAGCACCTGTCTTGAGAATTTCTCTAAACTATTTAAGTGCTGTAATGGAAAGGATAGCTTAATGTTTTTGACACGGTAGTGTTACAGGATGATTGAGGTCCTTTTGTGCTAAGAGACACCTATTTGTACTTAAATGAGTCTGGTTTGTTCCAGCCTTTATTGCAAGCACTTCAGTGTGATGAGGGGATTTAATATAAAATTGCATATATGGATACATCTGTCCTTTTAAAAGATGAGAAAGGATGCAACAAAAATATTGGTTGGGAGAATGTAAACCTGAGTGTTTAAAAGCTGCCGATGAATGTTTTCTTGAACAGCCTAAGAGAAGAATTAGAATCTTATCTGATAATGTCTTTCCAATAATTTGTTTTCCTCTTTGAATCTGTGTTTAGAGAATGGGAGGTCAGTAATGACTTGTAAGAAGTCAAGAATTACACTGAAAGAACAGTGGATAGACCAATCTTGATAATTAAGCTGAAACTGAGAGAGCTGTCATGGCTATTTTAAATTAAAGACATTCTGTTGCAGATACTGATGTCTCCATAGCATGCTCTGTACAGGGAAAAGGTGACATTTTGAATGGATGTGGATTGTTTTCCCCAGGGTGGTGTACTTTGAAACAAATTTTCCATTAGGTGGTAACTGGGAATCCTACTTTCAATATTTCTTAGAAATCTTGTATCCAACTCTGTGTAAGAGAACAGAGGTAATGATTATTATGTTCTCTTCTGGCTTCTTTTATGAAAAGAAGATATTTAAACGTATGTGGGATGCATTTAATCCAAGATTTACTTCTTCTTTTAAAACAATAACAGATTTTAGAAAAAGGGTAGGCTCTTATCTAGAGGGAGACTTCTTGGACTATTGAAATCATTACCTTTACTGCCCCGCTTGTCAGGTTAGTAGTAATTCTGTCAGTGTGTCAGTTGTTTTTGTATGGGGCTAAGGGAAGAGGAAATAGCTGTTGCTGCAATCTTTTTCTTCCAGTCTGTCTGATAAGACATCAAGGCAAGTAATAAGCAGAAAGGATGAAAGTGTCCTTCATTTAAAATAACCCTTTTAGTTTGACATGTCTATGAGCTCTGTATTTTTCTAGTTTATTTTATTATTTATTTTTTTACTTTAAATTTAGAATATTTTAAGTGACACGCAAACTGAGGCTTCTGCAGAATTCATGAAGTTTTTTTATCATGGCTCTTAAGTTGAACCATCCAACTTGTCTTTCTTTGTTTCTGTCTTTTACATGATTCTTTAAAGAAACAGACTTGTGTGAAAAGCTACACTGGGACCTGTGAAAGTGTCCATTCTACTGACTCAACAGAGCTAGTACAGCTCTGTCCAGTTTTTCATAGCAAAAGTGCTCTGAGCACTTTGTAAAAGAGTTTAGAGCTGAAGTAACTTTGTTGGAAATGAAACTGCAGAATCGTGTGTGCGTTTTGAAGCAGTTTCTCTAAGTTCAAAGTAAATTCCTTCCAAAGTGGTGTCAAAAGGGCACGTGCTGACTTGACAGCTGAATTGCTTTCCTGGCCCAGGTGGGAAAGGAGTACGTAAGCTCCGTGAAGGAGAGTAAGAAGTCCAAGGGTCGTCGCCAGCCATTGAGCAAACTCCCGCGTCATCACCCGCTCCTGGTGAAAGACTGCATCAGTGATGATGGTAAGTAAGGCCTTACACTCTTTGGGAAATTGGAGAGAGAGTCTCAGCTTTCGTGGCCAGTGTGGGAAAATCTAATGAGTAACTGGTGATAAACAGGAGTCAGTAAGTGACAGCTCTGCCTCCTAGACAAGGTGCACATCTCATTGCATCATTAAACTTTTCTCTCAAATGGTGTCATCTTTCTTTCCTGTACTTTTCTTTGGAAAGCAAAATTAAACCAGTACCAGAGGCTGTTGCCTAACTGCATCTGCCTTAGAATATTCCAGTCATTGATATAAATATTTGTGATTTAAAAAAAAAACCACCAAATTCTTTGGTGAATGGCTTTAATTTTGATGTAGATGTAATTTGGAGCTGGTTCTGTTTTCACACTAAGCCTATTTTACTGACTGCCCTGTTGCTTGATTAGTAGAAGCCTCTTAGAAAAAGAGACTGAGTTACTGGCTTCCATCACCCTTCTGTCAGTTTGCTTTCTGGCAGTCTTTCTTTCATCTCCATTCATAGCTTCTTGCCTTATTTAGTTTCATTTACAAGAAGAACATCTATAAAAGGCCATATAGTCACTGAATGAATGCTGTCTTATCACAGAGGCATCAGAGCAGCTAACTCCTGAAGAAGAGGCTGAGGAGACAGAAGCGTGGGCCAAGCCACTGAGCCAGCTGTGGCAGAATCGGCCGCCGAACTTTGAGGCTGAAAAAGAATACAATCGCACCATGGCCCAGCAGCCCCCATACTGTGCTGTTTGTATGCTCTTCCAGGCGTATCAGGTATGAAACCAAGACTGTTCATGCTGTCACAGAGGTAACAGAGTAGGTGCTGCTGTGCTACATAGTTTTAAATATGTGGGTTTGCATATTGCCAGTTAACAAAAGCTGTATCAGTGTTGCAGTCTTCCCCGGGAGTTGGTTCGGGAGAGCACAAGTGGGTCAACACCCTCACACCTGTGATGGGCCCCTGTAGGTTCCCAGGGGCTCGCTCAGCTGTTCAGCAGAAGCTTTTGTGTTTTGTGGCTTTTGCTCAAACCACAGAATGGAGCTTAAATGTTGCTGGAGCTGACTATAACATCTCACTTCTCCTTTCCAAACTGACTCCTTCACTTCTAAAATGTTTTTAAGAAAACACTTTAGGTCCTCTTATAGTACATGGTATTTGATGAGCTGGCAAGGAAGAAGACCTTTTACTTAAAAGAATTTAGGGTTGTGTTTGTAGATGGTGTAGATTGAAAGCTGTATTGTCTTGGAGTGTATCCATGACAGTAGCATGGAATGGGGTGCAGAAGTCCTTTGTCGTATTGAATAAATGTGCAGTCAGGAATCTCTCACTGAATTTTTTGATATACCAAAGATAAATAATTTTAAGGTAGCTTGAATAGCTGTCTGCATGTTTGACCTGCAACTTTGAGATAGTTTGACCCTTCCCATACACTAAGCATATTTGATTCATTTGTGATGGCTGTATAGTTGTGGTGGCACTAGAAACATGTTTCACCACAGTTTTGGAAATAAAGACCTCACATTTTTGTTGAAGATTTATATTTCATATAGTTCCTAATTTTAATGAAAACCACAGACCATAGTTTCTGTGTCTTGCTCTTTCTGTCTGAGAGTAAGTTCTTAGGAATGGAAATTCTGCTTAGGAGCTGTGTGGTACATGGGGATTTTACTAATGCTGGAAGGTATAAAGTTAACCATTTGAGGACAGTTGAAGTTCCCTGAAGATCTTTTTTGTAAGTTGCTGTTGAGCAGAAAACTGCAGGTGCTGTTCAGCAGATTTTCAAATGTTTGTCTACACCGGAACAGACCAAAAACTCTTCCAAGATTTGAGCTGTGGTTAGAGTCTTTGTTCTAACTTCAGAAAGTCTATAGCAAGTCCAGAAACACATTTCGGTTACCCGTTCAAATAAAACATTGGCACAAAATGCCAGACAAATATGCATTTTTCCTTTGGGAAGAAGAAGAGTATCTGCTGCTTGGGGGGAAAAAAGTTGTTATTTTCATAAATATTGTTATAGATTTCCCTCAGTCATTTTGTCTTTTGCTTGACGCGCAATGTAAGTTTGAATCAGTAGGTCTTACAGAATTAGACTAAACAAGACTTATAGAAAACATGTCCATTTCCTTCCAACTGTGAGCATTACCTGGACTTCTCCCTAACTTTTGAGGCACTGTAGGAGGGACAGTGCAGATTCAATCTGCTACTGCAATTTCTGCTACTGCAATTTCAAAAGATTAGGCAAGCTACTTTTGTGGTAGCCTACAAGGTACAAAATGTGGCTTAAACATTTTTTCAAAGAGAAAAATTAGCTTCTGTTTAGCTGTTCAGAGTAGCTTTAATGGAAATACATGTCTCTAAACTTTGTATGTCTTAGCTGTTAGATTTGACTTTGGTTTAGGGGAATAAATTATGAAAGATTAGCCTGAAAGTCTCCTGAGCTTTATGTGGGAAATTGCATTTTCCTGTTTTTTTTCCAGGAACAAATTAGTTTTAAAGCTCATTAGGCTTGTTCAGAACTACACTGGGAAAAAGTAATGGGGATTGTAGTAGGTGTTTATTTGTGTGTTGGTAATCCTTCCATATTAAGGTAAGATTAGTGTACACTGAGGGATAGCAGTGTTGTGATCCTCTGTATTATAGGGGGAATATGCAGAAAAGGTGTTGCCTGTTGAGCATGTGATGGACTTGGTGATTCCATCTCTTCTGTCAGAAGAGATGCAGTTTGATGTGTATCTTGTTGCTCATTAGAGGGTTGCAATTTGGACTTTCAGTGTAGTATTTGAGTAGAAATTAATTTCATTCTCAGCAGCAGCTGAGAATTTTAGAAATATAAATATAATAAACAGTTAAACGTAACTATATTTTCACCTAACCTACCGACTCTGTGCTCTTTCAGTATCTTCACTTTTTCTTTAAACTGAATATATGTGTGAAAGAATGTGTGAGTAAATATGATGTAAGACCTTTTTACTTGGGAAATTTAAATTCCCTATCCATCCCTCACAGGCAGAATGTGAAGGCAGCAGTCAAAACTCTGGAGTAACTCCAGCTGCTGCAGATGGGAAGATCCGAACTAAACCTCTGATTCCTGAAATGTGCTTTACTGCAACTGGCTGCAGCACTGACCTCAATCTTTCAACTCCCTACCTGGAGGAAGATGGAACCAGTGTGCTCATCACCTGCAAGAACTGCCATGTCTGTGTTCATGCGAGTGAGTGCTTCCAGATGTTACCCTAAGCTCTGGTGTTCTCTGTACTGAGCCTGTACATCATAGCAGGCCTCTGCCAGTTGATCTAATGTACAAACAGACCAAGTTCTGCCCTCACCAGGGGAGTATATACTTGGGTGTTGGTCTGTGGGGTAGGCAGTTGGCTGCATGGGTGGCTTCAAATACACAGCATCATCCTGGGCCTCGTTGATTTTAATTCTGCTTCACTTCTGGGCCCAAGGGAAATGGATTTGAGTTGAAATAAACCCTTAAATGAGATGTCTGTTCTAGGTTGTTATGGTGTATCCCCTGACAAGGCCACTGAAGACTGGATGTGCTCCCGGTGTACAGAAAATGCATTAGAAGAGGTAAAGTTTTTCACAGATGGAGTCCTGGTACATCTGGGAACTTAGCTACAAAGTTAATTCACATAGTGTTGTGGGTGTTGGTTTTTTAAATTATTCTGTGAAAAGAACACAATTTAGAAAATGTTTAGGAGCCAGTGTGTTGTGTTTTGGCACTTTTAAACCGTAATATTGCCCTTTTAACTGATGCAAAGCTGTTGAGCTCAGAGAGAAGATGTTCTGGATTAGTGTGGGAATAGCTCCATTGTCTGTCTGAATTTATGGTAGCTACTATTTCTAAGCCAGAAAATAACTTCTGTTAATAGCTAGGCAGGTATGCACACGTGAAGAAAGCAAGGAGAATGGGATTCCCTCAAACAGCTACATAGGTCAGTGGAATGGCCAATTATTATTTCCTCATGTTTGTTCCATCCTTTTACACATCCCCAAAGGATATAGGGTATTGCAGGTGTAAAAGGAACCCATAACAAATAAGTTGACCCTTCAGTGGTAGGTTCTGCTTGCTTTCAACAGACTTGGAGTCTATATTTGTTGCCCTAAGGGCAGCAACTTTTGAGAGCTGAGGAGCTGATCTGTACAAGGTAGTTAGCTCTCTTGTGACAGCAAAATAATTTTTTTTTCTGCTGGATGTGCATTTCGAGGTGGCGGTTCTGCAGCAAGTGTTGTGCTCTAGCTAATGCTTTCTTCTTTACTCCAGGACTGCTGTTTGTGTTCATTACGAGGGGGAGCGCTGCAGCGAGCCAATGATGACAAGTGAGTGTTCCAGATTTTTTTGATTTTAAGGACAGGCTCAGTTCCTAAGTATCTGAGAGTAAGCTGGTAAACTGCATTTGGTGTAACAGAGTGACCAGCATCACCCTTCATGCTTGGTGTGTTCACTGTGTTCTCATGCAGCAGTTCTTACCTCGAGGCAGTGCCTGGTTCTCCTTCCGTTGATAGCAGCTGTTAATTGCTTTGCATTTGATAGTGCAGAGCTGTAATATGCAGAGGTATAACCTACCACATAAAAATAAGGTTCCAAATGAACTAACATCTCTCAGTACCTCCTCTAGAGAGGAGTTTGATTTTCCATCTAATTTGCAGTTACAGTAATGACAAAGGGCAACCATAGTTTTAAGTAGCACAACACTGAAATTCAGGGTACTTCTGCAGCAAAATGTGCATACAACTGCCTGCCCAGTGTCCTTTGCGTGTGGTGGATCATCTAAAGTTATTTGATGCAAAGTAGCAGTGGGGCAGACCTGTAGCACCATGAAATAACTGAAACTTGGCCAGTCAGCCTTTTATCATACAGTCACTGAATTGCTTTCCTGCTAAGCCTGTTAGTAGTAGATTTTAAGTATGAAGAAATCTCGGGCTTGCCCTACGTGTGACATGTTAGTAGCAATAGGAAGATTACACTGATCATCCTCAGAGGTTATTTATTGTGGTTTATATGGCAACATTGAACAGAACTGTATTTACTTAAACTCCAAAGCATCCTCTCTTGGCCCAACACGTATTAATTTGTTTTTCTTCTCTTCTGTCCTGACAGGTGGGTTCATGTGATGTGTGCTGTGGCTGTACTGGAGGCAAAATTTGTGAACATCGCAGAGCGGAGTCCTGTAGATGTTGGCAAAATCCCCCTGCAACGTTT
Organism: Irena cyanogastra; assembly: GCA_013397155.1. Lineage (NCBI taxonomy): Eukaryota > Metazoa > Chordata > Aves > Passeriformes > Irenidae > Irena > Irena cyanogastra. The sequence goes on along the minus strand of VWZV01016135.1, from coordinate 1,287,279 downwards.
CAGACTGGTAAGGATCACCTGTGCTGCATCAGTGGTGTCTCTAGTCCATTCAGAATCTGAGGGGTTTTGCTTATCCCATCAAACCCAAGTCATCTTGGTTCAGTCTTCAGACTGAACTTTGTAATCTGCTCAACTCCATGTATGCAAAATGGCAGTTGTCCCTATTGCCATTTTTTAAATTTTTCCTTATTCTAGTATGTGTTTATTCACATGAAGAGCCAGCAAAAGGGGCACTGTTTTCAGTACGTGGCAGGTAACATTTATACAGTGGTGTAATGGCAGTAATTTGTTGTGCTTGTTTTCTCCTCCCTAGTATTCAACTTGCTTAGTTGACTGCTTTCAAGCACTGAGATGCTTCAGGATATGTGAGGCATTCCTATAATGGGTGAAGGTCTTCAGCAGGAAAGCAACTGTACTTAACTGTTTTAACAGCTCAGTATTGAGGGGAAAATGACTCTGCTTTGCATATGCATTGCAGATAACATTCTTTTCCTACAACTGCCCAACCGAGTAGTGATGGAATTTTAACTGTTACCACTGTGGTCATTTCCCATTATTCTAATCTCGTTGCTTGTGTTGATGTAACTCTTTAGTCAACTGCTGAAAGGCCCTTTTGAGTTGGACCATTGCAAGCTGATCTAATCTAAGATCTGTTGCTGGCATCCTTGAGTTGCATGCTTTGTGCATGTTGAGCTGGTGGATATTTAATTTACATTTTTCCTCTCTTGCATTACCTTCGTGAATTATTGTCTTGTCGTAGACTAAAACTTGTAGCTCCTGCTTCTGTTTTGTCAGAACACAGCAGTGTTTTCAAAGAGGCTAAATGCCACTGCTATTATGATAAGCTGTTAGCTAGCCCTTGGTGTGGGGTAAAACCTAGTACCAACCAATAATCTCTAGTTTCCTGTCCACAGAAATGCATCTTCTGCAAGAAGAGGAGAAAGAGAATTGCGGGTTGCTGTGTACAATGTTCACATGGTCGGTGTCCGACATCCTTTCATGTCAGCTGTGCCCAAGCAGCAGGAGTCATGATGCAGCCTGATGACTGGCCATTTGTTGTCTTCATTACGTGCTTCAGGCATAAGACTCCATCTCAGGCAGAGGTATGTAGGTGTGTTATTCCCAAGATTTGAACTGCAGTGTCTTGAAGGCACTGAAAAGTTTTTAGATTGTGTGATTATTTTGAAACTTCATTGAAGGCTTGGCTGTCTCACAATATGTGATGTAATCCAATGGTGTTGGTCTTGGATTCTGATCTCAGCCTTGCTGCTACTCTGATCTTAGTCAAGTGCTTTATTGTACTTTGGTTTGCAGACCAGAAGGACTGCAAACATCACATGCCTCCTGCGGCTCTTGTAATGAGGAACACTAGTGAGGTTTTATGCTGTGGTTCTTAATATACAGGAGTTAGTGCTGACACTCCAGCAGTCTGCATGAGTTGTCACAGAACTTCACACTTCAGTGATTGATTAGCTTTTAAAGTTCCCGTGCAGACTTTTTAACCAAAACCACAACAATCTATTAGACAATGGTTTCTGTAAGGGCCTTCCATTGTTCTGAAGAATGAGAACCTAATTTACTAAGTAAACTGAGGACAGTAGCACATAACAGATTAGACTTTAGGTATTTAATATTCTGGAGGCAGAACTCCTCTAAAAATGTTGCTGATGATGGCTTAAGTTGCAGTAGCTCACCTGAACCAAAATGTTTTGCTTTGTTGTCTGCCAACACTGCAGCCATGGTCTTCAACACATTTATTATTGAGTCATTATAAAAAAAGTGATTTTTCTCTTCTCAGCGAGCTAAGGCTGCACTCCAGGATCTGTCCCCTGGACAGATAGTCATCAGCAAGCACAAGAATGGTCGCTTCTATCAATGTGAAGTGGTCAGCCTTGCAAAGGAGACTTTCTACGAGGTCAACTTTGATGATGGCTCCTTCAGTGATAACCTGTACCCAGAGGACATTGTGGTATGTTGTGCAGTGGGGTTACGGTACAGGACACATGGTATGAGTCAGTTCTTGCTGCTGTAGAGCAGACACGTTAGGGGATCTGGTGATTGTTCCCTGGGTCCTGTAGTGGCTGAACTGTGCTGCAGGATGGCCTTAGGGATGTTATCTGAGAGTGACTTAACTGAGGCCATATAACAGCCAGGTATTACAGGGAGTGCAGCTAATCTCTGGCTGCTTAGCAGTGGTAGGTCTGAAGGAAAACTTGCTGATACTTGCATACCATCCCCACATCAAATACTTTGAAGTTACTACTGTTGGGATTTAAATGCAGATGACATAAATGGATGTCTTTCAGCCTAGCTCTCCATCCCTAAAATGGAGAACTGTTGGGGTGGTGTGCAGTGTGACCCCTTGGTGGTTTGCTGAATCTTCACATAAAGGAGCTGCTTACCTTCCTTGTCTCTCCCATCTTCCCTCTTCATTCTAGAGTCGAGATTGTCTTCAGTTAGGCCCCCCTGCTGAAGGGGAAGTCGTGCAGGTGAGATGGACAGACGGACAAGTTTATGGAGCCAAGTTTGTCGCATCACACGCTATCCAGATGTACCAGGTACAGAATTACTGTCTGAAAATTCGTCACTCAAGCCAATAGTGTTAACAGGGTTGCTGTAGGGGAGTTATGCTTAAACACTCCAGGGTAAGTTACTCTCACTGTGTTAGCAATGACAGCTGCTGGCAACAGTTGCTAGAAGTGATTGCTTGCAGCTGTATGAACATCTGGCTACCTACTTGTCCACTTTTGAAAACTGCTGGTCTGCGATTCTTCATCAGACTCTGTTTCTGTAGTTTCAGCTACTTAAAATAAGTTTATTTTGCTTTTCTCTAGTGAGAGTGCACCATGCCTTTCATGCTTCCAAAGGGATGAATATTCAGGCTGTATTAATGTGAACAGTCAGACTGTCTTGTCAGGTGTTAAAGAATATCCCAAAACTTGCTGGACTGTTATTGTTGTGAGATTATTGAGGTTTTGATTGAAGTCTGTTGTAGTGTGCATAGCTGCGTATGTATCTTACAAATTTCAAGTAGTAGAAGATTATTTCACAAGAGAGCTCTGTGAGGAGAAGGCAACTTCTAGGTAGCTGTGGCATGGTTGTAACTTGTAAGGCTTCTGACAGAACAACTTCTGGTTCTCTTCTAGGTGGAATTTGAAGATGGTTCACAGCTGATGGTGAAAAGGGATGATGTATATACTCTTGAAGAGGAGCTTCCCAAGAGAGTGAAGTCAAGGCTGGTAAGTAAACAGGGTGAAAATTCTACCAAAGAAGTTTGTTTTAATTTGTACTTGAACAGCAATATGAGCATGTGGTGGCAGCAAAATACAATCTGGTGCTCTCCTTAATCATTGCAAAGCTCAGTAGTTGATCAGGCTACAAAAAGAAAGTTCTGTCTCCCTCTGGAGAGAATTTCTCCTTGTGCAGGGGTGTGAGTTTGTATCACAGAGTCATAGATTGTGAGAGCATGCTAATGCCTTCTCATACTGTATTCGTTAGTTCCATTGTCTACTTCCTTTGCAAAGAATGGCCAAGTTCCTTCAGCTACTCTTTGTTCTGAGAAGCTCTTCGTAGGGTTGCATCAGAAGAGCTGGCTGTTTCATGTGACTGTAAAATAGTTCAGGGAAAGGACCTCTGCAAGTCTCCAGGACACTTGTTCTAAACAGGGGTAACTTTCACAAAGGGGTGCTCAGGGGTGTCTCCAATTAAGTTTTGGTTATTAATGAGGGTGGAGATCCCACACCCTGTTTTACCCCATTGCTTTACACTTCCCACTACAAGAGTTGTAGTTACAAACAGCACACCGGGGTGTCTTGCTTTATAGCACAAACCTACACACTCTGATGCAGATCTGTTTGCAGGCACACAGAATGTTAGAGGCTTAAGCATGTATTATAGCTGAATACTGTGACCAGGTGTTTAAACATGCCTGCTCCATAAAGCAGAAATTGTACTAGACTGTTTGAAAATTGGAACGGCTGACTCTGTTTATTACACTGAGAAAGTGATTGTGAATTTAAATTAAGTGCTATGTTACATTTGAAACTTGAGATTCTTTAGATCTCTAATTAAAGCTCACTTAAACATATTCCCAGACTTGTAAATCCAGTTTGTTAAATATTTTTCTTTTTGTGTTTGGTCAGTTTTTGAAGAAAGCTGAATGTTGCCATGTGTCTTGGCTTGGTTCTTTCTGACATGCAATAGGAGGATTGGAGACAGGGATTTCATCTGTGGTCTGGTGACTAATTCTGTCTTTTTCTCTTAGTCAATAGCTTCAGATATGCGCTTCACAGAGATCTTCGAAGAGAAGGAGGTCAGCCAAGAGAGGAAGAGACAAAGAGTGATCAATTCACGCTACCGTGAAGATTATATCGAACCTGCCTTGTACCGGGCCATCATGGAGTAAACACTGCCTGTGGCAGAGGAAGAAGATGCCCACCTCCCCCAAGGATTTAAACGTTCCAGTACAACAGGCCATATTTGGATGCTTTGAATCCAGGGTTTCTTCTGGGGTTTTGTTCTTTTATATTTTAAGGAAACTAAAAAGCTGATGCTCTGCAGTAGCTGTAAGGCAGCTGTTGTATAGTGAAAGAGATCCCATTTGCTGAAGCTGATGCCTGCATACTGCTGGTCTGAAGTTAGGTCCTTACCAAATAAGCCAGCTTGGGGATGTTGCTTTCATTTTGTTGAGCAGTCTTGCTTTTTCTTTAGAGACAATTTTGACAGGTGACAAACTCTTTGGGGAGTTGTTGCCAGGAATCCTGGCAGCTACAGAATAGTATGGTCTATTGTTTTTACTGAATAATGTTCCTGAATTTAGGAGTCTCCCTGGTGACCACACCTGGGCTTGAGCAGGCAGTATTACTGGTGCTGGAAATGGAACCTCTTCTATATTTATATCCATTTTTTTTGTCGCAAGCAGCTTCAGTCTCTTGTTTCTCAGCACCTCCTTTCTGAGGTTGAGCTGTAGGCTGTTCAGATCTGAACAGGCAGGAGGTGCTTGTGTGAACAGATGAAATGTGAAATTGAATCCTGTAGGACAAATTATTTAACCTTCCATTTAATATTTTTGTTCTGATAGTGCTTTTGACTTCCTTAATCATAAGTTTAATTGTTAATAGTATGTGCCTCAGAACCAGTGAAATCTCTGGAGCCTTGTGAAGTGCAGCCTTCTAACAAGAATAGGTGTTCAGCTCCTAATAGACATTCAGCTCCCAAAGAGTTTGTTTTGAGTTTCTCTAAGGCAATATGACTAAAGGGACAGTCTTAACTCTCCCTTCTTGAAATCCAAGCATCACAGTGTTGGGGATGACAGGGCAGTGGTATCTGAAGCAGTGCAGATAGCACTGTATATCATGTGTCTGCAGGCTTTTGCTTGCAGCAGCTAATACTGGGTCTGAGACAGATGAAGTGTGCACTGAGCTATGTGTTATTACTGAAAGGCTGTGCAATGCTCTTCTGAAGCAGGAGTGCTGCCGTGTTGCTGTCTGGCAAAGGTTACTGTAGCATTTTTATAGAGTATTAGGACACATCTCAGTTGTGGTGGAGAGAATTTGCTACCCCAGCCATAGGAAGCTGAGTTGAGCTGGGTAGTAGGTGTACCTGGAAGATGTGCCAACTTGCTCCTAATAATTTAAGCATTAACACACCACAGTAGGAGCAGTGTAAATACGTGTTCCTTTCCCGTTCTGTAGGAAAGGGATTTTAGGCTGTGGAGCAGATTGGCCACCTTCTTTTTGCATGGAATGATGGGGTGAATTTTCCTACTAGAGAAAATCATGATTGTGTGTTCTCCAGAAACTGTTCAAGAGGAGAATTTTCTAATGAAACAGACCTAATGCATCCCTGCTTCTATAGGGACATGGCAATGTGTCTGCAAAGTCTGGATTTGTAACTTTTTCCTTTTGTTACATAGGAACGCTATAAACCAAACCCTTCTGAAACCCCGGTGCATCAATTTGTGATTAGCAATAAAATGTAGTATTGAGTAGTGATACAACTCTTGATCAGAAAAGAAATAAACTCCAACTTTTATACAGAAAATCTTTAGCCCTACATTTTTATAGGGTCAGGAGGATAAGTAGCAAAGATTTGCAATGTTTTGCATAGAGGTAATCGGTCCTGTTTTTGTGGTGGAATACCTTGGTCATCAGTACTGGAAGACTTAAACAGATTCTGAAAGGAGATAATGGGGTTTTTTGTGGGTTTTGGTTTGGTTTTTTTTTTCCTTTTACCATGCCCAAAACTCCTGGTCTCAGGGTATTAAATGGCTTTCTGATGAATGGGATAGTTGGCTTGATAAAACCAGACTCTGTTAAGACTTAAGTCTGGTAGCTGCAGTTAATCTGGTCCAGGCAACAGAAACGAAACTGCACTTTGACATCTGAGCTTGTATGTAGGCCTTTGAAGTGATGTGTTGTGAGGAAATGTGGAGAAGAGCTGGCAGGGCCTTAACAAACTTACCTCTGTTCTGTCAGAGTTAATTTGGTATTAACTTCTCATAGGATGAACACTACCTGTGTGTTACTGAAAAATATACTCCTTGTCTCAATCCGCCACTCTCCCTCCAAAGAAAAGGTGCCTGCATTCAGGCTTTGTCTCCAAACTGCTGTAGAACTTAAATGCACCTTTTGGGTGCCAGATGCTATACTACCTGTGCTGCAAACACCTTCAACAGCTTCATCCTAAAATGGTGAACTAGTAGGAAACAGCTGGATTTGTTTGGTGTAGTGTTCTTGGGTTTGGTTCTTGGAGCTGCTCTGTGTAGGGCCAAGAGTTGGATTTTATTGATTCTTGTGTGTCCTTTCCAACTCAGGATGTTCTGTTGTTCACCTGCAGCAGGTTTTGCCACTCACCTCTGACAGTATTCAGTGACTTTCCGGAGGTCTTATGCATAGTATTTTTCTGAAACAGGAGCTTTATGTGTTTCTGGCATGTTTTCTGCAGGTGCCAGGTATGCTGTTGTTGACAGTTGCGCTGTTGACTGCACTGTGTTGGAAACTGCTGCCATCCTGCACTCTGAGACAAAAGGCCTTTCCAATTCTCCTGTCAGTTCTTGTGCTGCATCATTCAAACATGAGCACACTGTTAACTGCTGCAGGGACTAAACTGTGTTTTGGCTTCTCTCTGAACTTAAAATCAGTGACCCTGATGTTTGAGGGATCTTTATTATCTGACTTGGCAAAAGCAGTTTGGCTTATGGCTTGAAGTATAGCAGATAGCAGTAAAAGCTCTGTACAGAGCAGCTGTCTCAAAAGTACATAGACTTTCTATTACCAAGACTTTTAAAGTGTCTGATAATTTTTTTCAGTGGGTTTGGTTTTTTTGGAAGTGTGTTTATCCTTTTCACAGCATCATTCCAGCGAGGGTGAGGGGCTGCCAGATTATCAGCTAGTTAGATGTTTCTTGAGTATGTTCAGTACAAAATCATGCTCAGTGTGCACTCTGGTAGCCCTTTGTTTGGTCCATTGCGTGTGTCAGTAGACCTCTTCATTTTTCATGAAGCTTCCATCTGTGACTCGTTCCGGTTGGATCCACGAGGAGCAATTTTTGTATAAACACAGAGTGGTTTGCCCTTAATTCAGGATGAGCTTCACAAGTCAGTGATAACTTTCCATAAGATTTTTTTTACATATTCTTTGTAAAGCACTTGATTGCAGTAATGTTTCTGCCTGTGGCTGGACTTAGAGGAGACCTCTTTTCTATCAGCAGACTTCTCAGATGACCAGAGGCAGTACTGTCAGTAGTAGGACCCATTCTCATTGCTTCTTCTCTCTCTTTATAATGTTTTGAGCTGAGTTGAATTGATTCTGCACTGTTTGAGGAGCATAGTCACTTATCCTAAGGCTTCCAATGCATCTCTGTTCTTCCATTCTTTAGCTGGGCTCCTGTTGTCTGACAAGCCTGCAGTTGTGCTTGTTTTTTAATGAATCATGGGGTGAAATCAAGACTGGTAGCTGGTATGTTGTTTTCAATTTCCTCAAGAAATAAATCTAATTTTAAAAAAGACAATCTGTAAACTAATTTAAGAACTAAAGCAATGGGACTTGGAAATTCTCATCATGCTTCTAATTTTTCTATTAGCATTATTCTTTTCTAATATTCATCTCCTTAATGCTTATCTAGTGAGTTCTCAGGTGTCTTTCAGAGACCTAAGTGGAATTCTATTATTTAAGGACTCAGTCCAGCTTGGCTGTTTAACTAGAGCAGGGATGGAACCACAGAATCATCTCTCTTAATTGAAACACAGAGCTGAGACATCTGCAGGAAGAACTGAGTTGCCTTAGGTTCCCTTTGTAGCTGAGAGTGCCAGAAGAGGAGTAATCAGAAAATCTTACCTGGGCGCAGTCTCAGACAGCTGTGATCTTTACTTTAGTGTTGACTCTTGAATTTCACAGTGCTAGTTAAGACCTGCTGAATTGGCAGTCAGGGAAAGGAGATTCCTCTACTTTAGCTCAGGGATTTTTGTTACTGATACACTTGGTGTATTGGTAACCTTGAGGAATTTGCTTATTGTAGTGTTATTTCAGCTCGTATCTTTGAAACTTCATGTGCCGGGTATTCCTATAGCCAGATTTTGTAGTTTGGAGAAAATGATAATGGCTCCTTTTCCCTGACAAATTTGTAGATACTGCACAAAACCTTTCAGTGTGGGCATTTAGATTAGTGTAAAGTGTGTAGTATTTTCAGTTGAACATGAACAACAATATTGTTGTATGCTAGAAGCAAAATTAAGCATTTTTCTTCTTTTCCTATAATCAGTCTTCATTTTTCCACATTGCTGTTTGAGCTGTTGAACCACTTTGGATTTCTCTCTTGGATGAATGAAGAGCACAACACTCCAGGTGGCATTTGTTGCTTGGTTCCAGTAATGAGCATAGCTGAGGGTGTGTATCTGCAGTTTGCTTTGACCTCACCGGAATGGTCTCCAGAGGAATGGGAAACATTCACCTGATTGCTATCTTTTGATGAAGCTGTGGCAGATCCAAACAGAAGCACTGCCACAGCCTCCTTGCTGCAGCATGAGTAATGTGACAACACCAGCATCAAAACAGTTCTGACAGCACCTAGCAAATGAGGCAAGTGTGTGGGAGGGTACTGGAAAAAGATTTAAATGGTATAGTATGCGTGTTAATTTTGAAACAAAACTGAGTGAGGTAGGAGAGCCTGAGAAGAGGTGTCTTTGGCCTGGAATTCTGCATTTAGGAAACATTCTCACTGTTATGAATGGCTCTAGTGGCTGTGGACACCTTTGGTACACGATGCAGGGGAGAAATGAAATAGGGCCTGCTGCCTGGGCTCTTCCACTTCTCATGCCTGGCAGCGTGGGCCCCTCATGCTGCCCAACACCCCAGGAACTGGGATGTTCTCACCATTATCCACACTGCTGGCTGAAGGAAGAGCTGCCTCCTCACAGGCTGTAGGCAAGGTGGGTGGCTGGTTTTCATATCCAGGCTGATGTCCTCCATATGGAGTTAAGAGCAAACCTCTCTTTACAGCCCAACAAGTATGCTATAGACCAAAGCAAACTACTTCAAGAAGTATAGTGACTCGATCCCACAGTCTTGCTGAATTTAGGGAGGCATGGCAGTGTGTTGTACCCATGGACCTCCAGACACACTTCAGACATGGGGATCAGATGGTTATGAATGAGCTGATATCAGTTCGTATGCTTGGACTCTCATTTCCTCAAGTGCTGCTGCTTCTCTTGAATACAGCATCTCTGCAGCTTTTGGGCTAATTTTCTTGCCTATCCTCGCAGCAGGGGTTAACTCAAACTTCATTCCTGTTAGCCCCAAGCAATTAAAAAGAAATTACAGTGTCTTGGGTGCAGGATATGGATGCCTTTAGTGTGAGTGGTGGATGCTGGGTGCTGATGTGCTGCAGGTACAGGTACAGAAGAGCAGTTAACTTGCAGACAGTTCCGTGGAAAACAGGAGTGATGTGATACAGGAGAGCAAGGAAACTGGTGATGGGGAGTGGCTAAGCAGCCTGTGTGGTTTGGAACTGTGGTTGCCTGTGGTGGATGGCTGCCCAGGCTACTTGGCTCTGCAGCAGGAACACAGCTTTGCTTGTCCAGGCCCAGCAGAGCCAGGGCAGGATGAAGAGAGCAGTTGTGTTGGCAGCCAGAAATGGGTCTGTCCTGAGTCCTCTCTAGCCTTCCCAGTTCCAGCTGGATAGGTGTTTCCAAACACCATTTAACAGCTGGTATCCACAGGGACTGGCAGAAGTGTGAATGCTCATATTCTGCCGTCCTCTCTTTCATATGTAGAGGTAGCACAGGGCATCCTGTTTGGACCCTCAGCCATCCACAACAGTGGGACTGGAGCCAACCCTGCTCTTCCTCGCTGGTTGGAGGGTGACTCCTGTGGGAGCAGAGGTCTACAGTGCAGTTACAGCAGGAGACCCCCTGCTTGGGCCCTCAGCACTGTGCAGAGCCTGGCAAGGGGAAGGGACAGAAAAAGAGATCTTGGCTCTTCTCCCTCCCCAGTCAAAGCAGGTGAAGGGCTGCCAAGGGTTTTGCAGCAGGGAGAAGAAAGACGGCGTTCATGGGAGCTGCGTGACTGAGCTGGTGGGCTGGGAGCCAGGCATGTCAGCACCTGATGGGCCAGCACATGAGGAAGAGCTTCTTGCTCCTCACCTTCTCCAGAGGAGCCCTTTCAAGGGGTCCCAGCCCAGTGTAGTGAGGTCTCTCTTGCCCCACTGCCCTGCCTGTTCTGGGCTGGACTGTTGCCGTGTGGGGCATTGCACTGGCACAGTGTGCTGGGGAGGTCTTTCCCCAGGAGCCTGGTTCATTCATTGCTACCCTGAACCATGCTGGCTGAGACAGCTGCCCAGGATCCCTCCTGCCTGTGTCCTCCACTATCTGTCATCTTGTGGGGGCAGATTTGGGGGGCCTGGATCAGTCCCTTGGCCATCTGTGCAGACTCTGCAAAGAAGCAGCCTCCAGTTGTGCACTGGCTGTGTGGAGGCTGCACAGATCGTTCCCAGAGAGAGTGCTAGGGCTTTGGGGGTGATCCTGGGGGCTGGACAGTCATCACCTGTCACAGCAGATCCCCACCCCTTCTCCAGGTAGGCTGGAGCCTTCCTAGAGAATCCTTCCTCCAGAAGCCACTGGACAGAAGAGCCCTTGTGCAGCCTTTTTGGAGGAGTGCCTGGTACCTGCTGAGGCAGAGTTTCCACTTTCCAGTGAACAGATGCCTGGCTGTGGCTGGGCCATATGGTGCTTTGGACTCACCGCTCTCCCAGCACAACCTTTCCTCCAGCCCTAGAAGCAGGTGAGATTGCTCAGGACTCTGATCCCTGGCGACAGCTCCCTGCAGGCTGTGGGAGCTGCCAGCGTGAAGGGAGAGCTGTGACAGGGCTGTGCTTGGAGTGTGTGGCCTTGATGCTGGGTCACCATTCCAGGAGAGTGCAGGGGCCTTGCCCTGCTGGCCTGGGATCTGAGGAAAGCACGCCATGCGGTGAGGGTGAGTAAACAGCACTTCAGGTTTGTGGTCAAGGATGATTGTGACATCATGGGGACACCTCTGAGGCCGGGTTGAAATCAGGTTCTGCCTGCTCACCAAGAGTCTATATCAGAGCCAGAATCTCTGGCTCTGGGTTCATGGTCTTATCCTGTAAGCCATTCCTACAGGAGCTGCAACATCCTTCCTGACTTCTCCAGCAGTCTCTGCTGCTTTTCCCAGTCAGGTTTATTGAGTGAGCGATTGCCTGAGGCTCAGCGTCAGCAGCTGTGCTCACTGTCAGGTCCTGTGGATTTGTGCTGTGCAGGATGGGAAGGGAGGAGCTGGCAGCTTTGCTCTTTGGTAGCATGTTGCAGGATACAAAGCCAGCCAGCCCTCTTCCTTGCCAAGCTGTAAATTTGGCCCCTTGTTCTAGTGGTCCTCTGGCTTTTCCCGTGGGCTGAGGGTTCATCCCACTCCTGCTGTGGCTGCTCTGCTAACTTGTCCTTCAGCTCCCTATGTTCTTATGCTTGCATACACAGTGCTGTCAGCTCAGCTGACTGGGTGCACTTCTGACTCATCATGTGCTGCCTGGGCAGCTCCCCCTTTCATTGCTGTTAAGGGTTCATGGCAGTGGGCTGTTAAACTCCATTCCCTTCTTCCTCACCTTGCTCAGTCCCATGCACCCAGGAGGGACAAAGCCTATGGAGCTGTCTGCCTTGGCTAGGATATCCCTAGCAGTGATGCTATGCCTGGCTGGGATGATTTGTGCCATGGTCTGTCCCTGGCACCTCTCTCCTATGGAGATTTTTGCAGCACAGCACAGGATCCCAAGATGCTGTGCCAGTGCAGGGCAGAGGAGCTGGTGCTTCCCCAGGCATTCTGGCAGGGACCAGCCATTTCCATCTGCATAATGGAGACTGTTAGCACAACCACCATCAGCCTACTCTGAGATATTTTTAGGCCTGGCTGTGCTGATGGCACAGGGAGAAATGACAGGCTCAGTCCACATCCAGACCATGCGATGCCTCTCCCAGCTGCAGCCACCTGGTGGAATGGAAGAAGTGTGGGCTGTTCCCCCAGGGAAGACAGCACTGACCGGGTGCTGTGGCTCTGGGCTTGCTGGGAGCAGCTACTGATGCAGGATACCACCATCCTTCTCCCTCTGAACTTGTTCAGCTTCATTGCTTTTGAGAGACCAGCTTAATGAATTCCCCAGGTCTCTCTGGCTCTTGACATTAAGGGTATTTCCTGACTTCTGAAGGAAAAGGAGGGATGAATCTGAAGCTGTGGGGCTGAAGCATGGCAGTGACGCACTTGCACGTGGTCACTTGCTGTCACAGAACTGGGGAGCCCTTTCAGCTCTGAGGAGTTTGGCTTTTCTGCAGGGCCTGAGGCTTGTTGGAAAGTTCTATGGAAGAAGGTATCAAAGCTTCCCCTTTTCATCAGAGCCCTTCCCCTTTTTTAAGTTGTGGGGCTGCAACTGGTGGAGTGGAAGGAGCAGTGATTTGGAGGTGACTGGGGTGAGTTGATGGAGGACAGGAGATCTGGGGCACAAGGCTATCTCCTGTGGCCAGGCTTGTCTGAAGCTGGTCCCTCAGCACTGCTGGAGAGGCCTTGCATGAAACAGGTCCCCGATGCCCTGCACACATGCAATGACACAGTGCTGCTGGGAGGTGACATTGCCAAGCCATGACTGCGTTGTGGGTGCTAGCAGAGGGGAGAACTGTCCTGCACATGGTCTGTGGCTGAGTTAGAGGGGAGCTGGGCTGGAGCAGGCTGCTCTACCCAGCTTCACACCAAGGCTCAAATGCTAACCCAGGTGGGTTGTAGGTGTTGAACTCTGAACACAGGACTTTTCTGGGTGACTACAGAAAGCAGTGGTGCTAGTCTACCCCATCCACCAGTCTGTTGGAAAGGGTGTCACTGGTACCAGCACCTCACTGTGTTTGTCTTATCCCATCCCTGCCTTGGAAGAACCAGTTCAGCTGCAAGTGCAAACCTTCCTCAACTGGCTTCTGAGACCTGGAAAGTTCCAGCCCTGAGCAGCTGCTTCTGCATGACCCTGTGGATCTGCCAGCATTCCCCAGCATATCTGTGGCTCAGGTGATGGATGCAGAAAGTTTGTTTCCTTGGCTGTGGCATAGGAAGTTGATTGCCACAGAGCAGGGTGGAGAAGCTGTTTTGGAGAGGCAGAGCTTTGTCCCCACCTTCTTGTGGCTGGGCGGGATGGGCTGCAGCTGAAAACAAGGACCTGCTGGCCTAGCTGGCCCCCATGACTGCTGGGACAGAGGCAGAGTCTTCCATTGGCTGGCAGCTCTGTACATTCACTGTTTAGGATCCCACTTACTACACAAGGATTTAGTGTACCCTTAGTCCTGCTCTCACTCATACCAACATAGACTTGTGTGACTTGGAGTGATGTGCTTCAGGGGCATTGAGGTGTTTCGGCAGCACCCTTCTGTCTGTGTCCCCTGCAGCACAAGGGTCAGGGCAGTGCAAACCAAGCCCTCAGGCCCTGCATCCTCCCACACAGCTCCTATGGCCCATGCCATGCTGGGTGCCTCCTCTCCTTTCTTCCTTTTCCCAAGAGGGAGCAGATAAGCCTCAGCACCTAGGAGTGGGGAAGAAAGGCACTGGGACATGGCAGGGCTACCTCAACTGGTGGCTACCCTGCCAACCCAGTGCCCCAGGCCAGGCAGCTGTTCTCATGACCAACAGGGAAGCACCTCCACCAGCAGCAGCAAGACTTCCTCACACTGCCTTCCCAGTGACTGGCAGCATTTGAGGTGCCTGGTGCTTTCCCTTCCTCCTGCCTGTCCTTGCCCTTGCTACTTCCCATCTCCTTGATCCCTTTCCTGAGCATCATGCTTGCCATGGTCTCCGATGTGGAGGAGGTGGGATGCTTGAAGAGCATCACTCTGGGCTCATGGCCCTGTACCCTGGGAGGTGTTCATGTCTCTCGGTGCATCACAGGGTTTTGAGAGGGGCAGCCTGTGGCTCTGCAGACAAGACATGCCCTGGGAGTTGCTTACCAGAGGCAGCGTTGCTGACCATTTCCTTTGGGCACGTGGAGAAGAGATCAGAGTGACACAAATGGGGAAGGTTTGTAAACCTGAAGTGGACACTGACTTGGGCACTTCCGTTACTGTGCTTATGCTGTAGGTTTTGGCATCAGCTCACTTGGGCATATATGGGAGAGACAAGTACGAGTAGCAGAGTTGGTTGCTGTGTTTTATGAAGGTTGCTGGTGCATTACTTGGGTTTAGAGGCTCCAGTTCACCATGGAGCAATGGAGAGGGGGTTCAGGTTGAACAGGGTGAAAAGAGGAGCCCATGGCTACTGTCCCCATCACCATAGCAGGCCAGCTGATGATGCCCAAAGGATTGCTCCAGTGCAAGTAATTAAGTACTAAAGCTCCAGACTGGAAATTACACATTCTCTGGGTCAAGGGCTGGCAATGAGCACTGCTGCAGGTAGTGTAATGCCACAGAGCCAGCTCAGGCTGTTGTACCTGTTTTTTTAGAAAGACGTGTGCATGAGCTGGAAAAGCAGGTGAACAAAACTGTCCTCAGGCAGAGCCCTCTGCACCTTCTCCACTGCCTTTTCTGGCATGCAGGAATCAGTCCTGGCCTCCTTTTTGCTGCTGGAGCTGTTTGGACAGGAGATCAGGAGGGGTGCTTACAGGTCAGGGCAAAACAGCAAGCACGTCCATGCAGCATCTCTTCTTCATGCCTGAGCCACAGGTGTCAAAAAATTTAAGTTGAGACCTTAAACTTGTTGAGATCGAAACTTATTTTGCAAGCTGCTTCATGGTAAGGATGGCTGCCCCTGCAGCCTTCAGTGACCATGCTGTACTTAATTCCAGGCTTGAGTTTTTCCCATCTTCAACTTCTCACCTTTGGCTTCTGCACTTCCTTCTGCCCATACCAGTACTCTGTTCCCTCTGGCAGTGAGGAGGCCCTCTCCTGGGTCAGTGAAGTAGCTTGTACTCCTCACATCCTATGCAGCCTTATTTGTCACGTTTCCAACCCTCCTTTTTTGTGGCGGTGTTGCTGCTCCTTGGGATTTCTGTGCCTGTTCTGAAGTTTGGATGGCTGGACCAGACATCAAGTTGGCTTTGCCAGAGATGTAGCTGTGCTTGCAAATCCCCTCTCATGCTCCTCTGACTCATGGCCCTCAGAGCCAAGGTACTGTGCTGCCGGCTCATGGCAACAGTCATGTGTGGGGACAGCTTTTTCATCTTTTTTTCCTAATTTTGCCTCCCATTCCTGTTTTCAGTGAGATTCTCCTCCCTGCGGTACAGCCTGTCTTCTCCATTTCCAAGAACCTTCCTTTGCAGCTCATCACTGTGCTGTGGGCTGTTATCATTTTCCCAGGCCATTCAGCTCATGCTGTAGCAGCAAGCAACCTATTCAATGTTCTATCAGCCCCAAATGTAAGCCTTCATCTTGTCATTCAGACAACTGAAATTAAGACCTATTCAATGGCACGGGACCAGGGATCACTGGGGGTCTAGATAAGCTTCCTGTTGTTGGTGTCTCCCCATTAAGCCTTGGCTCACCGACAGATCTCAGAATGTAGCTGTTAATATGTGTAGTTGTTAATCTACTTGAGTCTTATTAATTCTTTATAATACATACTTTTAGTTAACATCCTACAGCATTATTGAAAGCAGTGGAGAAGGCAAAGTGTTCTCTATAGATGGTCCTGCTCTCAGCACCCAGAACTTTCCTTTTGCCCAGGGAGGAGTTTCCCTGTGCAACAGCCTCAGGATGCCCTTTAGCTGTGCTTTCACCTACCCAGTGGCAGTCTGAGGCTCTCTGCCATTTCTCTGCCCATTGCTTTGACCCTTTAGATTATGCTGACCATTCATTAAAAATTAACATGTGTTTGGAAGAGTCTGTGATTAAATCATCAAATTGTTTGTCAATTACTTGGGTCTGTAGCATGAGTGTGGCTGGTTTGGGGAGCTGCAGCCTCTTCTTGTGCCACTGCTTTGTGAAATTCCCTCCTTTTTGTGACAGCATGTGAGATGGAGTAGCTCCTGCCATTCCCATTTGAGAGGAGGCAGTGGCTGGATGGTGCCTGCCTGCCTCACCTGACTCTTCCACCTGTTTTTATGGTATGGAAGGGGATGGGGTAATGCCTGCCTGGAGACCTCAGGATGAACCCATTGAGGTTCATGGCCATCACAGTTCTAAGTGTCTCTGAAATTCAAGCTTATTCAGCAATCATCTCAGAAAATCAAGGACAGCACTCCTGGCTTCAGAGAGGCAGCACGGCCACAGCTGGAGCTGGGTTCGTTCAAGGTTCCTGCAGCACTGGCATGAAGAAATGTGCTGTGACATCCAGTGGTGGCACCTGGGCTGAGGAAGACTCTCTATTTCACTCCCAGATCTCAGGTAGGCTTCACTGGGGAGGCTGCTGGGGGGAGGTTATTTTATCTGGTTTCTTAAGGAGTAGAATTAAAGATGGAACCTTCACCTAGCCTATTATTTTTAAGAGGCTGTGTTCATGGTGTGCAGCCTGGTAACTAGTTGGTGGACAGATTGTACAGTGACCGTTGTCACTCTGAACAGAATGGGTAAAATATTAACAGGCATTGCAAAATACTTCCCAGACAGTCAAACCAGTCTGGATGCCAGCAGGCACTGCTTGGTTCTGTGCTCTCATCTCTTTCATGGTGCAGTAACCTACTGGGAGCAGGACATTTGCTCCTGGACAGCTCACCAGGGCTCAGCAAATCCTCCTAAGGCCTGCCAAGCTCAGCTCCCTAAGCCCCCCCAATGTGGCAACCATGACATACATGATTCTAGGACAGGGAGCAAGTGAGGGAGGCGTGTTGAAGTGGAGGTGTCTCCAACCACCAAACTCCATTCATCAGTTCCTGGATGTGCAGCTGAGACACAGGTGGTTCTAACCTGCCAGCAGTGGGTCTGGAAAAGATTCGAGATTATCCTGCCTGAATGCTTATCCTGATGCCATGGTAGAATGGACTAATGCAGCCCTTTAAGACAGAAACTAGGAAAAGCAGATTAAATCTCTGTGTCAAAGCATTAGGGAAGGCTCATTGTGGGATTTTATATCTTGAAAAGGATTCAGGAAAATCAGAGAGGCTCTGTAGAGCAGAAAAGCAAAAAATGGCTTGAGGGTGGGAGGAAAAGCCTGGCAGAAAGAGAATTAAGCAACTCAGTATATTTAGCTTTTCAGAAAGACGGATGAGAGGGGGTTTGCTTGCAGCATATGTGTAGTGTCACAAAGAGAAAATGCCAGGCTCTGAAAGGCTCTTTAATCAAGCAGAAGGCAGAATAAAATGGTATGTCTGCAAGCTGAAGCCAGACACAGGGAAGTGGGATGCTCTTCTGAACGTGAGGGTGAGGGACTCCTGAAACAGACCCAGAAAAGTGGGAGTCTGCAATGATTGTCTTCAATTCAAGCCTACCTCCTCTCTTGGAAACTATGAGTGAACCAAACATAGTGTATTGGAATTACTGCAAGGAGATGAACTGCTGAATGTGGTGCTGGCCAGGTGCTTGCACTTGCACGGCCACCTGCCAGGTGGGACCATTGGGTCACTTCATCTGAGGAAGACTCTTGAAAAACTGGTCCAGTCAGGCAGAGCACTTGGGAAGGAAATCAGGCAGGCTCCAGGTCTTTACCTGCTCCCAAAGTGGTAAGTAAGTGTGATTCTTTGCTGTTGAAAACATCTGGAGGGTGGCAGAATTTTTGAGCCAAGTTCAGATTGTTTTAACTTGTTTTGTGTGGGCCTGGTGCTGATGCTGTTTAACATTTCTGTTCTTAGAGTAGCCAGAGCACCAGAAATGTGAAGTGTTCTCCACAGTCTGATCACGTTCAGAGTCTGTATTTAAGAATAATACATAATGAGTGTGTGAGATGAAACAAGTTTGGTCAGAGAGATAAGGCAAACTACATGTGTCTTACATCCCAGATTGCATTCCTTGAGACTGTATTGGGATTATTTAATTAGTATTGGGTCTGATTTGATGACATTTAATTTGGGGAGAAGGATTACAGTGTGAGTATTAGAATGGTAATTTTTATAGTGTAAAGAAACAAAATGAGAGTAGAAGTCTCTATGAAGGAAGCCTGGAGGCTGATGTGTGTATTTGGCATCTGATGGAGATAGTCACAGCCTAACTTCATTTACTGGTGGGAAAATATGCTGCTCACCATCTCCTCAGGCACATGAGGGGAATTTGCAGAGCAATTTTGGCCTGTCCCAGGTGGGCTCCTTTCAAAGGAAGGGCAGAAGGAAGCTTTGCTTATGGTCATGCTGCTGTATCCCAGTCATGCTTAGTCCAACATGAGTATCTCTGCCGCATTGATGCAGGGACACAGGGGTAGGACCCCTCACTGCCTGCTCCAAGCAGTGACGAGCCTGTTTTGTGCTACCTGCTGATGCAGCCACAAGCTGTGACCTCTGCCAGAGCCTTTTTTCTCCAGATCATGGCCAGTGCTGCTGTAGGAAATTCTCTGCAGACACGTGGGTAGCCACAGTCTCAACAGGTTTCCTGCAAGTGGGTTTTGTTGAGCAGGATGGGCTAGACCATTTGCCTGATCATTTGGTCAGTTTGGTTTTAAAAAGCTCCAGAGCATTCTGGAAAGCAGCGCAGCAATATGATAGGATTTAATCAGACTTAATTATTCCCCTGCTGTCTATCTCCTAGCAACATCCAGCTTGACATCTGCCTGCGAATGAAATGTGTAAGCTAAGTAGGAACATGTTCAGACTGAAGTCCTGCTACTTGAACCAAATCACTCCACTAATCATTGCCTTAATTCATCTCATGGCCATCAAACAGCTGCCAGGTGCTGGTACCTGATTTTCCAAGACACACAGCGCTTGTCTTCTGAGTTTTTTCCAGGCTGGCAAAAAGGGTGACTTCATCCTGGGCTCTTTGCAGCACACTGACACCTGATAATGGGGTTAGAGTTTCCTGAGTGACAAACAAGGGCTCAGGAGCAAGCCCCAGTCTTGTCACTATTTGGCTTCACGCTGTAGGTCCCCGCTTATCTCATCACTGAAATCAGATCACCTACTGTGCCCACACACCACGGGGTTCAAATGCGGTACGAGGGCGGGGGTGGTTTAGGTGAAGCTTGGGGACAGCTGGAGCAGATGTGGCGCAGTGGCAGCAGGCAGTGCAGCAACTCCGTGTCACAGGAACAAGGGCGGTTGAGGCAGGGAAATGAGACCCAGCTTACGCAGATGGAGGGATGAAGAGGGGAAGAGAGGGGCAGGCATAAAGCAAGCGTTTTCAAAGTAAAACTGGGCTCCAGCCAGACATGATGTGGCACAGGAGTCGGTGGAGTTGCTGGAAGAAATGAGTCTGGCAGCAGAGCTGGAGCCATAGGAGGAGGCTGCCTGCCCCAGCCCTGGCTGCCAGCTCGCCATGAAGCTGGAGGGAAGGGAGGTGCTTCAGAGCAACGAGCATCCTGAGCAGGTCAGCTCTGCAAGCTGGGGGTTGGTGGGGCAGTAGCTTGGGTGCAGATCTACAGACAGACAGGGCTGAAAGGATATGCTCGTGTCCCCTCTCCACAGACCTCCTCACGGCGGTATTGGTGCCAGTGATAGCACCAAGGTGCCTGCATGAGTCTGTTGGTCTCCTGTGCTGTCTCTAGAAGTTGTTGTTGGCATCCAAAAAACCTAATGGTATATTAGTGTGACATGTGTCTCCCTTGTGTCTCTGCAGAGGAGTGTGGTAGCTCTGGAAGCCTGGCTGTGTGGGTGCCACACTAGCAACTGACTTGCACTGACTTCATTTGTGCAGAGCACAAAGTGGGGTTTCTGGCTGTGCAAATGGGGCTGTATGAGCCCCCACCAGCTCTTCCTGTGACCAGGAGGAGCTCGGCCTTTTGTCAACTGCCTTTTGTCAACGGGCAGTGCTCAGCCAGCTCTGTGCTGTTCAAGGCAGTGTCTGCCATTCAACATCGGCAGCTGGGCTCACCTCAGTGGGAGCTACCACCATGCTGGACATGATCTTACTAAGATTCCCTTAAAATCACCTTTTGTTTTCCTTCTGTTATCAGTGAGAAATGGAGAGTCACTGGGCTGGTCACTAAAGATGCAGGTTTATTCCTTACCGTTTCTTTCATTTCAGATGACTTTCCCTTTCACGACGAATATTTTCCCTTTATCAGTCTATCCCTGAGAGGCGTTATATTAGAGCTTGCCACTTGCCCTCTGCATAAGGAGCATTAGAAGGCTGCGGGGCCAGCAAGAACGAGGGCAATGCTGTGGGAAGAGTGCATTGCGGGCTGGTCCCAGTGCTGCCGTGCTCACAGGGCAGCTGTGAGGTGAGAAGGTGGAGACTGTACCGGGAAGTGTGTGGAAGCTGCACTGTCTGCGTGGCGTGAGCTGTGCTGTGGAAGGGCAGCTGGGGCGGTCCGTGCTGCCCGGCGTGGTCCAGAGGTGGAGGCTGTCCAGCGGGGAGGTGGCGCAGAGCAGGGGCTGGGCAGGACCTTGTTGGGTGTGCAGTGCTGGGCGGGTTTGTAGAAGCCGGACGATAGTGTGAAGGCAGTGGCTGGACGGTGCAGCAGGGACAGGTGCTGTGTGGGGCAGTGATGGAAACAAACCCGGGGCTGCGTTTGCTGTGCAGATTGGCTGTGCAGAGCGGGGCAGGGCTGAGAGGCCGTCGGGCGGCGCAGCACTTGAAGGGAGACGCAGCGCACTCAATGCAGTGCCTGGAAGGCGGGCGATGCCGTGTCACCGCAGGGGCGCAGCGGCCGGGCGGGAGCTGGCGGAAGGTGCAGCGCTGTGGGGTGACAATGCGGAGCCTCGCAGCGGGTACAGTGCTGGCAGGGAGGCACCGCACTGCTCTGGAGGTGCCACGGCGCCGGGATTGGGAGGAGGAGCGAGGCCCGGCAGCGGCCGTGAGGGGGCAGCGGGACGAGACCGCGTCCCGCGGCGCCACCGCCACGCGCTGATTCTGGGGGGCGCGGGGCTGCTCCGCGCACGCGCAACGCGGTCCTGCCGCNGGGGCAGCCCGGCGGTGGCGACGCCGCTGCCCGTTCAAACCCAGGTTCCATCCGGCCGCTGGCAGCTGTCAGGCGGCGGACAGCTGCCGTCCTGCCCGGGCCCGGCGAGCCCCTCTCCCCAGGCGCCGGTACCGCCTGTAGGGCAGCGCGTCCCCGCAGCGCGGAGCGCCCGTGGCTCCGCGGGGCTCCAGCCGGGACGGGCGCTGCGCCGGCCGCTCCTGCGGGCCCCGCTGTCCGCGGGACGCCCCGGCGCCGTGGGTTGCTCTGTGGCGTGTCGGGAGGACGCGGTGCTCGCCAGGCCTCGGCGGCCGGGGCCGCGCTGGACTCGGCTGTCTGAAGTGGGCAGGAGCGGGGCTGATGCTCTGTCACAGCGTGGCGGTGACCCCCGGCTCTCCGGAGCGGCGCTCACCCTGTGACGGCCAGAGCAGGCGGCTGTCTGGGGTGCTCTTGTTTCGCTGATGTGCTTTGGGGAACGCGTGTGTTTTATCTTGTGGAGGAGCACGGTTTGGGATCTGTGCGTTATGGTGCGTATGGGGTTGCGTGTTTTGGAGAGGATGTCCGCTGGAGAAGGCGGCTCCGACCTCAACCTGTTTTTCTTTCTCAGGTCATGTAGAAGAGCAGATTTGATGTGAAGATGGGACTCTTGGTGTTTCTGCGTAACCTGCTGCTAGCCCTCTGCCTGTTTCTGGTGCTGGGATTTCTGTACTATTCTGCTTGGAAGTTGCACCTTCTCAGATGGGAGGATTCAAGTAAGTAGGGGAACGGTGCTACTGTTTCTGGGCTCACTAAAACGTCTGTTTAATAGTTGCAATAGTGGTGAGATGGTGCTGATTTAGTAGCATTAGAGGGATGTGATTAAGCCCACTCAAATGCTAGAGCTTTTAGTATGCTTAAGGGGTCGAATTTGTGACTACCTAATGCTCTTTATGGCTTTACTTTTATTGCTGGGTACAAGAAGAGATTCATGCTTTATAAACCTAGTATTATATATCGCAGTTCTTTGAATATTCTGTTAGTTTATGATTCCTAATTGTCGAAATAAAAGAGTTTGTATGTTGAAGCTTTTGTTTCCTGAATCCTCTGTGCATTTTAAGATATCTAAGACAAGTTTGGTTTTTTCCCTCTGGTGAATTTTGACTTCTTTCTGTAATCATATATGCTGGTTGTCTCATATTACTTTGTCCTTCAGAAAGCCTAATCTTCTATTTATCTTTCGTGTTGTTATTTGCCAACTATCTGTCGTCTAAAGGATGTCTCTCAACCTTTTTAAGTCCAAAGAGACATCTGACCTCACTGAATACAGTCTGAGGATTGTACTGTGCAGTAAGGCCATAGAAGGTTACAGTTGCAATGAAATTAGGCTGCAGTTTGATTGCTCAGTTGCTGCTCTGATTTTTGTTTGTGTTGATTTTGTCTGCATGCAAAAACTATTTATTGAAAACATAAAAACAAGAAAACAATTCCCTCCTCTCCCCTCCTGCCCAAAACATAAGCCAGCCTTCCTTGCAGCTGTTTCACAGGCTGTTTCAGATGTCTCAGAGCTGGCTGTTGCTCCCTGGATCAGCAGCTGAGAAACACTGATCCAGAACTGACAAGAAGCCACTGGTCAAATTTCTTTTTTGCTGTATTGTGTTTTTGTGCATGCTGATAGAGGTTTCTGCTGCAATGCTTCTTAAACTTAGCATTTCTCTACCTCTATGTGCTCCAAAGCTGTTGTTACATGCTCTTAAGAAGTTTAGCATAATGACAGATGATGACTTGGATATGATACTTGTGCTGATGCACTGATTTTGACAGGGGAACTACTAAGGTGCCTTGGACTAGAACAAGTATTGTAAGACTAAATTTGTGAAAGGAGATGCATAGTGTTTTTCTGAGCAGGGATTTTTTTCTTCAGAAAAAAATCCAGAAAATCTTCCTTCAGAGAGGGAGTAAAAAAACTTGATTATGAGATTCTGCAAAGTAGCACTTCTGTTTACAAGGTGTAGAAAATCCTTCCTGCATGAAAATAAGTACAGTTGAGGTTAAGAGAACAGTTTTGCTGTATCTGCTGTTACATGATGATCTGTTATGAAATTATACCACCTACCATCCTTTACTTCCTTCACCCCACCAGGAAATCACGTTGGACTTCCCAGGGCCTGCAAAAAAAAACCTTTCATGCCACAACTTGTGCGTGATCTTTGTTACAAATGAAGAAGCAGCTGTGTGTTTATGTGTATGCACCACCGTGCTGAGCAGGATTCTAACTTTCTGCAATCCTCTTTGGATTTTGTGCCTTTAGCTTTGTGTGCTATTTGTTATTTTACACCATGTCAGTCCCTGGGGAGTTTTGTGGTAACTTTGGGTTGCAATGCAGTGTTGCAAATCTGTGTGCAGACTCTGTGGATGTCTATAAATGGAACACTTTTACCTGGAAAGATGACTCTAAGTTGCCCCCTAGTTAGAGTGATTTCTGTTGAGTGTGTGGCTGCTTTTGGGTACCCAGGATGTTCTGACAGGAGCACTGTGAAGTAATATAACAGATCTTTGGTGTGTGTCCCTTTTCCTAATCTTTTGTGTAAAATGTGCTGTTCATTTATTCTTGGAAGTTGCAGTGCTTGCATTAAGCTTCTTCAACATGTACAAAGAAATGATGCTAGTTTGAGGATTTAGCTTACTGTTCTTTATCAGTTGTCACAATTGATTTAGGCTGTATTGTTGTTCCTTCTAGACACTTTTGTGGATTGTGTCTTAAATATTGGATGAAGTTCCTTGAAATATTAGCATAAGCAGCACTCTAATGTAAAGGGGCAGATGTTACTTTTGAAACAGTAAAGATGGTACCTGTTTTCATTTGGTCTTCAGACTTTTATGCATCAAAACTCATTTTATTTATAATGTAATTTAACACAGGAGGAACTTATGCAAATAAAAAGTACAAATTTAAAACCCCATTTTGGGAAACTTCATATGAAGAGTTAATATTAAATGTCTATGAATCAACATTTGGAAGTTAACAAGTGACAGATTTGAATTACTTATTTAACTATGACTAGGACTTATTGATAATATGTAATATGATACCACGTATAATGGGGCAATTATACTTTGTATTTGCTGAAGGGGAGCCTTGCTTAGTTAAGTGCACCAGATAGGTGGTGCATAAAGGTTGTGGTTTTATTTCCTGAATTACAATGCAGTGTGCGACCTTGTAAATTTCCTTAAGATTGATATGATAATGCTGATGTCCCCAAAGGCAAAACTAAGTCAGATGTGTTAATTTTCAGGTCTTTAGTAATCAAAGATTATTGATTTTGTGTGAGTTATCTTCTTATTAAATTATTTTCACTTTTCTTCTGGCCAGTGCTTTTCATCTGTTTGGTAGTGACTCCCTAGCTTCAGCAGTGACATTTGTCTTTGTTCTGTTCTCTGTGCTAGAGGAGGTATGAAACAAAGCTGATCCCAACACCTGACACCCTTGCAATCTCTTCAGAGACTGGTTTTAGTAAACTTGGCACCTGCATTTAATAATGGAAAGAAACAAATTTGTTGTGGAGTATGGTGGAAAACACTTGATCTGCTTATTTTGTTGTTTGTGTGGTTTGTTTACTTAATGTTTTAGAAGATGCCTGTGCTTATCATTGTCATGGATGAATTTGAATGGTAACTGTAAAGTGGTTTACTGTGTAAACTAGTTTCCCTGACATTTGGATGTTTATGTATTTAGCTGCTAAAGTAAATGAATAGCTAAATTATTTTGTTTCTATGTATATCTGACCTCTACAAGAAAGGAGGCTAAACTTCGAAATAGACTGAAAGATACACATCAGTGTTTCTCTTAATGTTTCCTTAACATTAAATGTTCTCCACTTAGTGTTAAATCTGTCCTCCTTGAGTGATGCCTTAGCAAGTACTGCAAGATTATTCTCCTTCTTGCGTGACTATACACCTTGCCAAAATACAAAGGAGAATAGGAAATAATTATTTTTTTAAGGCTTATCTTTACTGTGACAAGAATAGATTGAATTTGGCTAATGTGAACTAATTAACATTGAATTAAGTTCAACTCCTTCTTCTATTCAAGACAAACCTCCAGTGATTGCTACCTTTCTCTCATCCTTTTAGTGAGTATCATGACTGGCTACTCTTCCCCAAGCCTTATTTCATGTCTGTGGCAGTTTGTTGTTAGCCCTCAGAGCAGCAGCAAAGTACAAAAATAAGGGGTGTAATGCTGAATGCAGGAGGGCCCTTGATTTCTGGTGATGGTTGGGAGTACATGAACAGGGTTTAGGACAGAGGTAAGTTTTCCTTTTTTGTCCTTTGTGATGTTTTTAATGCAGCTTCAGTCCCTGACAGTAATGGTAAGAGACGTGCACTGTCCCTGCACATTCTTCCCAGACAGGCAGCAACAATGGATTCCACAGCTCTCTGATGAAGTGTTGAGTTTCACAGAGGTGTGCTGAGCACATAGAACTGATAATGAGATGTGGGAGACAAACAAGGAAATAAATAGTTTTTATTCAGGTTTAGCTATCCTGAACATTCTAGGAGGAACTTAGAGGAGCAAATAATTGTACTGCTGTTCTTTGTGTTTCTGGACACTTGGTCATCAGGGAATTCTTGCATAGTAATGGTAGTGATAGGAGCAGGCTTTGAAGGTCTGAGACATGCACTGCAGCCTCTCTCCTAGTAACTTCCCATCCTATTCCTTCCCTGATGCATTTTGCTCTGGGGAGGAAGGAAGGTGTTGCCTGTACCAGTGTGAAGATACAGCTCGTAGGAGGGTGCACTGTTGTTTTTGAAAAGTATGGTGGGAGATGGAGTTACTTAACCTGATATGTATATAGTTGATTTTGCAACTTCAAAATTAATGTGTTGTAAGGAAGGAATGATTCCATTACAAAGCATCCTGGCAATGGAAATATTGGACGCATTCCCCCAAGGCAGCTTTTACTTTTTCCCTCTCTCTCAAAGTATTGAAATATATTTGGGCCTAGGACAGTGTGATGCTATTTTCTTGTTCTCTATTGTATTTCTTTCTACATTATCATTGAGCTAATTTAAAGAAATATATACTCTGCATTAAGTGCTTTTGCCAAAATCCACATTAATACAATTTGAGCTTATCAGTTTGAATGTAGTTTTTGAAACATCTCCAGGTATGTTCTGTTGATGTCTCCTTAAAAAATATCAAGTCACTATTCTGTCATCTGTTGCTCTGTTTTATTTTCAACTCTAATTCTGGCAAGGCAGCTGAAGAGATAAAGCTTTGGGAAGAGATTTTCCAAAGGTATTTCAGGACCCTTATCCTTTTTACTCCTTTTTTTTTTTTTAATGTCTGTTTCCAAGGGAACTGAGGAGACATAAACAGGCAAAACTGACTCACTTCTGGTTGCAGGTTTTTAATCTGCTTGCATTTCCATGGAAACCAGTCATGCAACAAAAAAGGCTGAATTAATCAAAAGCAATCAAACCTTTATTATCAATGTAAATACTGGTTTATCTCTGTCAAAGTGAGATGGTACTTTTGTCAATTCTTGTATTAGGGTCTAACAATGTACTGCAGAAATGGATCTTCTTGCAAGGGTTTGGAAAATGTTTACTCCTTCTCAGGTGGCTCATGGATGTGTGGTGGTATCCAGAGTGGACGGGTATGGCTGTTGTGTCTTGGGCTACTGGGAGTGTCATTTGTTCTGCGTCATGGGAGGGGATCTTATGTACACTGACATGACTTCCTTCTGTTCTTTGTTTAGTGAAGAACCAATGAAAAGACATTCAGTCGGTGTGTGAGCAACTAGGCCATGGAGACAAACTTGTCCTCTTTGTGGAGAGAGTCACGTAATGGTTTTGTGGTCTGCTGTGTCTGTCCTACTTGCCTTTGTCAGAAGATGTGAATGCAGGAGTGCTCCTGTAACAACTCCAGGCCAGCTCAACTTGGCACTGGGAGCATAAACCTAATGAAAGTGGTTTGAGCTGGGATGGCTGAATTGATGTTTAGGTGGTTGAGGGAGCGTATTTTTTGACAAGGCACTCATAGTGCTGTTGTGAGGGGTGGCAAGCAAATGGTGATGGTAACAATTTTAATTGCTGTCTATCTAGGGCGTTAGCTGTAGGGATGGGTGGGTGTGTATTCTTTAAAGTAGACTTTATTGCTGTTGCAGGAAGAGACTGGGTACAGCACTGAGATGGATTATTGTGAATTCTTTAATGTTTGAGTTATTAGTAACTTCGAGGTTTGTTTCATCCATTCAGCTGTAGTGTGTGTTAGTGCTGTACTTTCTGCACCAAAATTGAGAACAAAGGTTTAGAAAGTTCTCATAACATGGATCTAGCTACAGTTTTAAGGATCTTTTTGCTAGTTTTCAGATGCTTTAGGGATTTGAGGATCACAGTGATGCTTTTTTGAAATGCTAAAAATAGCAAGTAATGTTATTGAGGCAGCAGTGAATATTAGAAACAAAGATGTAAAAATAGAAGTTAAAACAAGAGCGGTCTGGTAAAGTAGCTTAACTTTTCTAAGATTTCTCATATTGGGCTGAAGTATTCCACTTGTGTTCAGCTTGAAACTTAAAGCTATAGTGTACTAACTATTGTGGATAATTCTCTTATCTGTGCAGAACACAGGAAAAAATGGATTTGGTGCCCAGAAATGGTCACTGCTCAAGTTACTTTGTGCTCCCTCTTAGCCTGCCAGAATAAGGAGCGTGGCTAAACTTAACCTCCAGCAGCTCCAGGACACTCGGTTGTGGTAGTGTCTTTCACAGCTGTAATTGTGCCAGCTATTTCTCTCTTGGCTGGAAGCTGGTGTGTGTGCTCCCGATTGCTCTTGCTCCAGCTGTTAAATGTGCCTGCACAGAACTGCCTGCCCAGCTCACCTGAGGCAGCTGCCTGTGTGCCACCAGGACAGCAGGGACAGTCTGCTCGGTGAATGTGAATCAGAACTTATGAGACTTAAAAGCAAAATTCAGAAATTCACGGGTGCCTCTCTGTCTTTTAGAAGGCAGCATTTCATAGGACAGACAAGGAGCATGGGGGAATGAAAGTGCCTCATCTTTTTCTGACCTGTTACTGCTTATTTAGTGAAATACCCAGCATTACTTTATAACCCAGCTGTGTCTCCAGGAATTTTGAGTGCTGCTATAATGTTAACAGACAAAACTCTGCAGGGGCAATGGGAAATGATGCATGACAGAGCTGTTGAGAGAGGGAGCAAGTATAACATGCCTTGTCCTTGGGATTTCTCCAGAGGAGGAAACTCCCTGAATACTCTTCTGGCTTTGGGAGCATACAAGGAGCAGGTTTAGTGAGGGTCATTAAGGGCATAGCACCCTAAGCATGTTGTGGCTTGAGGGGTGTCTGTAAAACTGTACTTGTACTATCTTCATTTTGGCTTTTTTGAGTTACTGTTTTAGTTCTGGACAAGTGCTGACTTTTTAGGAAGATTGAAAAGTAAGGTGCAAGAATACTTCTCCATCTCCCTGCTCATGGCTGGGCCTTAGTTTTGCATTTTGAAATAGTAAGTTGCTCTTGCTTCTCCTTACAGTGATTGTCTTGATGCTGAGTCCATTTCTATTTGCCCCTCTCCATTTGTGTTATTAGCTGATGGGTACAATTGAGGAACTTGCCCAGTTTAAAACAGAGTGTGATTTTTGTTTGTTTTGCTGAGTTGACCTCAGCCTTAGCGTTTCACTTGCTTCAATTGCTCAACTTGTGCATTTTTTCCCTGGCCTCCCCACAAATTTTTGGGAAGGGTATGTTCCTGTGACTTTGGATGGATGGACTGGGAGACTGTTCATAAGGAACAGTGTTTTACATGCAGCCAAAGCTGTGTCCTCCAATACACATTTCCAGAGGTCAAAGTCAGCAGTTTTCCATGTTCTAGAAAGGTACATTGCAGTGAAAGCACTTTACCTCTGGTAGCAATTGCTCTGCAGCTGAGTGCTTTCAGAGGTGAAAGGATTTATTCATCTCAGCTGACTGTGACCCCCTTAGCAATGCGTTCAGCTGGAAACAATACCTCCTTGTGAGAGCTGTGTCATCTGTGTTAGGGAGTGGTTCTCTGCCTCTCCTCCTCATCGTGCATCCCCCCACCTCTCACCTGTACCATTGCAGCACTGGCTGTAGTGATTAAGGTATTGCCAACCTCAATGGGAGCTCCCCCCACCACTCATTTGATAGAATGGATGGCACTTTTTCCATTGACTTTGATGCAGACAGGCTGACTTTGGGCACCTTCCATGCTCATTTCAGTTCTGTTTTACATCAGTTCTACTGACGTTGGGACAAAGGAGGTAATTTGTGATTTGTCTCAAGTTGGACAGCTGCTGCTGCTGTGATCTGAGCGTGGCCTTGGTGCTGTTTCTGACTGTGCCTGTCACACTTAGGGATGTTTTTCAGAGGAGATTTTTCCTAGTTTGTTATCTTCTGTCAACATTGTCACTGTAACATCTCATTTTTTGTCATTGCTGTCTGGATTTACATCACAGTGTCAGACTGAGGCAATAAAGCAGCCAAACAACCTGGATATGACTTGCAAGGACAGGTACACTTGGGTCATGAGGTATAGCTCTCTATGAATTATGTATCTCTTCTGCACTTCAGAAAGAATGCAATTGTGCATCCAAGCAAAAAGTAATTTGTACTGTGTGTGCATGTCCTGAATAGATGTTTGAACCCGAGGTAGCTGATTTCAAGTGGTTACTCCTTCATGGCACTGGGTGATTATATTGCTTTAGTATGCATTGCTTTCCTGAGAAAGTAACAGTGTGTGAGGTTAGTGCCAAAATTCTAGTCAGGTACAGAAACTACAGGATGTTTCTTAACCAGTTCTTGGTATTTTGCATAACCAAAGGCCTCAATAATCCAGGAAATGTATATCTCTGAGGGTCAGAATTTAGCATTTCTTGCTCAGTTAAAAAAAAAAATCTGAATGTGCTAAAGTCAGCTATTTCCATTTTTAAGTGCTTATAAACATGCATTTTTAAAAACTTTCTTCGTATCATGCTGGGATCCCTCCTACTTTAACTCGATTCTGTCACAGCATGTCACTTTTTCGCAGTTGTTACTCTGTGAGTTTCAGTGTTTGGACACCAATTAAATATGAATCATCAGAGCTGCAGCCGTGCAGGAAGTGTACCCCTTAATCACTCACATAATAAAAACAGTTAATAACTACAGACAAGTTTAACTGATCTCTTTTATAACTACAATGAGTGTGCGTGTTCCAAGGAGGATCTTGTTTCAAAGTACTATGAATAGATGCATGTAGGCATTAAAAGAAGTAGTGCAAAAAGCATGGCACAAAAATTAATAGAAGGTGAGTTTTCCCAACAGATAAGTAGCTGATGGCTTCCTACTTCTGAAGGCTTACCTTTACTGTTGCAATGCTAATAATTTATAAGTGCAATTGCATCTTTTTATCTTTGTTACAAGTTAATCAATCTCAGTAGCTATGAAATACTATGTAAATGTTGTTTCTCAGCTGTAATTGAGCCCAGACACCCAAATAAAAAAATGTACTGAGGAATATTTCTTAGGATGAAGGGTGATTAATAGACTTGACTCAGGAAGGCAGAGGAAGCTGAGGCACAGGAAAGTCAAATTTTTCTATGTCGTGCAGCAGCTCAAGGGCAGAGCTATGAATAGAATAAAGGTCTCAAGGTTTTTCATCTCAGTCCAGTTGGCCAAATGAGACTCACTGTCCTATAATTACACATCCTATGTCTGTAGTTCAGGAGGGCAGCAATATGCTGGAGTTGCTTGCTTGGGGCAGCGCTCATCTGCAGATTCTTGTCAAAACAGGCAGTGTTATTGGGTTAGAATATCATTTCAGAGTGCTGTGTTGATGATGGCAGTGCTGCTGCAGTGATGTAGGTACTGAAATTAGGGTATGGTGTGGCTCCTGTCAGTTGCTGCTAGAAGCTGCCTCAGATACATCTGTGCAAATGCCTTCAGAATTAAGTGTACAACCTGGACTGTTGTGAATTCTGCTCTGGGGCTTTTCAGCCTTCAGATTTGCCCCGTCAAAGACCCAGTACTTCACTCTTTCTAGCTGCTGCAATACCAGGGAGTATTTTTTTTTTTATATAGTGGAAAAGTTTAATTTTGCTATCCATACGTAAGGTCAGGACTCTCTGTTCTTCTGTTTAAACATAAAAAACAGGCAGACTAAACTTCTAGAATTTCTGCTCAAACAATGAAAGCCTGAGCTTTCAGAAAGAGAGGAATAACGAAACAGTTCAGGCTGTTTTAACCATAGCAATCACTAATGCTCTGGGTATAATTAGAACCCTAATTACTGTGAATTTACTTGCAAAGACTTTCCAGCCGTTTGAGACTTGCCTCACACAATTCTATCAGGTTCCAAGTGGAGCATGGGCGGTTCTCCATTAAGCTGCTAGGAAATTAGTAATGCTGCTTTTTTTCTGATAGCACTGTTCATGTAATCTCTGTGCCTTATCTGAACAGTGGAAAGGCTTTTATTATTTTTCATTATGATTCATTTTAATATTATTTTCTATATATTTGAGTCCAGAGCTTTTGTGTTTGGGTCAGATACTTCATTAGAAGCAAAAGCCTGAGTTAATGCAACATGAAGAGTGCAAATTGAATTACAGTGGGAAAATGTGTTATTTTGATTGAATTTTCTAATTTTGCCTTTTTATTTAACAATGCTTGAAATATAATTTTAATATTTCTAAACTTTTAAAAGATAGCTTTATGCATTGCTTTCAGTTAGGTATGTGGAAGAAATTTTTCACTGTGAGGGTGGTGAGACACTGGAACAGGTTGCCCGGAGAAGCTGTGGATCCCCTATCCCTGGAAGTGTTTAAGGCCAGGCTGGATGGGGCATTGACCAGCCTGGTCTATTGGAAGGTGTCCCCTGCCCACAGTGGAGGAATTGGAACTAGATGATCTTGTGAGGTTCTTTCTAACCCAAACCATTCTGTGATTGAAAAAGAGGCCTTATTCCTATTAGAAAAACATTAAAGCTTCAGTACTGTATAACAATACAGTACTTCTCCTCGCTGTGTATTTTATTTCCCACAAAGTTGTTTTTATAATTACAGTAATATTGTATTATATAACAGCTTGTCCTATGAATAGAAACTGTGCCATTATCTNATTTCAGAGTGCTGTGTTGATGATGGCAGTGCTGCTGCAGTGATGTAGGTACTGAAATTAGGGTATGGTGTGGCTCCTGTCAGTTGCTGCTAGAAGCTGCCTCAGATACATCTGTGCAAATGCCTTCAGAATTAAGTGTACAACCTGGACTGTTGTGAATTCTGCTCTGGGGCTTTTCAGCCTTCAGATTTGCCCCGTCAAAGACCCAGTACTTCACTCTTTCTAGCTGCTGCAATACCAGGGAGTATTTTTTTTTTTATATAGTGGAAAAGTTTAATTTTGCTATCCATACGTAAGGTCAGGACTCTCTGTTCTTCTGTTTAAACATAAAAAACAGGCAGACTAAACTTCTAGAATTTCTGCTCAAACAATGAAAGCCTGAGCTTTCAGAAAGAGAGGAATAACGAAACAGTTCAGGCTGTTTTAACCATAGCAATCACTAATGCTCTGGGTATAATTAGAACCCTAATTACTGTGAATTTACTTGCAAAGACTTTCCAGCCGTTTGAGACTTGCCTCACACAATTCTATCAGGTTCCAAGTGGAGCATGGGCGGTTCTCCATTAAGCTGCTAGGAAATTAGTAATGCTGCTTTTTTTCTGATAGCACTGTTCATGTAATCTCTGTGCCTTATCTGAACAGTGGAAAGGCTTTTATTATTTTTCATTATGATTCATTTTAATATTATTTTCTATATATTTGAGTCCAGAGCTTTTGTGTTTGGGTCAGATACTTCATTAGAAGCAAAAGCCTGAGTTAATGCAACATGAAGAGTGCAAATTGAATTACAGTGGGAAAATGTGTTATTTTGATTGAATTTTCTAATTTTGCCTTTTTATTTAACAATGCTTGAAATATAATTTTAATATTTCTAAACTTTTAAAAGATAGCTTTATGCATTGCTTTCAGTTAGGTATGTGGAAGAAATTTTTCACTGTGAGGGTGGTGAGACACTGGAACAGGTTGCCCGGAGAAGCTGTGGATCCCCTATCCCTGGAAGTGTTTAAGGCCAGGCTGGATGGGGCATTGACCAGCCTGGTCTATTGGAAGGTGTCCCCTGCCCACAGTGGAGGAATTGGAACTAGATGATCTTGTGAGGTTCTTTCTAACCCAAACCATTCTGTGATTGAAAAAGAGGCCTTATTCCTATTAGAAAAACATTAAAGCTTCAGTACTGTATAACAATACAGTACTTCTCCTCGCTGTGTATTTTATTTCCCACAAAGTTGTTTTTATAATTACAGTAATATTGTATTATATAACAGCTTGTCCTATGAATAGAAACTGTGCCATTATCTGAAGGGCTGGTATTTTTTGACTTTTGAACATCTAGTTACTAAAACTTCTTTTTTCCAAGAAGAGCAGAAAACAGCTTGTAAACTAGAGCTAAGTACTCTTCATGCTGTACTCTCCTATGCAAATTACACTTCCTGTGTCAAAGGATGGTTGGATGGAGGGATGGATGAAGGACTAGAGAAATCTGCTGTTGTGTAGTGGATTTACCACTCTTCTGATACAGTCTTGATGCACATGCAGAATTCCTTCTTAATGACTAATCTGACCTCAGATAATGGCAGTTGAGGAGTGAGAAGAACCATTAGAGTAAGAGGAAAAAGCTTGGTATTGGTAAGTTCACTATCTTCTAGAAAACTTTATAATTACAGCATTAAAAAGAGCTAAGACAAGAATTTATTACAGCAGACTTCGATGTAATTTCAGGAATTTAGGACTACTTTGATTTTATTTAGTGTGCAACCATGTGGTCAAACAATTAAAAAAACCCCTAAACCATCCTGGCTGTTGTGTAATAATTGCTGGTGTTGACATAAATTTGTGCTAGTGTAAGTATACTTTGCTCAGCAGTCGTGTGTTTGTTTGTGCCCTTGCAGGAAGGGAATTACCCCATAAGTAACTTTACTTATCTTTGTCCCCATTCAGTGTAAACCAATCTTGGGATGGTTTCTTTCTTCAAAGACCTGTTTATGAAAATCTCTAAGATGGCTATGTATCGATTTTTACTTCTTCCTATGTGAGCATTTTTTTTCATGTTTTATACTTGTCTGTTACTATAAGTAGTGATTTTTTTTTTAAGACACATCGTGCCTCATGCTTGAAGTGAAAATTGCATGCATATTTTTTGTGAGGAATTAAGTTTTTTGCCTGGCTCTGTGCTCCTAATTTCTTTCCCAGTTAAGAACTTCAGTCTTTGTAAAGACTAAATAACATGACAGAGTAGGTAATGTGAAATGGGATTGCCGTACTGGAAAGTTTCTGCTGAGCTCCTGGCTAAGCAGTTTCTGCTCCTCTGGCTTGCCTTCAGATATTCTACAAAACTTGTTTGTGTAGTGAATTGGTCCAGTGATATTATGTGAAAATACGGGGACCTTCTCTTCCTTCTCCCTCCAGCTCTTTAGGAAATGTTATTTTTAATCCGTACCGGACAGACCGACGTGCTTAAGTCAGGATTTGTTCTGAAACACCAGGATTTGCTCTGGAACACCAGGATTTGCTGTGAAACACCAGGATTTGCTGTGAAACACCAGCATTTGCTCTGAAACACCAGCATTTGCTGTGAAACACCGGCATTTGCTCTGAAACACCAGCATTTGCTCTGAAACACCAGCATTTGCTCTGGAACACCAGCATTTGCTCTGAAACACCAGCGTTTGCTGTGAAACACCAGCATTTGCTCTGGAACACCAGCATTTGCTCTGGAGCTCCGCGGAGCCCCGCAGGTGAGGCGGCCGGGCCTGCAGAGGCGCTCGGGGACCGCGAGGGGGCAGCAGAGGCCCGGCGCGCCGCCGCGTCACGGCCGCGGCAAAAACCCCGGGTTAAAAAACCACGGAAAAACCCAAAAAGGAAAACCCCGAGCGTTCTTATTTTCTTCGCGGTTACGGAATGGTTACAGCTGCCATCCCCTGCGCGAAAATTAAGAAAACTTTCGTTACTTCCGTTGAGTCATTTGGTTTGACAGTACCTTAATTTGGAGAAACCTTGCTATTTATATCCACTTATATTTAACAGTCCACGACTGTTATCTATAGCTATTTTAATAATCTGATCAAGTCCCATGCTGTGACAAATTTCTGATTTTATCTCCTGACACTTATGTTCAGAAAGTTTTTCCCAATGGATTGGTTTTTTTCTTTTGCATTCAGTTGAAATTCTGTGTTTGCCCAAAGAATCCAGAGAGATTACACGGGAATATAAGGTTTTGAGTACCATGCTTGCATTAATGCAGGGAGAAGAAAATGTAGACAAATCTAATTCTTAGGAAGTCAGATTTTGTTACTTCATTTATTTACAAAGCAGCTTGTTCTATTTAAAGGACTTCTGCCAGCTGAGGAGAGTGAAGAAAAGCTCTTACTATTTAATCTTATCTCATGGGTTGCTGCTGTGGAGAAAATCTGGGTGCTTCTAATATTGAAAAATTGGAAGGTCCAGAAAACCTGCAGATCCTTCTGCAGAGGTTGAAGCAGGAGAAAAAACACATTTGATAATTTGAATTGCTTTGCTTCAGGTAAAATTTATATGGGAACTGAAGATGAAAATATGCTGCAGTCCTCCCACAAGTGATGAAGGCATGTTTATAATTATTAAAACAACTACTGCTCTTAGTTTCACTTACTTTAAAGAAAGAAGTAAAATGAAAGCTTTGGGAGGCAACTTTGTGTTAAGAAGCACATCTGTTGTGTATGTCTCTCATGTTTCATGGCAGAATCTGTACAGGTAAGTTCTGCCCCTCTGTCACTGTGACAATCTCCTGTAAGGATAACTGGGCCTGCTCAGGCCAGAGGCACCAGCAGCAGAATATCTCAGAAAACTGACAGTGGGCTTAGCAGGTACAGTTCTCCTTTTCTCCTATCTTCCTGCAGTGTGTGACCTTTGGTTTCCTGAGACAGATATGTTATCTTTTTACGTAATAGTGCCTGTTAATATTTTCAGACATAAATTTGTCTGACTACTTTGCAAACCTATGAGAGCTTCTGTTCCTGTCTTCACATGGAATTGAGCTTCCCAGACTAATGGTGTTGTCTGAAAAAGCACCCCTAAAGCCTAGTTAAAACTTAGATAGGTTAAGAAATTGGAGAGTTAATTAATATTTCTAGAAACGCTTGATAAAATTCCCCTGAATGAATGGCAAAGTATTCTATATGTTTATGTTTTTTTAAAAGGTGATTAAGAAGACAGGGTACTGAATGTTTAGCTCTGCATAGAAATTATAATGAGACTCTTAAGAATTTTCCTGGGTTCAGAAAAT
Source organism: Irena cyanogastra (assembly GCA_013397155.1). NCBI lineage: Eukaryota > Metazoa > Chordata > Aves > Passeriformes > Irenidae > Irena > Irena cyanogastra. The sequence continues at coordinate 1,250,466 of VWZV01016135.1, read as the reverse complement.
AACTTAGCATCTACATAGAGGTTGGAAAGGACAAGAATGTGTGACTATCTAAGATTGTAGAAAGCCAGATTAGGAAGGAGAATGAATAGTATTTCAAGACATTAAACTTCTTTATGTGAACTTGGAAAAAAAAATTATAATTGAAGCTGTACTTTTCCAAATGTTTCTTATGTTGTAAGCTCCTGAAAGATTAAGTGCACATACTACATTGTTTCTTTGAAAGTGACTAATCTTTACTTAGATTTGCACATTGTAACTGTTGACATGAGATCAGCTTGAAGATGAAAGTAGATTTATTCTAGCAAAGCAGGGTGAGATTGCAAATTAGTCTTGGGAAATATCAGAATTATCCATATTCATAAATATAAATATTAGAAATATTAGAATATTAGAAATATGTTCAAAATTTCCACCTCAGTTCTGTTGTTTAAAGCAGAATTTTTTTGCATCTCTCACCTGAGTTATTTGTATATTTCTCTCTGATTCTGTTTAGCCATTATCATTGCAGGATTAGTAGTAAAAAGAGCTCCTTTACTAAAGGTAACTGCAGTACACTCTCACATTTGTCTGCCTACGTGTGTAGTGTGTAAAGACTGGGAAAAATAACCCTTTCCATCTTATATTATGTGTCCAGATATGGTAAGATAGAGGAAAATAAACCTGCATGGATTAATGTTCAATTCTTTCAGGTTTAAAATACCTTTAAAAAAATCTTAAGTGTTTTGAAGAATAGACCAGGACTCTGCAAAGTTGGAGGATAACACTAGTTGGAATGAATGTAACTAAATTTCTGGTCCAACCTCCTGGTCAAAGCAGCATTGATTATTAGCTGAGACCAAGTGTTTATCCAGTAAGGTTTTGAAAACTTCAGAGAATGGAGACTGCACAACCTTTCTGTACAGTCTTTTCCAATGCTTCACTGTCTTCATGGTGAACAGATTTCTCTTTACATCCGACAGTCCACACCTCTCATTTCAGCTGCTGCCCACTCCCTCTCATCATCCCACCACGTGGCACTTTGGGAACCAGGCTCCATTTTCTGGGGAGCTCCCTGCAGGTGCTGGAGGGCTGCCCTTTGGCCTCCCCCAGGCACTGTCTTCTGCAGGCTAAACAAGCTCATTGCCTCAGTCTCTCCTCACAGGCTTTGTGTCAGTACCCTGGAGTTTGATCATCTGCACAATCCCTGCACAATCCCTTTTTGTCTGTAGCCCTCCCTAGGGACCAGGCATGATGGAGTAGAACAGAGGGTTCATTGTCATTTGGAGTGGTTTGGGGTTTTTTTATATTTGGGTATTCCTGTACCCCTTGTCCTAAACCTTTTTGCTGTTTTATATCAGTTAAATAGTTCTGTATGCTTTTGGGTATGTCACCTTCTGTTTCAAACACCTCTTTATTGTGCATTTGTTGCACTGGAGGTGCTCGTATTGGAGTTGGCTGAAGAAATGTCAGGTCAATGAAGGGACACTTAACGTGGAATGTACAATATTGAATGTGTTAAATATGCAGCAACAATGTAGGTATTGATGTTGCTGCCACAAATGTCTTATGCTTCTCAAGAGCAGCAATCCAAAAGCAGTTACTTTTATGGGAGCATAGAACAGAGTGATGAGTAGAAAAACAGATTTCAGATTCTGGGCAACCTGTTCCATTGTGCTCTGGTAGAGACATTTTTCCTTATGTCCAGTCAGAACATCCTAATCTCTAACTTGTGGCCATTGTCACTTCCTTCCCCTGAAGGACTTGCAGGATGGAGTAAGAATTGAGTGTGTTCCATATGCCTACACTTTTTTTTTTTGGTTTATAATTGTAGGTATAAAGTGAAGACCAGAAGACAGTGTGAGAAGTAATTACCAAAGTAATTAGGGCTGTCTCTTGAAATTTCAGAACTCAACAGATGAGAAGGTCGGTGAGGAAAGGCAGTTTGTGCAATACTTCTAATTTAGGCTTTGAGTGCTTGACACACAGCTGTTTAGTAAGCTCAGAATAACAAAGCACTGTTTGAAAGAGAATGGCTGTTACTGACTGCTCTGTAATCAGAAGCTGAGGACTCAAGATGATGGTTGTGAGGGGGGCCATGCATGTTGTAACTGGTTCCCCCTGGAGAAGGGAGAGCTGCTGAAAATGGCTGGATTGGGTGTGAACACTGCTGTGTTTTAATGACTTCTGCTGCTGCCAGCTATTAATGATAGGCATGTCTGGATTGTGACTAAAATGTGGAAATAGCTGGAGTGTTGGACATAGGTTTGTTCATTATTGAAGTGACTGTAAATTTGGGGTTGCAGCCTGTTTCGGAGGGAGTTGGGCACTGCAACGTGTTGCATCCTTAAAGGTGTCCTCTCCTTTGTGTACTTATGTTTGGTTTTTCTAATCCTTTTGAGCATTTGTATTGCTTATTTGATCATGCTTCAACTTTGTCCACATCTTTCTTCAATTCAATTTTCTTCAAGTTCTGTAGTTCCTGGTGTAGCACAGGTGTTGTTTTCCAAACTATTTTTGAGGTAGTTTATTTTTTCAGTCAGGCATGCACACTAAGCTCTTTAAATCTCTCCCATGAATTGCTTCATTGATTCAAAACTCTGTGGTACAGGTACACTGGAGGTATTTCATTAATTGTGCAATAGGGTATGTGCTAGTGGCAGCCCCAGTGTTGTATGTTGCCGATTCATTTCCCTTTGGAGTCCTTTTAGCCATTGTACACAATTTTCTGCCTTTCTGCCTGCAGTGACTGCACCAACAGTAGTGGTTATCTCTTCCTCATAGCACTCCACTATTGTCCTTGAGAGGTGAGATTTCCAAAGCCACTAATACACAACAAATACCATAATTTCTTTTCTTTTAGTAGGAGTTGGGAAGTAAGTGTACCCCTTTTCTAAAATATTTTATCTCACAATATTTTTTATCAGTTCCTCCTAGTGTGTGCCTGTGTACACTATATAACACATTTTAATTAAAAAGCATTATTTGTGGTATTTCCTTTGTCCGTGTCCAGTGGGAGCTGGTGGGATGAGTGTTTCCAGAAGGCTTCATTTTGCACAGATTGCTGGGTGGTTCCCTTCCTGCATCCTGTGCAGTGTGAAGCCTCATCTCTGGAATGTCTGTCTGGCCCAATAAAATGTTTGGGGAACGCAGTCACATGGAATCACGTGGGGTATAAATCCCTTGCAATTGCATATTGAATGTTGGGCTCTGTCAGGATTATAAACACGTGGAGGTGCTTGCATATTGCAAGTTTCATCATGAAGACGGAAGCAAATCCGTGTTAATAATTTTTAATTTCTCTTTTCTTCCATGTTGTTTCTCCATCAAGGCAAATAGGTTTTTTTGGCTTCTTTTAAAGGACAGGCTTGAACCAGTCTCTGGTTTCTAGAGGGATGTTGGTCAATTGTACTGAGAAAGAAGTTACATGGTTGTGATTGTAAACTTCTCAGGACTTGGGTTGTATCGAAGAATCGTGTTTCTTTGGCCATAAACAAGAAGACTCCTTCCTTATTGCTGTCCTAATGCTAAAAATGGTTGCAAATGAATATTCTTTTTTTTTTTTTTAAAGCACTGACAGCAGCAAGATTATATCAGCAAGTGAGAATATCAGTCCTGATCAGTCAGTCTGTAGGTAAGAAAGGGATAGTGTTAAGTTCCAACATAATTATTTAAGTTTTGAAAACGTAATTCATATTTATTTTTAAAATACTTTCATATTTATGTTGTGTGCCTCAGTGCCGTTATCTTGCATTTTTGTACTCCTGGCACTCTGACATTTAGTCCAACTACTTCGCTAGCATTAAGAAATAAGAGGGAGTGAGCTGGAAGTACAAGTCAGTTTCCTTTCCTTCTGTATAACGTTTAGGTACTTTCTAAGATACTTTAGTAAATATTTAATTTCAAAAATGATTGTCCTGTGCTTTTTTAAAGTGTAGATTAATAAGCTTGATTTCTAGTACTGTGTATTTTCTTGATTATCTGACCTTAAATGTTACTACTTGTTTTAGAAATTGTATATTTTAATAATGGCTGTTCAAAATGTTTTCCTTCATAGGAAATTGTAGCAAATAGCTGGAAAGAACTACCCCAGGTCTTTCTCTGGGCTTTTAGAAACAATATTTTTAACATCTTTTTATTCCAACATATGTCATAAGTACTCTATAAAATCTAATCATGGAAACTGGTACAATCTGTCCCAGTGTTTAATTGTTCTTCCCTCTAGACAGATTTTTCCTGATGTTTACTGTAAATCTCTTTGACCACAATGAAGTCAATTGCAAGCTTTTCTGACTTTCACCCTCTCTTGTTTTAATTTTTTTTCTCCCCTCAACATGTGTTTGTGAGTTTTAGATTAGTTGATAAGCTTCTTGCAGTCTTATTTTCTTCTTCTTTATAATCTTTCTAGCGGAGAAAATTTAAAAAAAATATTAAACGTTGTTTCTAAGTAGCCTCTAACTTGTGTGTATGTTTCTTGGAGTGTGGTGCTCCAGCATGTATTTCTTTGGAATGAGTGGAATAGAAAATTGTGGTTTGCAGTTTTGTTCTAGTTGATGCTTTTCAGTGCAGAGACATGGGGGTTTCAGTGTTGTGGTGCCAATTCAGATGAGCTTGCTGTTCACTATAACCCATTACAACACCATTGAGTCCCCTTGGAAGTACTTTGTTCCTTTGCCAAGATCACATATTTGTATACTTGCCATACACTTGGAAGTCGTGTTGCTGTTGCTGTGAAATGTATGAAAATGTAGTTCTAAGTCTGCTCTGATGGAAAGACATGAAACCATCTTTGAAGCTTCAGAGTTGTGTCCTTTGGTCAAAGGCAACTGACTGCTGTCTCCCATTGCTTCAGAAGACGACACTGAACTGAGTGGAAGTGTCTTGTTGACAGTATAGTTAAGGACAACATGTTTTGTTCAGTTTCTTTTGGTTTTAAGCTCTGTAGACATTTTCTGTCATGTGTCACCCTGCCCTGGAAAGCTTTTGAGATCAGGCAGTAGAAGTTTCTTTTCCATTGCAAGTTCTACAAGTTTGTTTCTTCTCTGTACTGAAGGAGTTCTATTTTCTGTTTGGTTGTTTTGGTTTTTTTCCCTGTAGTTCTGGATTATATTTAGTGTATTCATTCACAGTTGAATTTTGGCATGGTCATCTTAACCATGTAATCCAGTTAGAGTGTTCCTTGTTCTTGTATATCTTCTCCTCCTTGTGCCTGTTCGTGCAGGCTGCCTGTGGTCAGGTGCCTGTGCTTCAAATCACACTTGGGGGCATTTTTTCCCCTGTAGTGCTCATACAATTTGTGCTTATCCTCCCTCACACTGCCTTCCATGTGAGGGAGAAGAACAGTAGTACACTCAGTTTCTGAATTTCTCTGCTGATGAAGACCATCAGCTGGACACTGTGAGGGTGGTGTCTCCTCGGGTTCAGGGCTTTTGCTGAAGCTTCGCAGTGACCCTGCGTGGATGGGTCTGGAATCTTCATCACAGGGGAAGCCCACGGGATTCTCTGCCTCACCTCCCTGTTTCTGCTGTTGCTGTGCTGCATGCAGTGTGATGGTCCTTCTTCCAGCACGGGCATGCTGGGTTATCGTAGGATGTCACAAGTACAGGAGTCTTCCTGTGTTGTTTCCCCTAGGGCCATTTGCCAGATGGGATGTAGCCTTCAAGTTACATTTTGAAAACTCTTGTGGTAGAATATTTGGATTTCTCTGATGTGTGGCTGTTGAATGATACACTGGTTTTAAAATCTAAAATCCCCTTTTGGCTTTACAGAAATGTTCCAGAAAATATTACTGTGGTGTTGACTGGGTCATGTCTTCCATAGAGAATAGCCTTCAATTTGTTTTCTTTTTGTTCATTTTAAAATATCAATTTTAAAATTATTTCTAAGGCTAAAACTGTATTTTTCTAGTCAAAGAAGGTCTTGGGATAATAAATATATTAACGTTATAACCAACCCAAAACCTGGCTCTGTTATAGGAAGAAACCAACATATCTGGAACACCTTTACAGGGAGTAGGATAGTTAATGAATAAAGCTAGGTAGATGTTTTTGATGGATTGAGTATTTCGATGGTCAGGGCTGGATGTCACCTTTTGCAGTGCAGCTTTGGAACAGCAGAGGGTACTGTTGGTGCAAGATAAAAAATGAGGTTTTTCACACCGAGTTTGGAATTTTTTTTGCTCCTAATATGTTGTTCATTGGAACTGTTGACACGTTATTAGTCGTTGTTGGATCACTGCCTCGTCTTCATAGCATGCATTTGTGGATTTACTAAGTAGTTTTGTGCAGAATCCCCCAGTTAAGTATGAATGTTTTCTCATTAGTTTTACTGTCACAAAAAGTGCTTCAAAGATGTGTATTCTGGTACAGCTTGTTTGTCCTTCAGTGTTGTGGAAGGACTGTTCCTTCTTTGTTCTAGATTGAGGAGTTGATTATGCTGGAACTTTCCAGAGAGTTTTTCTTCTGGAGATAAACTATAAAAAAAAAACCAAAAACAAAACAGTAAAGGTTTGGGGACAAAGTTGCAATTATTTCATCTCTTGTTGGACAGCCCTACTCTCTCCTCCTGTGTTTTATTTACCACATTCTTGCACAGTCTCTGGCTGCTGTTCACCAGAGTTGTGTTTTATTTGAATGTCAACAGGTGGGCTGTTATTTAAGACCCGCTTTTAAGGAATGTTGCCATTTTGCCAGGGATCATTTCAGTTCTGTGGAAAGGACTTGAGCTTTCCAAATCTAAGTTTCTGGGAGTACAGTTACACAGTGTATTGATTTTTGTGGTAAATCTGCTCTAAGTGACTCCATAGTAACATTTTAAAGGACTGGTTTTGGTGACTTTTGTCCCATACTTTTTCAGTGATCCAATTTACCACCTCCCCTCACCCTGTGGGCAGTTGTCGTGGCACATCTGTGCTGGGAGCAGCTGCAGTGATGTGCTGGGCCACAGGGTATGAAAATCTCCTGAATTTTGCTTTGCTGAGAAACTATCCTGTGTGGCCTCGAGGTTGGTGTTAATTTGGAGGTGAAATTGGTAATCCTGATCCAAGTGAGATGCCTTCAGTTTGGTCACTGCTGTGTTCTGACTCTACTGTAATGTACTTACGCTTATGGAAATGGTTTCAAACTGAGAGTATAGGTTTAGACTGAATATTAGGAAGCAATTATTTACTGTGAGGATGGTGAGGCACTAGAAGAGGGTGCCCAGAGAAGTTGTGGCTGCCTCATTCCTGGAAATTTTGAAGGCCAGGTTGGGCAGGGGTTTGAGCAACCTGGTCTAGTGGAAGTTGTCCCTGCCTGTGGCAGGGGCTTGGAACTAGATGGTTTTTAAGATCCCTTCCAAACCAAAACATTCTGTGATTCCATGGAATTCTGGCATGGCATTATCTGATATTAAGTTGGCAAAAAGAATTACTTTGTGGGTGAAGTTTTCTGCTTTGCAAAGGGATCTAAACCACAGTGTCAGAAGACACCCCTTGTAGGTATAAGATATAGCAGGTATAGTAGCAAACTCATAGAAGCACTTCATGTGCTGAGTCTACTTCTCATTGTAGTTTGTCCTCATGGATAATTTTACAAGTGCTACAGTGTGATTTCATTGAGAGGAGACCTTATGTTGACAGGCATGGAAAAGAAAAATTATTCATAAGCTGCAATAACTCTTTTCCCAATCTGTCTTCATTCTTCTGTGTGTTTTTGGGGTGGTAGGTAGCTTTTAGTGATGGAATCTGTTGGGAGCAGAAAATCAAGATGCCTAGTGAGGGTAGAGCTACAGTGGAGGAGGAGTGGATAGAAAAGTATTAATGTGCTTTTGGTCTTTGGCTGCAAGAAACACTGCTATAACTGTGTTTTGAAACATCACTCACATTCTTTGTGCTTCAACTCTAACCCTTATTTCTACAGCTTACCTTGAGCCAGCTGTTTCTGTTTGACTGATGGCATAGCAAACAATGCCAGCCTACTGCAAAACAGCAGAAAAACAAAATGGAAAGGCATTTTGCCAGTTTGACCTTTCAGCCAGGGGAGTCCTTGTGATGGCTCAAAGGAAGGGGCCTAGGGGAATGGGCTGTTTGGGGCTGTGGTGGGAAGCTGTGCCTTCTGTGGCATCACTACATAAATTTTCACTAGCAGAATGCAGGGCATTAATAATCCACCTGCTTGAAATCTTCTAAAAGATGAAATTTGATGGGGGAATTTGTCGGTGCGGGGCACTTCAGTCAAGTTGAATATGTTGAACAACTGTAGAGAAACTGCCCGGATCATTCTAACTCAATTCCTGGCCAAAACAGTCCAGTGTGCACATTGGATTTAACTGGCTGCTCCTCTTGTGAAAGCCAGTAGTAAAACTCAGTTTATTCTGGGTAATAATCATGACCTCAGCAGGATCGTTGGATTTTCACTCCTAGACTCAAATAGTAGCCATTAACAATATATTTCGTTATACTGGGAAGGAAATTCTTTGTAAGTGAACCCTAATCTTGTAGTTATTAGATTTACCCTGTGTTCTATTCGGGATAAATTGAGTTCTCAGTATTTTAAGGCATCGTTAAGAATTTTTGCCTAGCATCGTCTTACCAGCAGACTGGAAGGTTTGTCCTTTTTTGCAGTTGATTCTTCTGCATTTAATCTGTTCTGAAGCAGTCTCAGTTGAGGGGCAGTACTTGCACTAAAATCCTAAGAGCAATACTCATTTAGAACACAAGGGGTTTCACAGAGTCACAAAATAGTTGTAACTAGGAGGCACCCCAATATTACAGATGTGTTTTTTTTCTTAGGTTTAAACAGAATTTCCTGCTTCTCAGTTTGTTCCCATTGCCTATTGTCCTTTCACTGGGCACCTCACCTCTGAACCCGTCTCTGCCTTCTTTAATCCTTCCCATCAGGTTAGGTTACTGAGATCCTCCTGAGCCTTCTGTGCTCAAGGCTGAGCAATCCCAGCTCCCTCAGCCTCCCCTCGTGGCAGATGCTGCAATCCTTTAATCATCTTAGCTCGCTGGACTCGTTCCAGTGTGTGTCTCTGCAGAGGGGAGCCCAGCAGTGCCCCAGCCCTGCAGCAGAGCCCCCGTGGTGCTGAGCCAGGGGAAGGGTCCCCCCAGCCTGGGGGCTGTTGGCTGCCTTTGTGACCAGGGCATGCTGCTGGCTTGGTTCAGCTGCTCCACCCAGATTCCCAGGTTTTTCTCTGCAAAGCTGTTTTCCAGTAGGTTGGCACCCAGCCTGTAGGGCATAGTTATTCCTCTCCAGCAGCAGGACTTTGCATTTTTCTTTGCTGAACTTCATGAGATCTGCCTGCCCGTTTCTCCAGGCCTTTTCCATATTTTTTTTCTTGGCAGGAGGCCCATGTTTTCTCTCGTCTTCTTTTTGCTGCTTAATTACTTGTAGAAGCACTTCTTGTCCCTGACTGTTTTCAGCTCCAGGCAGGATTTCACCTTCCCAAGTCTGTCTTTGCACACTAGGGCAGTGTCTCTACAATTGTCCCCACTCACCTGGCCCTGCTCCCACCTCTTGTGTGCATTCTTTTTTATATTTGAGTATTGTCAAAAGCTCCTTGTTGATCCATGTGGGTCTCCTGGACCAAAATCAACCATCACTTGATTTTCTGCACATTGGCTGTATGATTCTTGAGCATGGTGGAGGTCATTCTTCAAAATCAGAAAACTCTCTTGCACCAGTCTTGTCCCAAGACCCATATCCTGTGGGTTTTTCTGAAGCTGGTTCCTGAATTCTGCGCTAAGGTGAAGCCCAGACTTATGATCCCACAACTTTCCTTGTTTCTTTTGCCTTGGTTCAGACTTAAGGCTTGGTTCCTGGCAACTTCCCTGGCTTTAGTGTCAGCAATCTGCATTTATTGGAGTTGGCCAGGTCAGTGTTTTAATCTGAATGAGTGTTTGTATTGGATATTCATACCTTGAGTGAACCAGACAGACCAGGCGTGGGTACATGCTAAGTGTTCCTGCAGAAGGCTGATTTTTTCATGTTCTTGACTTATATTTACTGATCCATCTGTTCCTTATGTGTGTTGGTCTCATGTACCCGTGCTGGTACTGACACCATTAGTGTCTCCCACTCCAGTTGCTGGTCACAGATTTACCTTAGAAAAAAATTTCCATGTAGTTAGATGTCAGTAAAATTACTCCCTTTCTAGAGCCTTTCTCATCCCCTTAATGGGGCTTAGATTTGCACAGTCTGGCCGTACCCTGGATTGTTCTATCTTCATGGTATAACCCAAAGCATTTCTTAATGCTAAACCTGCCCTATCCTGCAAGTATCCATAAAAGAAAAACTACACAGCTAGCCTAGAAATTATATAGGCCATTCTGTTTGTTACAGCTCCACAATCTCCTCAATATCCATGTGATCATTTATAAGTTTCATGTACCACAGGTATGGCCAAGATATGATGGGATTCTGGCAAGTAATCTATCTGCTTTTTCAGGAGTGGTTTTCTCAGTGGAATTTATCCAATACCTTTCCTCAAGTTCTGCATCTTCTCCCAACACCCCATTATCCATAAGCAGTGGCTCCAGTTACCTGTAAGCAGTGACTCTACCAGATGACTTTAAAGGAGAGTGGATACACAGCCCTAAAATGCTGTACCTCAGACATATCCTAGTTATTATCAAGTATCCTGGTTATCACAGATGGTGAAATGCTGGCAAAAATGCTTGCAAAGTGATTTGGGAACGCTCTGCTTGCTGTCAGTCACTACTGCCAAATTAGCTTAATTAAAACCAGCTGTGGGAAAGTGCTGTGCTGCAACTGATAACTTTATTTCCTTCTCTGAAGTCTTGTGGGCCTGGGGCTGGTGATAACGAGCTGCTCAAATGCAGTGAGGATCTTCAAGTGGTTGCAGTTCTCTTACATATGTGGAATTTTCAAGTTGGCCCTAAATCCTGCTTTTGGCTTGCATTTCTCCATATGGAGTCCTTGGCCTTGAGAAGCTGAGGTTTGAGTATCGCCTTAAGTAGCATCTACTCTGGTTAGTGTTGCCATTTCTTGATTTGGTTTGAGAGGGTTGGTGAGCATGTTTGTTTTAGTATCGTTCAATATTACAGATGTGTTTATCCAGCCTGAGAAAGTCACTCTTTTATTACAGTTTTAAAACCTTGTAAAACCTAAGAACCTCTTCCTCTACAACCAGTCCCTGACTTTAAAACACAACAGCTTAAGCCATTCAACAGTTTGCCTTTTCTGAGTGACCAGCAGGCCTTTGTGTTTTGTGAACTGCTGTCTCAGGCTTCTGCAATATTCTTTATTTGTAGAATGCCCTACTCATTGCTATCTCCCTTCCCTTAATCCTCTCCTCTCTTTCACTATCATCTGCTCAGTTGTGCAGGCAATTTTGTAGTCAAATTTAGGGCCAAAAAGTTGCCAACATTGTCACAAACCAAGAAAAGGCCTTTTTCCAAATCTGAGTTGATCCCAGACCTGCCAACATCAAGCTGTTGGGGTTTTTTTGCCAGTCAAATGAAGTTGTGTTAGATGAGGCAGCTGTTTTAGAATAAGGTTAATAAAATGACTGTTGCGTTTTATGAGGAGTTCTGCTAGTGGAGTAATCCAGAATTGGTGAAACTCTAAAATTTGTGAATCCCAGTGAGCCTTTGAAATCCTGGCTGGAAGCATACTTCAGCAGGTGGCTGGAAATGCTAATAAGGAATGGAGTCTGTTGTGGAGCGCTGTGGAAGTTTTGTCTTTCTGAGATTACAGTAGATTTTCTTTGTGGAAATTGACTTAGAAAGGGAGTTGTTCTTGGCATCTCTCAGTTTCTGAAGTTTCAGCTTTTAGTGAAGTAGAGTTGGCAGTTTCACAGGATCTTCAACAACAACAAAAAAAATCAATGCTTCAATGATGCTGCTAGGCTGGATGCTGGATTACTGCTCTTAAGCAATCTTATCTCTTGTCTTGATATTTCCAATAAAGTAGTCCATTGATGTGGATTGGTTTTGGTTTTTTTTTTCTGGTTTTGAGGTGGGTTTTCTTGTTTAGTTTTGTTTTCCAGAGGCGTTTTGATTGCTTGTTGCAGAGATGTAAGACACTTTGTGGCTTTCCTGAATAGAGTCACCCAATATGTTTGGATGCAGTGTAGTTCTCTGCAATTCTCTGGTATTTTACTGCCTATTCCAGTTTTGCACACAAGCTTTGTGTCACTGCAAGCTTTAGACTGACAAGGACCTTTTTGATAAAATTTATCCACGGACAGTAAAAATTCTCGTAGCTGGAGGTGAGACTGACATATTTTTTTATGTCCTTTTCCCACTTAGAAGAGGGGCTACTGACTTTTAGTCACTATTGACTTGGAAGCCACCCTGTGAGTTATTTTTTTCAAAAGGCTTGCTTGCTTTGTGAAACACTTCAGGGAGGTGCTCAGCAGTTTAATTCCATTGATCCTAGACTGGAACCAATGTTTCTTCTTATTTAACCTTCTGGGTGCCTTGGAATTATTTTAATGCTTTATTTGGTTGGTTGTTTTTTTTTTTTTTTCTCACTGGCTTGTTTCTCTGCCAAGCACTAATTTAAAGGGATTCATTGTATTTTTCTATGTGGTGTGATAGGAGGAACTCTTGTCCTTAGATTGTCTCCAGCTGTATTTGTCCAGGGGCTGAGTGGTATGTGTGGTGATCAACTTCCACTCCTGCAGCTGCTATTTCAATAAGTTTTTCGTTGTCCTGCAATTTCTGCCCATGGAAATGAGGCACTACTGTTACCGTGATTTCTCTTTTGGAGGCTTTTTTTTGTGGGTTTTTTTTTTTTTTCTTCTGAGTATGGGCGCTTTCATAGTCAAGCAGATGCTCTGGGAACACCTTTATTTCAGATTTGCTTGTGTCAGTGTTTGGTTTAGCATGTGAAGGCTTTTGTGTAGGCATAATGCCCTTTGTAGACCGGCTAGTGTGTCAGTAAGGTAAAGACAAGTTGCTCCTCAATCCAGTCAGCTTGGGAAGAGCTTATGCTCCATATCTCTGAGTATGTCCCCTACCTATAAAGTCACATATTGTGTAGGATCTCTCAAATCAAAATTTTAGTTTGGAAGTCATAGCATGTTTTGGAAACTTAGTAAGTTTTAGGATTTGATGGGCCAGAAATCTCTTCAAATTTTGGAATCAGTTCTGGCGATGCTGTTAAAAGTTAAACAAATTCCCACAAACTTCCCCCTGGCCTGAAACTGCAAAATACACAAATGAAAAATGGATCCAGCAGACTTTCTGTTCAGCATCACCTATCATGTTTATAAATTATCTAGGTCCTTGCTGTGCAAAAGAAATTCAAGTGTGGTCATTTTCTAGACAAGATGCCTCTAAACACTTGTATTCAGGAGATGTTTTATGTTCATACCTCGTACCTTACTCCTTCCTGTGATTTGTTTGTGCTCCAGGCAGAGACAAGAGAGATGACAAATCTCACTGTAAAACTCTACACAGGACCTTGTTGGCAGTTATTGTTGTAGTTGGGCCACATATTGTGTGCTTTAAGGTTTTGGGAAGCTTTTGACCGCTGGCTAAATATCATAAGTTGTAGATAATTTTCAAACAAACTCAAGAATGTGAATTTCCTGATGCAAGTATTTGTACTTCTGCTTATGAGAAAGGAGGGGTTCCTGAGAGTTAGCTCAGAAAAGGAAAAGTTTTTTGCATGGAGGGAAAGGGAGGAAAAAATAGTTGAGTGGCTCAGTAGGCATAAAACCAAGACCAGTCTGTTAAAATAGTTGTTGTCTTGATTGTCATTAATTGTGCATAGATATCTTATTTTATGTAAACCAGAAAATAATGTGCATCAGCTTTCCAGAGTTCTCTGACAATTGTGTGAGTATATGTAAGTTTGAGAGACAAACTGTGTTTTATTAAGGTAAAAGCCCATGTCCATATTTCGAAAAAATGCTGCAAGACTAAAGCAATTTATTTCAAATTATAAATCCTTTGTGTTTTATAATATCTAATCTAACAGTATATGCTTTTTTTGCAATTTGAAAATACAGAAATAATTTTCTCTGTGCTATGTAATTCTCCAACTGCCAGTACCTATTTTCTGTCTTGCCACATAGATTATTATCTTCAAAGAGAGAAATTTTACTGCTTTGTAATTTATTGCATGTTCCTCTGTGGAATTTGGGAGTATGACTGACTTTGTGCTACAGTAACAATTGAAAACAAAATATGAGGCTTGTTTTAGGAGATAATGAGCTCCTTAAAATACTGAGAATCTGTTTGGGCTTAGCTGTGAAGGATTTCTCATTGCCCAGAAAAGAACTTCTTGGGTACCAGCTTTATTGGTAGAGTTTGGCCTGGGTGTTTGTGTCTATATGGTAGTTCTCTATATGGTACCTTCTCTAGAGTTGTGTTCCTCAAAGCCAACTGTATCTTCATTGAATGCCTGCAGCACCTTGATCTCACCTGATCCTGTCTCTGGGAACTGTCCACCTCCCTTCTGGAAAGTGCAAGGTAAGAAGCAGGTGCTGTTGGCCTTCCCCTGGGATAGGGAGCTGTGGTGGGCACGGAGGAGCTGCGTGTCCCTGATGCTCAGTGAAGCGCCACGTTGATCATGGCTCCGAGAAGTTACGTAGTAGATCCAAATAAATACTGATCTTATGAGCAAAACATACCAGCCCTTCCTGCCACCAAACAGTTATTTGGGCACTGCTGAAGACAATAGCAATGTAATATCCTTCTGAAGCATTTGCCAGCTGGCGCAGGACACCACATCTTTTCATTTCATTCATTCATTGCAGAATAAAGAAAATTGGCATGCTCAAACAGTTTTAAAAATACATCTGTTCAGAACATGAATGTTGTTTCTTGTTCAGTTCGTTTACCACTTCATCACAAACGTCCTGATGAAAAAGGAGCAATGCACAAAACAGCAAGTGTAAAAAGGTTGGTTAGGTTCCATGAAATTCATAAAAATTGCCTAAAGAAATATTACTGCGTCTCTCAAGTTCATTATCACTAAGAGAGCTGTATTTTCAATTAAATGACAGGAAATTGTGAGGTGATAGAGAATGACTTTTCTGTTTACAATGTAATCAGTAGACCTTGATGCCACATTAAATTCTCCAGACAAGTGATAATACTTTGCTGTAGCCATTCTTAGCTTTCAAGCCTTTTATCCACAGTCTTTGGAAAAAATTAGATTGTTTATTTTTATGGATGAGAAACAATTTAATCAAAGTTCTTGTTCAGGGCTGCATGGGTTATAGCAAAATTACCCCTGTTGGCTGTGGCTTAGTTTGCAGAGGCTCACTCAGAGCCAGCTGTGCCTGCTCTCCCTGCGGCAGAGCTTGTGCTGAGCCTCAGTGCTCCGTGTCAAGTTTCCCGGTGTGGAAGCTGGCTGGCTCCAGTCTGAAGCACAAAAGAGACCTCATGGCTGGATAGAGTGGATGGGGCCAAGGAATTTGGTTCAGATCCAAGTTTGGCTGTGAAGTCAGCTGTCAATAAAATGGGTGTTTTGGGTGAGCCACAGAAGTGGAGAGAGAACCTATGGGCCTTTAGTACTGTGTGCTTTGTAAATGGGGATGGTATTTAAAGAGATAGTGGCTAGAACAACAATGCAGAAACTTTAATTTGTACAGTGCCTAAGTGAATTACTGTTAAGAATGAGATATTTCCATTATTATGATATCTCTCAATGATGTGTCTCCTCAAATGAGGATGAATCTTCCCTCACAGGTGCGTTATGTGAAACAAGCATTGTCCTATTCCCACATCTCCCTACCAAAATAAGTATAGCCGGGTGGCATGCAGGAGAGGCATTCAAATTTAGTGCAGCCTTGGTTTAAGACAATTTATTAAACCCAGAGTTTATTGGAAATGCTCTTTACAATCCGATGTTTCGTGTTGCTGAAGATATGTTCTGTTGCTGAGTGACTTTTCTCTTCCCATAAAGGGACTAAGTTTTGAACTTTGATCCTGGGTCTCCTATCAGCTGCAGACAGCACTGGACTGACACTCTGCATGTGTTTTCTTGCCAAAACTTGCAGTTCCTTTATTTGCTGTTATTAAATCTCACATCTGTGATTAGGAAGTGTGCCTGTGCTCTGTATGTATCATCTCTATATGTAATTTCTCATCTTGGATATTGAAAATGTTAGAATTATGCTGCTCAAACAATACACTTGAGATAACTCCATGTGGTGTCTAAACATGGGAGTATTACTGATTGTTTTTGACAGAGTACGTGTGTAGGAGCTGAGATTGTCACTAAGAGTGGTATTATATGTGTTTCCTTTGACCTTCGCTGATGCTGTGTGAAGCGAAGCTTAGGTGATGTCTTACAGTTATTGTCTTGAGTTTTAAATGATGAATATGAGTCACTTGGAACATCCTTGATCTGTGGTACAGAAGATGTTATTGTAGTGACCAGTGCCCTTAACACAGAGCCATCTCACTGTGTTCAGAAGAAAGGTGTCAAATAGGAAAATCCTTGGCACTACAGAAGAAAGAGCTTAGTAAAGCAAAACAGACCAAGGTGGGGAAACGGGGAGCCCAACATTAATGCAAAAGTAGGATACTTAATAAGTTAGTAGGATGGCATTTGGCATTAAGCTGAGTAAATTACTTAGCCCGTCCCTAAATCCATCTTCAGCATGCAAAACAATGTGTTAGGAAGTGAAGGTTCCCTGTCAAGGAATTTCTAAGTGCAGGCAATTATGTTTTACTGGATCTGAGGAAAGATATTCATGCTTTAGATATGTCAGTGAAATCTCTAAGACAGAACTGAAATTATTCAGTTACCTTCTGTTCTTTAGATATAAGAATTATCCAGTATAGTCATGATAAGAGAGGGTCTTATTCAAAATATTTTTTCTTTGGGGCAGGAGATGTTCTGAGACAGATCTTCTTGCCAAATGAATCCTGACAGTAGAATGTGTTTGAGAGTGCATTGCTTTTGTGTGCTTCATTTCCTGACTAGGTGAAACGTAATAGTTTTTGTTGTTATTGATCTCTTTGTCAGCAAGTTATGAAGAGTTTCATGCATTAAATATTCCTTCTCTGGTGTGTCACATTCCAGAATATTGATCTCAAATTGAAAAAAAATTTTGGTGGCTCTTGGGATGTTTGATCCTATACTTTTCAGTACTCAGCAGAAAAAAGGGAGACAGATGAATGACATACCCTTAAGGATGTTCTTCTAATTCTATGATAAAAATGAAGCACCTCATTTTTTCTTTTCATTCTGACTGTGAACCAAAATTTTGTTGGATAATATTATTGCAGTTGCCGTCCCCAGGCCAGCTGATGGAGCTGTGCAGGATATCTGGTCTCTGATCAAGCTCTGGAGGTATAAATTACATTAGATGTTATTAAATACAGGTTGTACTTCTGTAGGAATCCATCAGAGTATCTGGAGAGCAGGGATATATGGAATGAGAGACATTGACTGTGCATGTAAGAAAGCAATACAGACCTCAGAGCTTGAGTGTCTGAATAAGGATGTGCCAAATCACAGCCTTATGTTGTGATTTGTTCTTATATTCCCTGTTTGGCTTGGCCTGTGGAGTCTATTGCTGTAGTGGTATGTGGTATTGAGGCTGTGTTAAGCCTTTATTATTAAACTCTTATAACTCCAGTGGGACTGGCAGTTTGTGGTTTCTCAGGACCACTTCCAAAGCAGCACGCAATCATGTTGTTTTTCTTGGGGAAGTTCCTTTATTGCTGAAGTCTGGTTTTGCAATTTTTTTTCTTTGTTTTTTTTTTTTTTTTAAATCCTAAACAAGCTCCCCTCCCTCCCCCCCCACCAAGAAAAAACAAAACAAACAGATAAGAGAAGTTATTGGTTCAGCTTCTTTGGTTTCCAGTAGGTTGAAACAAATATCTACAAATCCTTGCAGGGAGAATCTGTAAAAAGCAATAAAAAGTTGGAGGCTTCTCAGAAGGAATGCTATAAAAATCTTAACTGAAATTTTGAAACAGCACTTAGGTAAACAAACATACAGTTTATATACAGTTCTTGTTTGAACGTGGATTATATTTAGGGTTCTCATTATGTGTTGCCACTGCTTGTTTTTTGGTTGGTATATTACATTTTCTTCAATGATGAAATCAAAGTAAGGATAGTATTTGTATTGGAAATGAATCCATGTATTTGCTCCTACATGATTTTAAGGACTTGACACAACTGGGCTTTTAAGAGCTGTTTCCATAAATCTCTTCAGTGCAGTACCCATGTTAAATGTTTATCTGGTGATGTGCATGGGGTGTGAAACCTCAGATGTTTTTCAGCATGGCTTTGTTTGTCTCCTACAAATCTGCAGTTTGTTGGTGAGGACCGTCACTCATTTGTGAAGATCCAAATCTTCATTTATTTTTCTGTTCGGCAGCTAGAGTACTGGAAAAGATACAGCAGTCTGTCACAAGTAGCAGTTAAATATTCGTCTGGTGTCCAGAAATGCTCTGAGCTAAGGTGCACGATATATGCAGCAAGATGAATGATTTAATTGGCCTGTCCTGGGGACAGGGGAGTGTGGTGCACAGTTATCCAGGCCCTGAGAAAGGTAAGGGGTTAGCAACACTTGAAGTGCATCCCTTGCCTTGAAATACAATCAGTCCACATCTGTGTCATAGCTGGACTGTGGTGCAAGTGCAGCAGTAAATGTAATCATCACAGATTTGCTTGCAGGTGGGCTTTTTTCAGGTTTGGATTTTGGTTTTGGTTTTGTTTGTTCTTTTACTACAGAACAGATGTGTGCAAGTCCGGTTGTGTTCCTTCGAAGGTACGTTCAGCTCTGGGTCCTGTATGGAGCATTGCAGGAACTGAGTTTAAATTTCCCAGAGCGGCATTATTGAGGGTCTTTGCAGAGTCTATCTTCAAACTCCTTTTTCCTGAATGAAGTGGGATCCTTGTGTTGGTTTCACAGCAGTGGAACAGGGTCTCATACAACACTCCTCCACACTCCAAAGGGGCTATGGTGGAGTGCATTCAGGTAGCCCTGCACAGCACTGTTTTGTGGAGCGTGATGGAGCAGAGTTGTATATTGGTCCAATTTGTGATGCTCTAACTGGATGGTGGGAGTGAGGGGAGAGTGACCCAGGGCATAGGTCCCAATGCCTTAAACCCAAAGTTGACAGAAAGTGACCCAAAGCAACTTTGCAATCTGGCTGGCGAGATCTCAGCCATCATTATTCCTGGCACTGAGTGCCTTCTAAATGGAGCGAGTGCTTGTGCTGTCTTTGCTTTTCTGATGGATTGGATAACATCCAGAATTACATTTGGATTTTGCTATATCTTGTTGTTTTGGTTTTTTTTCTTTTTCTTTTTTAAGCTGCTACAGCCACTGGAAAAAGATGGTAGTTGGCATGAAAACAGATGTAGAAGACTGGCACTGTGGTGTGTGCAGCCTTAAGCTGTACATATTGGCAAGTTACTGTGTGTCAGATTTCATGATTTAGGCATAAAGGCTGCCCTTCAGTTAAGGCAGGAGGAAAACCATTTAAGCTTCTTTATGGAAATAGGTATCTGAAAGGTTGGGGACTGCTCCTTCAGGCACGAACACTTCCTGGCACTTAAGCAAGGGTGCATGTAAGTGGGTATGTTTTACATTGTATCTTAATAAGTTTTGAAAGATAAAGCCTTAGAAGATTGCCTTTGAAAGGCAGAGCGCACTCCGGAGCTTGGGGAAAGGCACTGGGCACAGACAGAGCTGCCACTTTGTCTCAGCAAAAAAGACCTCCTAGAAAGTCAGGAGGATTTTGAACGGAGATGACTGGAAGAGATTTGCAAATAGAAGCAAAAAAACTTTTCTTCTTATGTTTGTGGAAGCAGAACTCGGTGTATTTGCCAGTAAATCTGGCTTGCTTCAAAGAAATGCTTATGTCCATCAGCTTCTGACAGAAATAACCTGTAGCTCTGAATTTGGATGTGAGTAGATTTTTGGGTGGAAGAAAGGTGACATATTATTTTCTTCTCAGCTTTCCTCAGGTTTATAGCTTCTTCACTTTTGGAGTGCTAATACCAGAAATAAACACAGTGTTTTAATAAAGATGCATGTTTAGTGAAATTACTTCTGGAGGTCGAGGAGGAGTTGACTATAATACAGGTTATTCACAGTGAATTTGATTAGTTGAAACTCTTAGTAGCATGAAGGACTGGATTGGAAAAGAGAGCGCTTAATCTGCTTGTAAATAGTTGGTTTTTTTTATATGAGGAGGATAATGTTCTCAGTTAAGGGAATGAAACATACTATTTTTGTGGGTTGCGATAATGTTGTTAATTTGATGCTTGCAGTGCTTTTCAGCCATTCTTAGATAAGTCCTAATACTTCATGTGCAACGTTTGAATGCAAAATATATTTCAGGAAAATTAACAGCTTTTAAATTTGACATTAACTACAAAGCAGTACTTTATGTTGATAAAAATCTCAACAGTTTTTTGAAAGTAGAACTCCACAGAGATACTTTAAAATTGATGGCAAATTAAGTTAATGCAGTTAAAATGAATTAAACTCCTTGCTATTTAGAATAATATAATGGTGTCTGAATTTTATTCCCAAAAGAGGAAATACAGTTGTTAAGTCCAGATGGATTTTTATTTTTGTTGGAGTAAGTTTTGAGACTAGTAATATCTTCTTTTTGATTTTTTTAATGTTACTACCATGGTGCTGGATCCAAGACAGCACAGACCTTCTTTTTCTAAATTCTTTTAAACCCAGTCAAATTAACAGTCCTTTATTAAAACAACAGTGTTTATTTTGAAAATTAGCAGTTTCTTACTGCATTTTTAAGAACTGGAAAATAAGCACCAGGATAATGTAAAACATAGAGAAACCAAGGGCTCAGTCCTGTGTCAAGTTATTTTCAGCTCTAACATGGTAACTGCCAGTGCCTGTGATTGTAGCCTGCCTAAATTTCAAGTGAACTCTTTTCAGCAGGCCAAGTCTTCTTGTACTTGAGCTTTTTGCCTTGCACTGAGGGCTTGCACCTTGACAGCCTTTGTGGTGCTGCAAAGGATGTGTGATGAGTTGATCACATCTGAAACCTGAGTGACAAAGAAAAATGTCAAAGGATTCAGTCTGTTTGTTTAGATGAAGATGAAAGGCAGTTCCACTTTTAAACTGTGTCAGTTTAAAGCTTCTCAGGCCATAAAATTATTAATCCTATTGTGGTGGTTTGTTCTTTTCTGTGTTTTGCCCATTGGCAATTTGTCTCTTAAGTTCTGGACCAAATTTTGCTCCACTGGTAGGGGACTAGAATTTGGTATCAATGGGATACCAAATGGGATGAGCTGAGTGCAAGCAGGCACTAAGGGTTTCTACATGGCCAAATGTCAAGTTGCATATATAAAAACTAGGATCTCTAAACCACAGTTGAAGCAAAGTATGCTCCGTTGTATGAAACAGTGACTAAAAGTGTCAGGCATTAACTGGTGAGCAAGAGTTGCCGCTGCAGTCATGGATAAAAGCATTGTTGTGATTCCCAGGAAGAAAAATAAAAGAGTATCCAGTAGAGAGGTTATCTTTTATTGATGCTTGGCACGTGTGCTGCATATAGTGCAAAGGTGAAAAGATATTGATGAATTGAAATGCATTGAGTTGGAAGCCATTACTGTGAGTAAAGATGTGGGAAACATGGTGAGCGTGGAGTGCAAGGAGCACAAAGTGCTTGGCTTAGCAAACCATGTCTGGGAAGAACTGATCATAACAGGTGAGTCCCCTAAGTTGGGACAAAATATTGGGAACACATTTGATAAGAAAAACCTCTCTAGGCCAGCAGTCAAACCATGTTATGGGTCAGTTGACCAAGCTTATTAGACATAAAATGAAATTCTTTTCAATGAATTGTGGCTACTTCACTGGTTAAAGGCACTGTGATTTATTGCATGCTCCATTGTTCTGCCTTTGCTAGGTGCCTGTTGTTTTGTCTGGTTGGTGAAGAAGTTGTTCTGCTTCCTGGCAGAAGAGAGCACAAGGAATTGCTTAAGCAAAATAACAAAAAAATGTTACAGCAAAAAATGCTGCTGAAAAAAAGGGGAAAATGAACTTGTACTCTTGTGTTACAGATTCAGTGGTTCTTTCCTTTGACTCCGTTGGACATACAATAGGCTCAGGTACAACATTGCCTTCTTCTCTATCTCCCACCTCATGACAAGGCTTCTACTTAATTGGACATGGTAGCCATGTTGGGAGGCAGGACTTCTGTGGGAATCAGCCATCTAGCCAAAGGGTAAATAGGTCCTTTCCTAAGTGCAGTGGGAGTTTTAAGAGCCTTAGTACGACACAAGGATTAACCTGCGGGACTCTTCCCTCACCCAGCGAGGAAACGACCTGGACACGTGTTGATGATGCAGTTTGTGCTTCTCTTCTCATGTGAAAGGCATTAAGATGATGTCACCCACCAGCTGAAGAAAAACTATTTCATGCTACTAGGATAGTTTCCCAGCTAAATAAACAGTTGAGTTATTTGGGGAAAGACATTAGGAATGCTTCCAGGAAGGAGAAGACGAAAGAGTCGTAACTAAACCAATAGGGCTGGAAACTTTTTTTTTTGGCATGGAGATTGACCAGCATTATTGAGCCCCAGGGCAAATCCTTCCCAATCTCATTTTGTTTGAAACCTAAGCATGACCTACGATTAAACTGAACCAGAAATCAAAAATTCTTTTGTGCTGGGGGCACTTCACTAGACCAGTAACTCTCCATTTGGCTGTGTATAATGTGCAAGCTGCAGCCAAGGCACACCATAGCATGATACTTGATGAAATTCAGTTTACAATGTGTATATAATGATATATGAAGAGCAAGGGAAAGGCTGAGGATTGCTCTTATAACTTTAAACCCCTTAACACTTAAAGATGGGGATATTTATTGTCTTCCAGAAAAAACAAAACCTTTGCTTGGATTTTTTTTTTTATTTTATCTTGCTTGCCAGCCTTTCCTCTTAGGTTGATAGGGGGAACATGCTGCCTTCCAACATAGCACCTGTCTTCTGCCTGCACAGTTTGAAAGAGAGCCTGCTGCCTGACACTAACATCGACGCTTGAACACATACCTGATTTACTAACGCCTGAACTAGTGGTAGTAACTTACTTTGTTTAAAATGCCTCAAACTTTTCTACTCTCCCTGTATCTCCCCTAAAACTTACATCTGGAAACAGATCTGTTCTTAGTGCATGATCTGACGTGGGAGTATCTCTAGGGTGCCAAATGGATATGTTGTTGTGTATATGGGGGGAAGAAATCCTCTATTAATTCTGTCTTACTAATTAATATGTCATAGCTGAAGTGTGTTGTTGCTTGCCTCCTGCATTGGGTGGTGATCTCTTCAGTCTGCAGAAGTAGGGAGGAAGTTGCATAGGTTTGAGATACCCTTGCTTGAATTTTAATCACAGATTTTGTGTCTATGGAGTTAACCATAAATGTTTCTACCAATAGGAAAGTAAACTTAGTGATGAAAAACAGTTCAACTGCTCTGTGTCTTTTGGAGTTCTGTTAATATGGAGGGTGGGAGACAGGCTCATGTGAGCCATTGGGCTGCCTTGTTCTGTTTTAAAAGCACTGGTCTTTGTTCTGCTTGCATTTTACAACTCAGGCTTGGATTGGTTAGGAATTGGGAGAGTAAGACTTGATCTTTTGTAAACCCTTTCACTGCAACAAGACTGACTTCCTTCATTTCAGAAATGTGAAGAAAACTCATATATTTCAGAAGGGAGGCTCAGAAATGTCCGAGAAAGCTGTATTTATGTTTATTGCTGTTGTGTTTAGTACTTTGCACTTACTGTGCTGCAAACTTCACCTTGCTCTGAACTGGTATGTGTAATAAGATGTCAAGATGTGTGATGTCTGTCCAACTGAGGGATAGCTTTCCTTGTTGAACAGGAAGGAGAGAGAGAAAAACTGTGGCTATTGTGCTTCCGCTGTCCTTCCCATCTCACCTTGCTGCAGACCCAGGAAAAGACAGAGCCCAGAAAGAACCCACAGAAACCATGGCAGCTCCAGGCCCAGCCATTCCCAGTAGGTGGTGTTTCAGCTAAAGTTATATGCTTTGAAACATAAAATTACATATACCTCTTTCTTTATTAGTCAAAACCAACTGAGGATAATAGTCTCCCTGTTAAGATTTCATGCTGCTTAAAACTGGTACTTATATTTGCATATTAAACGGCTTAGAAGTGCTTTTTAGTACTTGTTAATCATGCCGTGTGAAGGGCAATGTCTTGTTGCAGCTTCATCATACTTGAATTGACAGTTTGTCCTTATCTTGGCTTTCCCCTTAACTGTGTCCCACATGCAGGTTTCAGTTTTCAGAAATGTTGGATATTTGTCCTTATGCAACTCAGATTAATGACACCGTCTAGGTTTTTCTGGATAAACTTTCTGAACTGAGTGTTCAGAAGTTCATCTGGCTGTGGAGCTTTAATGTAATGCTTCATAAGAGATTATTGGGTGGAGGACATGAAAGCCAAATGTGCTTTCAGTGAGCCTGAACCATGAGGCTCATGCTGTGGTCCAGCCTTCACAAGTCCAGATGTTTTTGTAATTCTCTTCATGGCTGTCTGTTCCCTTGAAAGATAAAGCTTGAGCAGCTGAGATAAGTGCTTGGTGTCATGTCTAGGCCAGTGTTTCAGCTAAAACCATTTCAGAAAGAAGGGTGTCGTGCTCTGAAGTTGGGGAAACAATCAGGACACAGGGTGTTTGAGGAGACCTAGATTTCATTCACTTGCCATAGACAGCTAGTGCTCCTTTTATTTCTTTCTTTCCTCTCTAGTTGCTTTGTTTTACTTTGTTGCTACCAAATCAAACACTGGACCTTGAAAGTTAGATTTATACCCCTGCTATTTTTGTTCAAGACTTTTTCCTACCTCCTGTGTCTGACAGCAAGCTAAATTTTTCTTCTCTAAGCCTCAGATGGGAGTGCACTGGATGTGCAAGTTTCCCAGATGCTACTGTGCTTGCTGAAAGTGCTGAATACCTTTGGCCTGTAGGCTTATGCTCTTGTTAGATATGTTTGATTGCAGTACTGACCACTGATTCATAGCAGATGTTCTCACTGCAGGCTTAAAAGATGCTAGTTCCGACATTACAACAACCAGGTGTTATCTAGGTCTTGCTCAAATTGTTTGCATGCATTAAGTCTTCTGGATTTCCAAACTTTGGTTTAGAGTAGCGTATCTGCTGCAGCTCATGTGCTTGTGAAAGCCCACATGTAAGACCATGCTTCCAAATACTGAGTCCACAGAGAGTGGAGTAATCACCTGAGAGTTTAAATCTGTGCTTATTTAGGAGTTTGCTGTTAGTGATTCCTTAAGTCAAAGTCCATAATCATTTTGAGAAAAGCATTTGAGAACTCTGAAGGAAACTTTCTCTGTTTCATTCAGCTGCTGAAGATGCTCAGATAACCATTTTGTGAAGGATGAGAATAACCTTGTGTCTGTCCTACCAAATACAAATCCAGAGTGAATTTGGTGACTTCTTGCCTGTGTTTTGGATGGAGAGTGGTATGGATGGAGGCCAGGAGTAGCAATGCAACTGAATGAGGTATCAAATGGGTAGAGTAGTGATAGATTCCTAGCATGAGAGAAGAACATTGGTGACTTGCAGAAGATTCCTTGCTGTTTATTTGATTTCTCAGTGATACTCTGATAGTACAGACGCCTACAGTTGCAAGTTCTGATATTTCCTGGATATTCAGGTCAGTGGTAATTAACTTTAGATGTTCTTGGTTTGAGGAAAACAATTTTAATTAATGTTTGGAGCTGATGTGGTTCTAGAGTGTTGGACTTTTTCACCCAAATTGAATTCCTGTCTTGGCACTATGTGATAATGATGTGAAAAGAGAGATGAACTTACTATGCTGTATATTTCTTCATTCCTGTAAGGCAGAAAGAAAAAAGGGAAATATGTGTATTTCCTCTGCTGGTTTTAGTGGCTTTTTTCTGCAAAAATGCTTTTCCCTTTTCATTTTTGATTAATGAAGTTCTACTTCATTCTTTATTTTTCTGAGTGTAGACTGTGGGAGCTGCTTGAATCTTTGCCAGTGACTGTCATGAAGCAGTTTCATAGTCCTTATGTGACTTTGCCAGTGTGTTCAGTATCATCATCTGTCTTCTTATTAATGCTCTATTCCTCTAGTTGAAAATACAGCTGTGAATGATTTGAGGTGCAAATGTCAAGAAGTGGCTTAATGAATGCCTCAAATTAAAAATATTTCAATGTGATTTTTTCTCTCATGTGACATCTCTGCATCAAATCAGCACATCTTGTAAATCACTAAAAGCCAATATAGATTACTGTTTTGTTAATATTATACTTGACTTTTATTAGGAAATATGATACAATTTATAGAATAAAGAGTATTTTGGGAGACTCAGTAGGCCAGCATTAACTCCATTTGCCAAGTGGATTCATGGCAGTAAATGGAACAACTGTTTAGCAAAGGCTGTAATCTGGCTTGAAGCAGATAACTTCCTGGGAAAAGTGAAAGGGCATATGCAGATCATAGGAGGAAATTTTTCATCTTCCTATTGGAGCCTTTCCTAAATTCAGCTTAAAGCAGTCAGTTGCTTTTCTACCATTGGAGGTTGCTGCAATTTTATTAGGATGTGTAGAGTAGGTTGGTGAGATAAGCTTCTGGTGCTGGGCTGCAAGGGCTGAGCACTTAGCTTTACAGGTGTCACTTCTGCTCCTTCTGTGTATTGTTACAGAGCAGGGAAAGGCACCAGGGACTGGGCTCTCTCTTACCAGTTTTCTTGGTGTTTTCCTTGATGTCACTTGGCAACCTGGAGAAAAATGTGTTGGTAAATGCGTATGCAAAAGCGTAAGTGGGGGTGAGGAGGAAACCAAAACACAGACCTGCATGCAGTCCATGCAGGGCTGTGCTGAGAAGCTTGGGTGGCCTCAGCTTTACCACTTCTGAACTTGCCTTTGCAGTCTTTTTTATTCCCTGGTTATTTAAATAGAAGATAATGCTTTCATCAGTAAATTCTATCACTGGAGAGGTTAAAGTGAAAATCCTAAGGAAAGGATGCAACATTAAGTCTTTGTTTATCCAGTACTTTGCTTGTTGCTCAGTAGTCCTGACTGCTATTTCTTTAACCTTGGAATAAAAGCTTTCTTTTGTCCTTTTCAGTTGATCCATTTAACATGACTTTTTTTCATTAATTCTTTCTTGTCTCTCGAGTTCTAGCAGAATTATTTTACATAGGCTGAACTTTTATAACTGTCCATATGTGTTTTCTTAGTCTAAGGTGAATGGGACGTGTTTGGCCTTTTTCATTGCAGAGTAAGTAATTTTTCTTGTGGCCTTTTGCTGCAGATGTAGAACTTTCATGTGAATAGTGACCAAGACTTGGCTCAATTGTATCTTCAGTTCTGCTGAGACCAAGCTGCGCTGGACAGGATGAAGTGTTATCAGGGTGGTCTGAGTATCCTTGATAGGATTTCTGTCTCTTGAGAATCATACTGATTTCTTTGACAAACACAAACATCTTGAGTAAAATAGTGGAATTCAATCTTCTGCCTTCCCTCCTGTACTTGCAATTATCAGTTAAACACAGAACTGCATATAGCCCATCTTTAAAAAAAAAAGTTTAATTTTCCATTTCTGCAGGCAAGGTTATTTGTACTGTGCTTCTAAGTAGCTGGCTGCTAAAAGGGTTAGTACTCAAGTTATCAGTGAAATTGGTTGCAGGTAGTTTGAAAGGATAAAACCACAATGCCAAGTTAATTCCTAGATTGTTGATTTCGAATTAGTAGCATAAGGGGAAAAGTTGGCCCATTTTGCTTCTATATAGCTATATTGGCTGCAGATGCAAAAGGCAATTTGAATATTTGCTAAATACTGTACACTGGGCTTTATGGCTTCCTGGGTGATCTGTATGGAGTTTTCAGACATGAGACAATGCATCTCTGACTTGCAGCCTGGTAGCTGGATTTCTGTTGGATTCTTTGGAGGAATTTCCATGCTAATGCCAACATTGAATTTGGCACCGATTTGCATAATTCATAGAAATTGCTATGCTTGGCTCTATTTCTGTTCAGGTAATCCCAATTACATGCTTTATTATGAAATTATTGTCAGTTCTTAGATTCTTATTCAGTTCTGATCTTCCTGGAAATGTAGAAATGTGTTTTGTTTTTGACCTAAAATGACTTCTTGTTCTTATGGGGCATGATGAAACTTCATTTCCCATGGTTGTTCATTTCTGTGCTTCTGTGTACTGCTGTACCACATTGTCTGCTGAGATCTGTAGGTCCTCAGCACAGGTTACTGTGATCTTTAGAATGACTTGTGCTCTTCTGATAATGTTACTTTTATCTTTCATGGGTCTTTCAGTCTTCTGTGGGCTGATAATATAAAGTCTTGTTCAGATTACTCCATGATGTTCTTCCAGGGGATGCAAACTAAGCTCTTTATTACCTTTACTAATTTTTTGCTTTAAAAGCAGATCCTGTGCCACCAAGCCATAGAGGTGTCTGGTCTGGAAATCGGTGGATCAGACATGGCCTGGGCTGGATCAGACCTACCAACATGCTTAAATGTGAAGGGAGTTCTCCAGACTGTGCCTACGAGTGGCCCTGCATTGTCCTTCAGTGCAGAGACCCCCTAATGATTGGGGTGCTGGGGGAAGGTCATCCTGACGATGTTGGTGGAGGCTGACATCAAACCACACTTAACATGGCCACCTGGTCCAAGCTGATTTTTGGTGGAGAAGCTGGAGTCTTTTTACCTTGTTCTCTCTAACTGTTTTGTTCTCTATTTTCTCTAACATTCCAGCACTTCTTTATCCCACTACATGAAAGAGGAAAAATATTTCTGTATATCAAGTGGTCAGTTTGGTGAGTAAGGCTTTAAACTAAGGTTATGGAGGAAGAAACAACCTGTAAGGGCACGGAGAGGTGGCATGAGTGCCAAGGCAGGCTATTGCCACCTCTATTTTCAATGGAGGAAAGGGTAGGAATGTGATTGCCCCTTTCTTGAGCTGTGAGCTGTGTGATCAGTTCCTCTCCTGTAATCCTCACACCCTGACCAAACTATTTTAGATTCAGTTGTACTTCGATTTAGTGGATCTGTGTTTCATCTTGTTTTAATTTAGATACATAACTCCAGACAAGGATTGCCTTTTCCTGCAGCTAGGCTCTGTGTGTTTGGCTTTCTGCAGACATTTGGGAATTTATCTGTCTTTTGTGAAGCCAGGCTGCTTCCAGCCAGCATGTGGGCTGACTTGTGGCCCCTGTATGCGTAGTGATACAGCTAAATGACACTGGAAGTCTGTAGCAAGACTCTGATTTTTGCTAAAAAGGAAGATAACTTTGATTCTGTAATTTTGAGGGTCCTAGTGTCTTTCCTGGAGGAGCAGCACGGGATAGACATTCATTTCCAAGCTAATAGTAGTGCTGACTTCCAAAAGTGCCCATGAGTGTGAGATGGCCCTTGGTGAGGGCACCCTTTCTCTGCCTGCAGTACCTTGCACATCTCACCTGCCAATGAGAGGAAGGGGTGTGGATGCTTCTGGTTTAATGTTACAGCCTGAAACTGTACTTACACCCTACTGAAAAGCAAGAACATACTTCTGCATCTGGTTTGGAACCAGAAATGTTGTTTTGTTTTGTAATACTTTTTTTTGGAAAGTGCCTGTTGAAAGGTAGTTGATATATAATTTTAAGAAATTACTTTATATCTCTGTCAGTAATGATCAGTGAACATCAAAACTTAAAGCCTGGGGAAGGTGCAACAGCTGTGACAAACAGAAGATGAATCTTGAGAAACATTGCAATGGAGGTCTGTCCTTAGTGCTTAATGTCTGTATGCTGGTGCTTTGGTTGCAAAGCTGATGAAGTGCTGAGTTAATAGAAAGTCCAGGATGTTGTTGTAGTTATGAGGTGATATATCTCTCATTGCATTTCCTCTTTTTGTATTTCCTGTTGGGAAGAAGGGAGTGTTGGTTTGAATGAGATAAGACTCATGACAGATGGGTCAGTGGACATAGATGTTTTAAAAAAAAGAGTTATTAAAAAAAAATCTTTGTGAGTGTTTGCTTAGTAGAGATGTTGGTTTTGGGAGTCAGAAGGGTTAATAAAAATTGAAGGCATGTTTCTTTTTATGGAATGGATACCTTCCTATGCACAATCCTACTGGTGGAGGAGGTGAGGTTGTACAGGACATAATTTCTTGTGGGAGGAATAAACTGTGAAGAAATTGAGGAGAGCAGCACATGGGGGAAACAGAACTGTCAGTATGTGGAAAGTGGAGGAGAGATGCACAGGTGGAGTGGGGATGGTGGGTGGCACTCGGGTGCTGGCAGGGAACAGACAGTACGTGCCAGCATCAAGCCTGCACGTGTTCTGCAGCTTCTGTTACCTAAGTGATGTCAAATTGAATACTTCCCTTGGCTCAGGAATTAAATCTTAATGGGATTGAAACCAATGGCACAGTTTACATTGACCTATCTGGTGCAATCATTGTGTCTGAGGTACGTGTTTAGGCTTGGCTGTTCTGCTGGTAAATGAGTGTGTGAAAAGCTCTTGATCTCCAGAGGTAAACTACTGCACCAGAAATTCTAGGGGTGTCTCATGAGAAAAGTTATCTTGTATTTCTAATGAGCTCTTTCTAAAAACTTATGAGAATTTTTTTTTCTTGTCGTTTCTTTTAATCTCTGATTGGGTTATCTTTTACTTCTCTCAAAGTTTGTAAGTTTTTTATTGTATAGCTGTGACACTCAGGGGTCCTCAGTGTGAGGGAGATCCCTGAGTTTAACGCAGCACAAGAAGAGCACTACACCTTTTTCTTGTATATCTCATGTGAATTCTAATAGTTTTAATTTTTTTGTATCAAGTGTTTGGTTTACAAGTTCACGATATATTCTGAGATGCTGAATGAAAAGCTTATTTTATACATGAGTTACAGATGTTCTGAGTGATAGTTTTGTTTCTGTAGCTGTCCCCTGTTCGTGGCATAAACTGACTTTGCAGTTTCCTACTGAACAACACCTGAATTCAAAGCGTTTTTGCCACCGTGAGTCACTTTCTCTTGAAGAAGATCTGCTTGATTATGAAGTTGTGGGTTGGAATAGACAAGGAATGAAGAAAAATTTCAAGGATCTACACATCAGAACTTAGGAGGAATGTTTTTCATACAGTTTAGCGGCAAAATTATTTGTACAGCAAGCAGGAAAGCTTTGTTTATCACTGCATAAGTGGTTTCAGTAATATTTTTTATTACTCTAGATATCTTGATTAATTCTAGTGATTTCTAAATTAGTGGTTACCCAGATGTTGTCTTGCTGTGGTGTTTCCTGGAGATTAAGAAATGTTAATTTAGGAATACCTTGAAGTAACAATAATCTGTATTAACAGCTGCTATAAGGACTTACTGCTCTTTGGTTTTGGTGCCTTTTGCAGAGGAGACTCCTGCAGCTTTTATGATATTGTGTCCTTTGATTTTGTTTTCCAGAATATGACAAGCTGGGCTTTCTCCTGAACCTGGACTCAAAATTGTAAGTAGAACAGTAGGATTCTTTTTCATTTCTGTAGTTACGGCTTTCTGTTGTAAGCAACTTCTATGTCACCTGGGCAGCTGGCTCACTAGACTCTACACTTCTTCCTGGGACAGCCAAGTCCTGCAGCAACCTGGCAATTACAACTGCTTTCCTTGCACTAGCTTTGCAGGCCAGCTTGGATAGTGGTTCACTGTCATTAATTCCTTAATAAATGATCAAGAGACTATAAATACCCACTGGAAGCCACAACTGTCAGTCTGCTGTAGATATCCTCCCCTTAATCTTCCAAATGAAAAATTAATTACAGATGTGAAAGCAGAAGGAATGTGAATCTACAATTTGCTGGGATGCTTAGGAGTTTGTATGTCCTTTCTACTTGTTTCTTTAAAATGGATACTACTATTTTTGTTGGTAAAATAGAGCAGAAAGAACCTTAGCACAAGGCAGAGAGCTCTTGCTGTGTCAGAAGGATGATGCAGTGCTGAAGGATGAAGATGCTTCTCATGCTTTTTGCCTTAAATCAGTCGAATTGACCCTGGGTTGCCAAACACTAGGGGTCAGTAACGACCCTGTTTCTGGGGTCAGCAACCTGACAGGATTTTTTGGTATTGGGAGCAAAACTCTACTAAAAGCCTTCTGCTTAAAAGGGCCCAGAACCAATCTGGTGGCGTTGAATGACTTCACAATACGTCCCCTGCACAACCCCATTCTTGATGTTTTGAAAAGATCATTTGTACCTATAGGGTGAAACAATTCAGTGTAGTGATGATGAGCAGCCTGTGAGCCTCCATAATGGAATAAAACTGTCCTGGGTATGTTGGGAACTGCTGCTTGCAGGAGATGAGAAAGTCTCTAGATAGGAGCTTCTTTTGCAGAAGCAGCTGAGTACATAAACTCAGTTATGGTAACATATGGCAAAAAGGTTGCAGAATGCATATGAGAAAGGAGGAATATTGATTATTTGTTTGTCTATTTTCCTCCAAAGGCTCTGTATCCCGTTCAGTGGTCAGGAAGGATAGCGTTGACTGCATGAAAAGCTCAAGGTTTCTTTCTGGTCTCATTCAATGTAGTGTTCTACCCAGTTTTTGTTGCATGCTGTCTGGAACCCATGCTGGTGGCACAGTTACCCATTTTCTTTGTTAAATCTTCTGTGTTGGGACAGCCTAGTGATTTAGAGACAATAGTGTGTGTACCCATACAACACTGTGGGATGAGATTCACATGATACATTACCTTCAATTTATACATGTAGAAGTCAAAGCAAAGAGTTGAATCCAAAACTATGAAGTGGGTAAAGTAACCTTTGAGTGGATGTCTGGGTGTTGGAGAGAGAAAGTGTTTTTTAAGTCTTTAACTAGACTGATTGTATTTTTCTAGGCTATTTTTGTGTATTTTGTAATGTCCAATTTATTGAACACACCCACTGACTGTCCATACACAGTTGTTATCCCAGTCTGTGCTGCATCCAAACCACTGCTTCAGTCTTCTTCTTCCCTCTTCTGCTTGCACTGTCCTTTTCATTTTGCTTTTAGCAAATCTTCTTGATTCTTCCTTCCCCTCAGGCCTCTGTTCCATTCTTTTTGCCCTTCTTTGTTGACTTACCTGTTTGATTACAGCTCTCCAAGGCACGGTCTGCTTTTTCTTATTCTTCAGCATGAGGCCAAGTGAAGTTTTTACCTGCTAGAGAGCTTCCAGAACACTGATTTATTTTCTTAAATCATACCCATTATAAAAACTCTTCATTAGTTTGATTAAAAAAAGATTTTGACTACTTAAAAATATGTTTATATAGTACTCTAAATATGCATGTTTATTTTTCAAAGTCCTGAAGTTAGCTTCTAGGAAGACTTGTAACAAAATCAGCATGATTAAAATAAATACTGCAAATTAACTTAAGGAAAAAGAAAGCAAGGACTGTATGTAAGTGAAATAAGTTTTTTTTAACTGCAGATTTGTTAGGTGTTTTGGTTTGGTTTTTTCCTTTTGTTGTATAGAATTCTAATTCTGTAGAATTAAAGCTGATCCTGGTTTGAGAATAGAGCTGATGCCCTGCAGACTTCACTTCTGGCCTGAATTATTCTGGGCTTTTTTTGGTTTTTCTTTTTGATAGCAATGAAGACAGAAAATGGCTGAAAATACAATAACACATAGGAAATAAATTTTGAAAGAAAAATGGCTGATAGTCTAGAGTACTTTGCTACCATTCCACAAGTTCACCTTTTGTGGTCAGAAATTTTGTGGTACCAAATTTCTAAGTACAGACTGAATTCAATGAAACTTAGTGGTTAAAAATATTTACTGTGACTGAGTCAAGATGGTACCATCATAAAAACACTTTCTGTTTAAAAAAAATGCTTAGAGTTGAATGGGGTAATATGTTCTGCACTGATGACTTTATTGGCAGAAATAATTGAATTGTGTCTGTTGTCGTGATATAATTGTTCTGGTGGAATCTTGCCATAAATCATAACTTTATAGGGTTCACCTAATTGACAGCATGTGAGAATCTTGTGTGACTTGAAGCACTTAGGGCAGCAGTTAGTTTTCTTCGGATTTTTTTTCTTACTCTTTCGTTTGCTCAAAACCTGTTGCTGGCTGTATCAGTTGATTTCATTGAAGCTAATGGCCCGTGAGACTAACATTTTCTGCAAAGGTGGATCTGCATTGCACCTTAAGTGCTCTGACTTGCATTTGGAATGTCATACAAAGGAAAACATTTGACATAAGTAGGTAGTAATGTGTCCGTTTGCCTTTGCATCTTTAGTTTTTTCCTGCATTGCTACTTTAATGTCCTCTACCCTGCAGAGGTCCAGGGCTGTTATTCAGATATAGTGCAGTCTGCTGTGGTTACAGAAATGTAATGGTTTTGTTCTCCCTGAATTCATGGAAATGCTAATGAAACCAGATTTGTTCACTTTGGAAGGAAATCTGTCAGAAGCACATGAGTAGTGTTTTCTGTGGGAGCTGTGTGTCTGATAAATGCCTTGCTGTAATTAAGGAGGCTGGCATGGACAGGAATCTCACCTGTAAGGGGATGGCCACTTTTAAAGATCCTGTATGGATGCTTCATGGAAATGTCAGGTTCTGAGCAGACTTGTTGGAAAGGAGAATAGTAAAATGCTTCCTTTCTGGTGCCTGTGCTTAGGGAAGCTCTTCTTTAGACAGTCTAACAGCTTTTAAAGGGCAGGATGGTATCCAGGTGGGGATTGTTAATGACACACAGGATGAATGGAAAGCTGAGGACTTCCGTAGGCAATGCAGTTTATGAATGAGTTGTTCCCTTAGTCAAAACAAAACATTAGTCTCCTTAGGACCAGGTTAGTGAAAAAGATCTGTTGCAAGAGGAGTTTACCTTTTAGTTATGTTTGTAATAGCAATAACATCATTACCAGAATTAGAATATCAAAACAAAATATGCACTAAGTATAGAAACCGGCCAGTTGCATCTGTTTCTCCCTGCTGAAGAGTTTTCCCGAGCAGCAGGAACCTTTTTAAAACCTGTAAGGATAACATCTGACATTTGCTGGTTGTGTAGAGAAAACCACGTATACAAAAACTATGATACAACTCCCAGATTTTAGTTCTCAGTGGGGGCAATAGTTCCTGAACAACTTAAGGCTATCAATCACATTAGTGACTCAGCCAGTGGATTACTAGGTGCCACCAGACGCCAAGATTTGCAGTCACTTCTAACATCTGTGCTTGGCAACGAGCTGCATGCTTTTGTTATTATTAAATATTTATATGGTAGTAGTTCTTTGAGACTGGCCAGGTCTTAGAAACAAGAGTCTCATTCACTATAAATTCTGAATCATTCCCTAAGCAGAATCTATGTTTGCATTGAATTAAATGAGATTTCCAAAGGAGGATCATGAATGTGGAGTTAATTATAGACTGTATTTAATTCTTATTAAGTTGGCCAAGCTGAAGGTTGTGTTGTCATTGTTCTGTCACTTAGTACTCTCTGAATGCTTGGTTTAGTCACCTTAATGGATGCTTTGAGTCTGCCTTGGCAGATTCCAAGTGTAGATTCACTTGTGTAGAGCATATGAAAAGTTCCTTTTTTGTGACCCGTATGATCTGGGGGCTTCTCCCTTGAGTTGTTGCTCTCGTGCTTCTGTGCCACCTTTCCTTCCTGCGCTGCTGGTGTGTCGTTTCCTCAGTGGGATGGAAGCTTAGAGACTGCTTCTTCCCCTCTTTCAAACTCATCCTTCAGAAACTACTTTCAAAGAGACCTCAGCAGATACCTTGGGAATTTGATGCTTCTAAACAGAGAAAAGTTCCGCTTGGGAACTTGGTAGATCTTTTCACTTTCTGCCATAGTCAGTTCAAAACCTTGGAAGTCAAAATCCCAGCTGATGAATGATGGAAAAATCTTCCCAGAGTCTGACTTTGGCTGGGGAAGAACCACCCCCTCATAAAGTTTAACAAATGTTAGGAGATACATGTGAGTTTCATGGAACCATTTTAGCCTTAAACAAAACAGGACGTCTTATCATTTTCCTTCAAGGAAGAAATAGGAAAAAAAATGTTGTAGCCTCTCTCAATTGGAAAAGTGATTATAAGATC
Source organism: Irena cyanogastra (assembly GCA_013397155.1). NCBI lineage: Eukaryota > Metazoa > Chordata > Aves > Passeriformes > Irenidae > Irena > Irena cyanogastra. Next base: position 1,214,512 of record VWZV01016135.1, on the reverse strand, counting down.
ACTATGGTTGATCACAATAACATAATATTAACATTATGTGAGTACACTCTATTAACTATATAGTATGTATTTTATATTGGTATATATTTTATATTGTGTATTTTGGGAATCTTTAGGCAGAACTTAACTAAAAGAAGGAATACTTTTTCCAATAGGCTTTGTGTTTTGCCAGACATTTTGTGATGTTGTGTATTTACATATTTCTTCATTATTATAGAATGAATTGGGGAGGTGCAACAAAATTTTTTTTGAATATTCATGATGATTTCAACTTTGTGTTAAAAAGAAAAGACAAAGAAATTGAGTCTTGGGTGGGGGGAAGCCAGAAATAACAACCTTCACCCTGCAAACTCAAATGAAACTTGATCTAGACTTTGAAAAGACGGTAAAAATGAAGGGAGTTTGGGTTAGGGAAACACACAGATTGGGTTACTTATGTTTGTTGAAATTTCTTTACTTCAGAGCTTTAATAATGAAGAACTGAAACAGAGCCCCTTCCCCTCATTTTCTTTCTAGGCTGGGAGGTTGCTTTGAAACTATTTGTGTCTTTGTGTGGTACTTTGCCATTAAACACTGTAAAAATAAGCAGTGAACGTGTTGGAATGCTGGACCTTCCCCATGCCTGGTGCTGTGGAATTTCTTTCTGCCCTGGTTTTTTTTTTTCCAATTTGTCTTTTTGTATTCCTGTAATCCTGAATGAGGGACAAAAGAAAAGGAGTGAGAAGTCCCAATGATATCCTGTGCTGTCCAAGACTGAGAGTGTCTCTCAGAGGCTAAATGAAAGGATTCTGACCGTCGCATGAAGAGTCTCCTGATACTTTTTCTGAAAGATTATTTAAAAGCTTAGCATGCATTATGACACTGGTATTTTTTCTGGCAATTAGTTATTTATTTCTGTTTCATTTCAGATTTTTAATTCATCTCCTACCTGATCTCTTCCATTCTGTACTAATTGTTTGAGCCCCTGAAATAGTTAACAAAATTAACCCGAGCTATTTATAGCAATTCAGTTACCTGGCTGTTTGTTGTTCATCCATCTAACCTCTCCCACATTTGGGTGGGATGTAACTGCCATCCCTGGTTTTCTTGTTTTGTTTTGCTCTTCTTAGTTCATTTCAATTTGTTTCGATTTTGATCCTTTGGCATTCTGATGAGGATTTCTTATGTGAGTCTTTATTATGTGACTTTGGGATTCCTGTGTTGGACACGGTCTCAGTTGATGAAGAAGAAGATAAAAAATTGTAGAGTTCAGAATTGCTGGCAGCTTAGATAGAATTGATTCATTGCTTGATTTGTTAAGTGCAAACAAAGTAAAAAACCTGTATTTGGTGCCATTAAAAGGACCAGTTTCCTGAAGCTGGAAGTAATTATGAATCAAACCATGTGGGAAAAGCATGTAAAGCAAGAAATATGAATGGCTGGGCATTGTTTAGAGCAATTTTATACTGTTTGCCCCAAAGGTTCAGTTTCATAAGAAAGAAATGCTCATGGGAAAATAGTTTTATTGAGAGTAGAAGGGGAGATAGTGATAATGTATTTATAGAAAAGGTAGAAGTGTGCAGTAAATGCAGAGTTTTGTTCTGCTTGGATGAGGGGAAAAAATGGTCTCCTTAATATCAACAACAAAATTTCAAGCAGTAGATACCTAAGTTTATGTCCTTTAGAATTGGTATGTCTGGATAAGATTCTTGAAAGAATTTCTGAAGAAGTAGCAGAGGACTTTTTGGACTACTAGAGATTATTAATCAATCTTCAAATACTGGGGGTTCTCCATATCCTTGGCAGAAAGTTGAAGTAGAAATATTTTAAAAGCAAAAGGGAATGACTCATAGGCTTTTCAACCCATTTTTGATTTTGAGAACAATAGCATATTTGCCAAGATGAGTTTCCACAGAGGAAAAAGAATAGCTATAGTTCCAGTTATTGTGCTTACTAAAAAATTAACACTTTTTTAAGGTGTGCTTGTTCTTCATGTGAATATCCATGAAGGTGCCTGCTATGTATGAGACTGATTTCTTTCTTGATATGTTTGTCTTAGTCCTAAGTTTGTACATTTTGTGTTCTTCTAACCAGCCAGACGAGTTGCATAAAGCTGGGAAATCTCAGTTCTTTTTTCCACCTTTGTATGTGTAAGGTGGAATGCTTACTTTGCTTGTAGCTCTTCACCACAGTAGCATTAACCTAATTAAATATTTGTTTATTTGTTTTCCAGGAGTGAATATGGTTACAACTAGTTACAAGTTTCTACTATTGTTGTTCTACTACTGTTGTTCATGCAAAAATTTTTGCAGTTGTTGCATTCATGGAAGGCTAAATTTCCTTTAGTAGCAAAACTCCTTTCAGGGAATATCTCATAAATGGCATGGAGGTTGTCATGTTTCTTTGTTTTCGTGAGAGAAGAGCGCATTAAAAGCTGCACTTCGTATTCTTCCTTCAGAAATCTATTTTAAAACTCAGAGACAAAATATCTTCCTAGAAAGACCCTCTTATTCCCTGAATAACTTACAAAAATTGAATGAATTGGGCTATCTAAGCAGTGGTCATTCCCAAAACTTCAGTTAAAGAGATTAGAAGTACTGCTAAATGTTCTGTGGGTTCGTGGGTTTTGATAGAAATTTATGTTAAAACACTACCATTCATCACTTTATTCTTGCTCTTGGTCATAAAGACCAGCACACAGTGTGGAAGCAGGTGATTTGTTGCTGCCTGTATTGAACCAAAGCAGTTGTGAGCTTATCCTTAAACTGATGCAAGAGCTTCCTCTCTTGAAATTCTTGAAGGTGTGTGTGTGATCACCAAGCATCAACCCTTCTGTGCCTGCCTGCAAGGCCAACAATGTTCACCTCCAGAGGGAAACCTACTTCCCTTTTGGGTTTCTCTTGGAAATGTTGTAGGGAACCCTCATCAGATGATGGAATGAGAATCAAGTGTATTCCAGCAGATTTACATTATACTATATATATACATTCTATATTATACGTTATGTGCATTTATCAAGCCTTCCTCTGAGCATTGTCACTTAACTCTGAAGAGCACACTTGGTGTGGTATTCAGACACAGCTCAGTTGTCAGCCTTGTCAGCTCTTAGTTTATAAGCTGGCTCTGAGGAAGTTTTGTAAATGGAGTGTATAGGAAGAGACAACTCAGTATACTCAGTCTGCCTCTAATTTTGTCTTCTGCATTGCTATAATGTGACCAGAGACATCAAAGCTTTGCTGTCTGCCTCATTCTGCTAGGATTGCCATACATAAATTTTAGAGAATGTAGTAGGTCATCAAGGCAGGGAAGAGTTTACTGGAACAGCACATAGAGACTTCTTGCATGCTGAGGAAGGACAGTAAAACCAAGACATACTTTTAACAGCTGTGGTTAGCATCTGTTAAGTAAGAAAACAATATCTTATTATGCTGAAATAATGGAAGAAGCCTTGTGATACTTGAGAAATGTCTAGCAGGAGAGAGGAATAAAGGAGACTGAAGGAACCCTGTTAAATATAATCCAAGGGGTATTTTATTTTACTTGTTCTGTTCTCAGTCTTAAGATTGGAAACCTGATAGTAAGTTGTGATGAGTAAAGACCTCTTTATTTTAGTTGTTATAGGACTGAAGGACAAGGTAAGTTTTGATTAGGTTGATAAGTTTAGGATATGCTTTTTCCTTCAGGAAGCATGATGTTGCTGCTAGCATCCTTGGGAAATCTGCACTGGAGAAGCACTCCAAAGGACCACAGACCTGACTAGGACTGGTGGAAGAGGTGATGGTGTGTGATGCCCATTGCAATAAACAAAACATGATGAAGGCTACTTTGCAGCAGGAAGGTTAATGGCAGCAGTGTCTGAGGTGACCTGTTGGGGAAGGAGTAATGTAGCAGTTGTTGCTGTAAGATGTTTTTGAGGTTATGAATGTTTGAATTAAATTATGAGGCTGAGATCAGGTTTTCTCCATTTGCTTTTGAGAAAACCAGGCAATTAAATTAATTTTAATGAAGTACTTTGTACTCTAACATACACAGAACCTCATGTGATTCTTTCCCAGTTTACAGCAGAAATGAGAACAGGCACAAATGCTACTGCTGATACTAGCTTGCAGCCCCACTCCTGCTCTAAGAAATGAGAATCAGGACCACAAAGGGAGGGACAGAAAAATGAGAACATGTATGTGCTGTTCCTGCCTTATCTGCTGTGCAATCTGTTCCAACTCATGGAAGAATAAACTGAAAAGCCAACAAACAGTGTTTTAAATTTCCATATTGAATGTGTTTGGATAATTCTGGTTGATTTCAGACTTTTTAATTCCTACTTAGAAATATCTTCCCCCTGGCTCCTTAAAAGAGTTAATCTTGAAGACCTCAAAACTGTGAGCAGTGTCCTGTACAGCTGGAAAATGTCAGATGCCTTCCTCCTGTCCCCTTTCATCCTCTTTTAGTGACCCTTTTGTGTATTGTTGAAGGCAGAAATTCCCAAAGGTGGTTGTGCCACTGAACTATTTGAGTCAGGGACTCTGATCTGTACAGGAGTCAAAGCTGTATTTTAACATCATGGAACTTGGCTCAGATGATTTTGTGAGGTGTTGCTATGTTGATAAATTAACAAGGAGAGGATAGGATTTGTCCTGTTAAAAAGGGAAACCTATTTTATGGCTCTGTCTTGGAGCTCTCCTTTAGCCTGTTCACCAAACGATTTGGAAAAAACATTTCTCTGTCTCAGAGCCATGAATAAGCACCTGAGGTAGGGCTGGTGTTCAGTGAAGTTATGATGATACAAGATGAAGGACAGTCTGGTGAATTGGACTATTTACAGTTCTTTGAGACAAACTTTATTGAGTTCTTGACTCATGGTGCTTACCTATGGCAGTCTGGGTAGTTGGTTTGGCAGCCTTTTCAGACAAACAGCTACTCTTTGAAGCAAAGGAAGAAAAAAAAAGCATTTATCTTAGCGGAAGAGCATTCACTAGAACAATCTATGGAGTTAACAGGAGGGCTTTTTTCATCTTAGTGATTCTGCAGCTGTTCTTACTGTTAAAGGTTGCAGCTATTCTGTATTTTCCCTAAAGCAGTTTGGATTTTGGTTTGTTTTGTGAGAGCACTTTTAGTCACAGTAACTGCAAGGGTTCTTCCAGGACAGGGTTGTGCTCTGCATTTACAGCAAAGTTTCTGGAGGAAGCATTTTTCCTCCTGTAGCATTCTTCTTCTTAAGGCTTCAGTGTGGTACTTACTAGATTAATTGGTGTCTGCTTGAATTCATGACATCTGTCTCTAATATAGGCCAGTGGAGACAGCCTTTTTTGGACTACTGCTTCAGAGAGAGGAGTGAGGAAAATTCAAAACCTCATGACTATATACAACATTTTGTAAAACTACTGTTAAACCACATTCCCCAGTTGTGAGGTCACCTCTGCATACTGTCTAGAGCACTTTATTCACTGACCACTGTTTTTTTCCTCTGAATTTCAGTCCAGTCTGGAGGAGGGGGAGGGGGGAAGCACCCTTTGCCATGTCAAGTTGGCTTTTTCTTTCGTTAGAGGAGTTGTTATTTTTTCCCAGGCTGTCCAGATCTTCCAAGAAGAGTTTAAAGGGCAGCTTTTATCACCCTTAGACCTGGAAAGTTACTGAAGAAACTGGAAAGGGAGAGTGTTGTTAAGTGTTCGTGTTAGATTTGCATCTCTCTCAGTTGCTTAGAGAGCTCTTTCCGAGTGGAGTTTATTCCCCTAAGGTTTGGTGTCTTCCAGCTGTCTGTGCAATAGATCTGCTACTGGAACAGAAAGGGTTGAACTTCTTTTGTGGGAAAATAAAAATGGCTGGTCCAAAGACCACCTGCTCCAATACCTTGTCTCAAAACGCTCCTCTAGTTCAGGGAAGCAGAAAAATATACAATTGTGATGCTGTCCTTGCTCCAGTGTCCACTCTCCAGCTTCTGAGGGGAGAAAGCTTTAGGGTTCCCATGTTAGGGATGCTGTTAAACCTCTTAATAGCTTTTAATCCCATTTATGTATCTGCTGTCTATAACATACTGATGTGAAGAAATCTGCTTATTAACTGCGTGTTATACAAGTGCTTCCTTTTGTCTGTCTTACTATCTTCAGGGTAATTTTGCTTGATGTTTCAAGGATATGGAAAATAGTGGATGATAAATCATAGTTGACATTTTCCATGTTATTCTGCTGTGCTCTACACCTAGCAAAATGCTGAGTCCATAACCTGGTGCATTCTGCAATGAAACGAACTACATTTTTCTGAAGGAAAATTTGGTGATTAAAACCTTAGTGTGACTGATGTTCTCATTTGGCATTTAAAACTGCTAAGCACTGGATTTTGACACTCAAATCTACTGAAGTGTATTATCTACAGACATAAAACTGTAATTTTGGCTATGCTGCTCCAGGAGTTCTTAGTTGACCTTTTTTTTCCCCACAGCTATAGGCTTTAGGGAAGTATCTTTGTTTTCAGATATACTGATTCCTGTTAGTTGGAGCAGAGGATTCCTAGATTCTAATTGGATTGAATTATTTATTCTCATCTCTTTAGCACTTGTTTGTCTCTCCCGGACCTACACTGCTGAGTTCATTATACTACAAGTAGAAGAACCCTGTTCCCTGTCCAAAGAAAGCATTGCCAATTTGTAGATGTAACAGATGAGGTTTGGTGAGGAAGAATTATGGGTTACAGCAACAAAATTATGACACTGCAGTTTATCTTCCTTCATTCCTTCTTTTGGCAAAAATGGATGTGATAGGTGAGCATTTTGTTTCCTATTAGGCTTTTGGTTGCTTCACTTTTTATGGCAATTGCATTAACAGTGGTTTTTGAGAGGCATTTAAGTACCTAATCACAGCATTTAATTTCTGCAGGTTTTGAGAATCACATAGCCTAATATCAGGGAGCACTATAATTTCTGGCTTTGGAGAAAACAGAGTTCATCTAGGCATTCTTTAGAAGGTTCTTGAAAAAGGAGTTCAGCTAGGAATCCCAACTGACTGTTGAGAGAGTTTTTATTGAGTCCTAACACATTCCATCTCCAAACAGTGTGGTTATCCTCCATTAGGTTATCCTTGTCTCCTCTCTGTAAAACCAGAATACTTATCACTGAGGATGGAAACCCAGTAATTCTGGACTTAGGGAAACTAGAATAAGTAAAAGTCCATTAATATACATTGAGGAATTGCATTGATTGCCAGCAAGTTACTTCATCATTAAGTTATACGGTTTTTGTCCAAAGATTAGTAAATAATCAAAGACTCAGAGAGCAGTCATCAATTTTTTTTCTTCCTTTGGTAAACAGCTGCCTTCTGTGAAAATAAAATTTCTGGATTTCATGCTTTTTGTTTAGTCTAATAATTGGTATTGTAGCCAGTTGTTTTTTCCTTTCTGTGTTTCTTTAAAAACAGAAACAAACCTGAAACTGACTGTTTTCTTTCCTCCTCATCTGTGTCTATTTGAACACAATTCTACTTTTTCTCTCTGGGCTACTAGTTTTGAAGGTAAGATGTAACCAAAACAATTTTTTTTTTAAAGAGAAAGTTTACAGAAACCAAAGGAGATTGGGAGATCAGGGATATTACTCAATCTTGGAGGAGTATGCAGCATGAGGTCACATACAAAATGTGCCATGGACTTTGGTTGGATTTTTTATCTTCATCCTTTAAATCTGTTTTTTGTTAGACTCAGGATTTGGTTTCTTTATTTACTTATTTAAACAAATAAAAACTGTCTACTTTGAAAACTTTTTATTGTTTTTTCCACAAGAATCCTGACACTTTTTTGGGCGTTGATAAAAGGTTATTGATTGAGAAGCTCCAGGCAGGGTTCTTGGTCCTCGGAACCATTAGGGATGGTACAATGAGATATTCCTTTCTGATAGAGAAATCACTTACAGCTGTATTTCTTAAGATGTTTATATATTTAGCACAGCTGAGACTAATGTGAAATTACTTCTTCTGCCTAGTGATCTAATTTCTACTATTGCAAAGACAAGGAATGGAATTTAGTAAGTAAGTAGAATCCTCATGACTTTTTTGTGGGTGGAAGCCTTTTCAGTGTGTTTGTGCAAAGATGGCATTTCAGAGGGTGAGTGGCATTGCAGTGTCACTGCTCTGAGCTGTCCCTGCCCCTCTGCCTGCCCTGCACTTCCCAAGGGCAGAAATGGCTCCATGTCACCTCTTTCTTCAGGGCTCTGAAGGTAGGTCATGGGTTTTGGTGGAATGTCTTCAAAACTTTTTTCCTGGGCCAATTAAATGTAACCTAATCTTCTTCAGCTGCTGTTCTTGAGTAGTCCAAATGAATAAATAAAGCTATGTGTTGATTATCATTGTAAATTAATTTCATGATAAGCCACAGCTTTTAGAAGAGAAGTAGAATTAACCATTCATCATGCCATTTTAGAAACAGGGATTTGGATCATCTTTCCTTGCATTTGGCCATACAACCTCCTTGGGGAATTTGCTTACATACTGGAGTAACATTTGAAAATATTTACATTTATTTTGCTGGCTATAGGGCAATAGATGCAGTTCCCATCTCTTTCAGTGTAAGCATTTTGCTTTTCCTCTTCTTTTTATCTACTCATTCCTTTTGTTTGTTTACTTTTTCCTCAGCTGGAAAATAGCAAATATCAAATGATCAGGCTGTGTAATGCATTGAACCCAAGTTTCCAAACTTGTAAGAACTGTAACTGGAGCTTCTTAAAATTCTGGTTCAGTATTTCCCAACCCACGCTGTGCTCCAGGTGAACGTGGAGCTCCAGCCATGTGCCCAGGGGAGGGCTTTGTGGTGGTGTCTTCCACTCAAGGAGATTCCACCAGAGTGACACGATGGTCACGACTCTGCTTATGAAGGCAGAGGTGAAGACGCATTTCTCAGTGCCCTGTGTATGGGACTGACTGCCCCACAGGTGGATGCAGATGACTTCTCTTTCCTCAGGCTGAATAGCAGTAGCTGAGGGGCTGCATCACCAAACCTGCTGAAGGTGTCCTCCCCTGCCTTTAAGTAAGCTGGCTGTGCTTGCTGTCAGCCTGGCAGTCTGCAGTGGAGGGGAGAGTTGACAGAGCACTTACTTTCTCACCTCTCTATGTAATAGAATTCCCTGCCAGTTGGGCAGGAAGGGAGGGCTGGTTTATAGTTGTTTCAGGGCTTTTCCCCATCAGATGGAACTTGTTGCTTTACAAGTATATATGCTATTATGAAAAAGAATATGGAGGACTGGAAGCTGTGTATTTGTTAACTGTAAGTGATATATAAAACAAATACCATTCAATTATCTGCGACTCTTTGATATTAATTGAAATACATACAAATGCATACCCTAACCATTCTGCTTGTGTCCTCAGTAGTGTATTTTTTTGAGCAGTCCTGCAATTCTGAAGCAAATCTTGTAGCTAGTTCTTACTGTATGTTGATTGAAATGTAGCCCTCAGCTTATTTGAGGGAATCTGAACTGAAAATTTTATTCCAGGAGTCTACAAAATTGTCCCTTGGCCAACACTGAGCCATGACTGTATATGGTGGATACATCTGATCCAGGGAGTCCTACCTAAATTAAAATGCTCTGAATCTCACAGGGTATAGCTATGGGGTCTCAGCATTAACTACTTTGATTTAGTGATCTGCCAAATTATGTGCTAATATTTCATTAGTGTTCCATAATACCTCACTATGTTTTATATGCCTTCATTCCATGTTCTCATTCCATCTCCTCTTCATTCTTTGTGTATCATGACATAACACTTTGTAGAGCTGCTGTGTGGGGATAAGACTCAGGTTATTTTGAACCAAAGAGGAAGACACCCCAAGGAGGAGGATCAGCCTAGAGAGCACATTGCCAAGGACTCCTTTTCCTTGTTTCAGAAATGTGTCTGTTCATATATTTTGTGTGCAAGAGTAACAGCAAGAGACATCACTCCTCAAATAAGATGATCTCAAGTAGATGAAGTTTTTTGATTTTTACAATATGCAGTTTAAATTCCATGTGAAAGGCAAAGCAGCAGAATCTGTCTCTTCAAGTAGATTTTGTAATATTCAATTACATGAGCTTAGCTGTGGCCATTTTTTAGTAATCTAAACACTGAGTTGCATTACTAATTTCTTTTGTAAAAAGCTTTTAGATTCCAGTCTATGAGGATGACATGCTGTCCCTGATCAGGACACGATGAAGGAATTAACCACGGTGACGTTTTCATATTTGAGATTAAAAGAAGACACAATCTGCCAAATGCAAGCAGAAGGAAAAATCTTGTTACTTTTTCTAAATCCTCTGAAAGCAGCTGGATTTTTAACTTATCCAAATTGTGAAATTTTGTTGAGATTAATGTCCACACAACTGTAGAGGAGCACAGAATATCATAAGAATTCAGGATGTGTGCTGGTCTCATAAGAGAAAAGTAAGAAAAAAAAGCAAGAGTGCATTTTCTCTTCAGTGGAATAAGCCAATTATTTCCCTTTAACTTCACCCTCATGCAGGCACTTGTTTAAAAACAGCAGATGTTTACAGTTACTGACTATGACTTGTTTTTCTCATTTATTCTGGAGAAATTTTTTACTTTACCAGGTTTTTCCTGCACAAAATCTAAGCAAAATTTAAGGGGTCCACGCTGTCATCTAATCACATTCTTTCTGCTGTCTCCACTAGCTCTATAAATACCTCAGCCCAGCATGAGCATGAGAACTGGGAGCTGGAGTAATACACCTGGACCTGGAAGATGTAGAGGAGATTTGCACCCTTCTGTCCTAAGCATCAAGATTCTCCTGGCTGGCTGGCTTATCAGGATGGCCTTGGAGTCCAGTCACAGTAATGTGCTAGTGACATGAAGCTATTTACTAGCTTCTAAAGCACTAAGAAAGTAACAGTGTTTGGTTTTCCCAATTGGAAATAAAGACTTTGTCAAAGAGGCACCAATATATCCAGCAGTGTAGTAGATACATTGTCATCGAACACAAAGGAGGTGCTCATTTGTAGACTTCAGTTCTGTACAGGCCATTTATTACAGGACCACGTAGCTAAAAACACAGTGTGATTTTTCAAAGTTGGATTTCTTTGAAAGATGTGTAGTTCTCTACGGGATGCTTCGTGCAGGATGTTCTGCATCCTGATTTATGGAAGACTGATCTCTGTGAGATTTGTGGATCTTGCAGAAAAAAATACCCGCGAAGCAAACGCGTATATCTAAAATGATGTTAACTTGGATAGCTTCATCCAGCAACAGAATGGTAAACAGCAAGGCTGTATCCAGCCTCACTCTAAATTTGCTCTGGTTACACCTACTAGGGGCTTATCATTATGAGCATGTTGGCAGTGACAGTATGCAATGCCTGTTTCAAAGAGATTGAACAGATAAAACATGTCCCTAGATGGATTTAAAATGTAGAGTGCCCCTTTCTAGTTTTCTGTAGCTTGCTGACTCAAAATGTGGCACCCAGAAGGGAGATGAGCAAACGTTGAATGATACGAGATAGCGGCTCTGGTTGGCTTAGAGAACTGTTCTGCCTCTGGCACTTTGGATCATGAACTTCATCACATCCAAGAAATGTTAACAGCTCGGCCTGGGGGCTTTAGCAGCTCTGAGTGTCTTTGTGGGTTTGTACTGACAGCTCCCCTCCATCAGTATGCAGCGACTGGCATGCAGGGGGCTCACGTGCAGGAGGGTCTCAGCCTGCTATTCTTGTGCAGAAACACCATGATGGGCATCTGAGTGACGTTTTAATTTGATAAATGAAAGCACCATTAAATCAGAAAAGAGAAAAATGCCTGTGTTTGTGGCACAAGATATTTTGTGTGACCACTGAGGTCATTTGAGACAGGCCTGCTGTTGAAATAGTTATACAAGTTTGCCAGCAATGACTCACTACCGTGGTGGCTGCAGATAAATTCCAGTTGCTTTCTACTTGTTTTTGAAGGTTTTGGTATTATGGGTTTCTGTATGTTGCCTAAAGATTAAAATTCTAGCAAGCTTAGGTTTGCGTAAAAAAAGTTTAAATTTCCCACATTTCTTCATGTCTGAAATGCTTCAACAAGCTATGATCAATACATGCTACTGACCCTTTTGACTGTGTCAGAAGGGGATATACTTTAGCATCATTAAAATCTTTTGTTTTGTCAGTCCTTTGTGTGCCTGTTTATAAAGAGATCCTGACTGGAGTAAGAACACAAATAATTTTGGATGCTCATTTCTCAGATATTTTCTCATCTCTCTCATTTAAAGAAATGTATTATGATACCACATCATCACCTATGGGAACTAAACTCACAGATTTGGGTTGTGCTAGATAATGTTACACCTGTCTCTTTCTCTCCATGTCTATATCATATATTTAGAGATTTCTGTACTTTATTGTAAGTAATTGACAGCGTAAATAGCCAAATGTATTGTTCTTCCGTCCTAGAGATGAGGAATTTTGATAGTAAAATATTGCATGTTTGTACCATAACCATGCAGGATATCTGTGGCAGAATTAAGTAGCTTAAAAGGTCTTATGAAATTAAATACTTACATTGACTATTTATCTTCTCTGGTTTTTCTCTTCCAGCTGTTGAAGGTTTAGATTTTTATTCAGCAGAAATATATTTTATTCTTTAAGAGTTTTAGAGATTCTGTATATATATATATCTACATATTCAGAATTACAGGGTTCTGCATACAGAGAGACCATTCTCCTACAGTTTAGGAGCTATAGGAGGTTTTGTACTGTGTGTAGCTAGTTGTAAAATTAATTGTCCATCTATTGTTCATCCAGTTGGATCTGGCTACTGGCCTCTTGAGAGGTAATGCAGGACCAGTATAAGAAGAATAGTTACTGCCATGTAGTTCAGCATGGAGTTAGTGTCCTTCCTGTATGTAATTTTGGAGCCCTGAATCCATATTCATTGCAGCTGGTGGTAGTTGCTGGTTAAGCGATATTGGTGATGTCTGGGAAAGAACATGACTGGGATACCAATGTGCTCTTCAGAACTGATTTTGTGGTTCTACTCTGTGGAGCTGCACTGTCATCTTCATTTGAGTGCTAGTGTTGGACTGGAGGAAGAAACCTTTCATTACTTGCCTGCTGCTGATAATGATGTAGCAAGAACAGTGTTATTGATGAGTCTTTGCAGCTTCCACTGAATGTCGGGTGTAGAACTGTAAATGCTTTCTTTGCTGTTCTTTGAAGGGATATTAACCATCCTCATGTCGTGGCTGACACTAAGATATCTAATGTTACTTTGAAAGCACAAGCTAATTAATTAACCCTTGTAATGCTTTAATGAAATGGATGAATGTAAAAATGTTGCAGGTGGTGAATAGGGACACAAAATTAAATTTTTTTTCAGGTAACTCAGTAGACCTATGGTAAATGCATGTGCTGGCCTGAAATATCTTTAATTGAATTGCTGCTCTTGTTTCTGTACAGAAGCTGAATGAAAAAAACCCCACGTATTCTAAATTTGGCCCAAGAGTCACTAGTCAAGCTGAATTAAGACACACCTCAAAAAAGCAGCAGCAATCTCTTCCAAATACTGAAACCACCCATCCCTTGATGATACCCTGCCAGTACTGCTTGAAGCTTTGTTTCAAATTTCTGAAACTATCTTTAAGTAATCTTCTAAATAATATTTTTCTATAATTTTAACTTTGATCATAACTTAGAAAAATAGCCAAGGCAAAGTGCTATTTATGTCTTGTTTCCTTTTGAAAGGTTGCAGTCTAAAATGAAATATTGGTATTTTTCTTCCATGAGCTTTACCTTGCTAGCTATGAAAATCTTTCAGCAAAACTAGTGGTTTAGTGGTATTTCAGACATCTTTACCTCTCTCCTTTGTTGTTCTTCTGTGATGCCATGGTGCAACAAAGGATAATGGTCTGTGTTTGCAATTACTCCCTGTGGCTGTTTTCTACAAAGCTATAAGGAGAAAAATTACTTGGATGATTGCAAAAACTAGTTCATAGCCCGGAGAGTCCTGATTCTGTACTTTTTTTTCCCACAGGCCTCCAGAACTGGCATCAAAGTATGCCAATTTCTCTGAGGGAATGTGCAAGCCAGGCTACGCATCAGCGCTCATGACTGTCATCTTCCCAAAGTAAGTAATCACTGTGGGAGGTTTTTCCCACTTCCCCTGGTGACTTCCCTGATCCTTTAAGGTGGGTGACCAGCAGAGTTTGTCTTGAAAAGTGTCACTGCTCTGTCACTTGGTTGGTTCACAGAGAGACCAGTGTTGAAATTCTGGACGATTTGAGTGGTCAGTGGCAATGGCTTAGTTGACTTCAGTCCGACTAGGACTTTGTTCCAAGAGTAGAGACTTCTGGGTGTTGAGTAATAAAACAAATTTTGTCAGTGCATGATACAAATGTGTGGTCAGGCTCACTGCTAGGACTAGATGATGCGATGCTTAGGAAGCTTTGGTCATGATTAAGTTATCTGGAGTAGATAGTAAAGTGTGATGTTTTGTTGTAGTTGGTTTTGGTTTTTTTTTGTTCTTGGGAGAAGAGTGTAAAGTATCCCTCAAGTGCCTGGAGTTTACAGAATTGCTGGGAGACAGTTCACAAGATAGATTGACAGGAACATTAATCTATTGGGGCTCAAGGATTTCAGTTTGGTGCATTGAATGGAAAATTTGACCAAACAGTTGTTTGACCATTGTACAGCCTTCTAGTACACATGGAAGAAATGCTGTAGTGCAATGATCTCTTTGGCAAAAGAGATTGTGGACTTTCTAACATAACTAGCACTTTTCCAAAAGAGATATTTTATTTCTTTTGAGGAGGGAATTTCCATGACCTCTGCATCTAAAGGTTAGGTTGAGTGATCATGGCCTTCAAGCCAATCCTGAAACTGGTGGTATCTTCTGTCTTTGTTTTTGTTGAAAAGCATGATGTCTGGAAGCTTTTCTAAAATAAAAAAATTACATCTGACATTGTCTTGTAACCAGTAGATACTACAGACAAGCCTTAAAAACAAAACAAAACGCTGAAGTTCTCCATCACCAGTGTAAACCAAACAATTATCAGTATTATCTTCAGTGAGAATTTTGGAACTCTGGATAGAATATAAATACTAGAACTGAAAGTGAGTGCTTTTAGATCTGTGTTTGTATACATACTAAATGTAAATAGTACAGAGTAGGATGAACTCATTATTACAAAACTATTAATCTTATTTTAATTTTAAAAATACTTTGGCTTTGAGAAGGAGGTTTTTAGCCTCCTAGAATCTGAAGTGATATTTATTCTCTCCCTCAGCAGCTGCTTACAGATCTCTGTTCAGTCACCTTCTCCCAGTAGTTGACTGCATTGAGCTAATTCCATGCAAAGAGGTACAAATGTGTCTCTAGTCTAAGCAAGTGGTTGTTGTCTTGTTCATACATTGAAAAATTGTGTTAACAGTTTTGAAGATAGCATCTCACTAGGTATTTATGCTCAGATGCTTGTTTAACATGGACCCTAAAACTTAACTAATGTTGACATTTTTTCCTATGATGTCTTTGATTTCTTTACCAAAATTGAATCCAGTGTTGGACATTTCATTATTTTACCAAGTACTGTTGTAAGGATGGCTGGCCAGTAGTTTGAAAAAAAAATAATCCTGCACTTAAAATTCCTTTTCTTCTGCAACTTTCCTCATACTCGGAGAACTATGCAAAGTTAATATTACCAAGCCAGGTATTCAATATATTTAGAACTCTTAAAGCCAAATTATCATGCCTGTTCATTTAAAGATTCGAGCTGCATGATTTGTTTTATTCTAGCTTTTGTTTTCAGTTGATTGTGTCATTAGGAAACCATCATCTCTACAACTGACATTTTTTAGGCGCGGTCTTTGTTGTAAAATGTGTGTTTTTGTTGGGTGTTTTTAATACTTGGATAAAGTTGGTTTGGCTGTTTTCAAGCATGAATAAAATGAATAAATGTTTCCCCATTTTAAGGTTCCTGACTTTTTACTGCAATTTTAAATATAAATAGGCAAAATATGGTGGAAATAGTTGAAATAGAATCAATATTTCTCAGAGGATGTAGCTCTTCTTGGTAAGTGCTTTTTTACTGGTAAGAATGAGAATTCAGACTTTAGCAAGCATAAGCAAGTGCTGGATGGATTAAAGAGCAATGGCCTGAGAAATAGCAAAATGTGGTTGATGGTAACTAAAGAGTAATTATATATTTGTTTGTTTGTTTGCTTGCTTTAGTGAGGTCCTCAGTCGATCAGTTCTCATTCTAGCAATGCTTGATCCCTTCATCAATAACCCTATCTGGAAAAAATCCTAGATTGTAGAGTACTGAATAAAGGGTCAGTTATTTCTATAGAACAATGTGGATTGCCTAATTTAAATGGCCACAGTCCAATAAAATATATGTTAATATATCCAACGTGAAATAAAACATCTGGGAGGAACAAATGCAGATTTTACCTTAGATAAAAAAAAGCCTCTATCTTGGAAACAGACAGAGAAATCTTCATGTCATCTTAACAAAAATACCATTTCTTAAGTGCTATTTCATATGTGCACAAAAAAAGTTGAGAATTTTGTGTGAAACACTGACTAAAATTAAAATAAAATTTTACAAAACCTCACAATCCAAGATTTCTAGACTACTGTGTCCACTTTCAATGCTAAAGTGTGAGAAAGGAGGGGAAATAAGAGATGGAAGAAAAGCCACAAAAATGAACAACGACTTGCTTAAACAGTAAAGTAAACAAGACTCCTAGAAATAAGTCATCTTTCTGAAGCAGAAGTTGTATCCAAATGAGGAGAATAGGAAAGAGCATTAGCTCTGGCAAGTTAAATATAAACCATAATGAGGTAGAGCAAAAAAAATGTTGAGGAACAACTTTTTAAAGACATTGAAAAAAATAATAAAGCTTTTTGTCTAACTGTCAAAGGCAGAAAGCCTGTCAGAGATCCCGATGAGCTGATAGAGGTTCATAATATTACATGTGAGCTCAGGGAAGGTGAAGCTGTAGCAGAGAAGTTATTTGCATTGCTATTCACTGCAGAACAGTTCCCATGTGGACCCTTCATTTCCAGGGGACAGGCTGGGGGAAAGTGACAGCAGCTTGACGTTTTGGAGTGAATTCCAAGACAAAGAATTGCTAGGAAAAGTTCTCACTTTGTGAGGAACTTGGTGTTGAAGTTGCTGAGTTACACACGATTGTGTATAATCATTGCTTAAATTGGCCTTAGAATGGAAGAATGAAAAGCAGTAAACGTGCTGGGCTTTTCAAGGAGGGTCTGGGGGGTTGTTTGGGAGAGTGGAAGCTAAAAGCAAGCCTGGTTTCTCTATCAGGCTCCTCTTAGAACCTAAAATTAAAGAATAGAATTAGCGTTTGTTCACAGATAGAGAGGAGACAAGTTGTCTTCTGCAGCAGGAACTTCTGCCCTGTAAATCTGCTTGTGTTGTTTCAATGACTGGATCAGCATTTGATAAAGCTGATTTAACTAATACAATACATCTAGATTTCATTAAAAAAAAACACAATACACACACACCAAAAACCCCCAAGCAAACAAACCCCTGCCCAAAAAACCAAAAACAACCAAACATTTTCTGTTTCAAGGATTTTTGGAAAGTTAAACTGGTGTAATCCTGTTGTGATTAGATAGTGACTAGGTAAATAGTGGAAACTGTATGGAAAAAATAAGAAGATTGGACAGTACAGGGATGTTACTCCTGGAATCTTCTGGAGGAAAGTGTGCTGGGATCTCTGCTGTTCCAAGTGCTCATAAACTACCTGGAATTGAAGATGGATAATAAAGCACCTGTGTATTTTTCCAGATGGTAAGACCAAAAGCTGGCTGTGAGGAATGTCAGAGGGATCTCACAGCAGTAAGTGGTGGGGCAAGAAAATGGCAGGCCAAATTGAGTTCTGATAGAGATGAGACAGTGTTGGTGGAGAAGAGTGATCTGGCAGTTTGTGGTGCGTGGTGGACTTAGTTGTGCCTTGCTCTGTGAAGCAGAGCAAGCACAGGGTGTTCACAAGCCTGTATAACTTAGTGAATCATGTGGTTTGACGAGATTTGGAGATATTAAATGCAAATATTGTGCTCCAGGTTTAAAATAAATAAAGGTAAGTGCTATTTCATGCTATTTCCAGTTATATTTTTCTGCGAATGGGCTCCGTAATGGGCAAAACATTAAAAAAAAAAATATATGCTTAAATATTCAGGTATGGAACTCTCTAAGTTACATCCTACATGGGTGTTGAGGGCAGCATGTAGCTTGATGCAGTTCTTCTTTCTTAGGCTTTTTACTGGAGTGTTTTCCCATGGACACAGACATCAGGTATTGGGCAAAATGGATATCTGGTCTTACCCCTTGTGCCCATGCCTTTCTTTTCTGGGTTTGTTAAAGATTGTGCCTTAAAGGCAGAGTGACATAGCTTCAGAAACATGTGCTGTTATCTGAGTCACGACAGTGGCTCCACACCAAGAGAAATGGGTGCATGATCTCAGCACTGCATCTCGGTGTAAGGTCTGGCCAGCTGGGCTACATCTGCTGCTCACTGTAAATGAAGGAGCTATCTAATTTCTCACTTTCCAGGACAATAAGATTCTGCTCCTTGCAAATCTCCCAATAGCAGATAATGACTCAAAGTGCCTGAAGTGAGGTTACTGGTTTCAGAATGATACAAAGAAAATGGCAAGTGTGTTTGGTAAAATGGCATCAGTAGGTCACTGAATTAGACTACTATGTTCAGTGAATTACACTATTTTAGTTGGTCTGAGGTCACCTACAAGTCTGGAGTTAATGCTTTGACCTTTTTGTAGAAGGCACTAACTTGTATTTGCAGTGGTGACGCTGCAGTCTCCTGTGTGTCTGGCCTTGCTGTGGACACGATGCTGCCTGTGTACAGCTCTTTCTATGCCCTATTCTTTATCAAATGAGAAAAGAGACCTCTGCCCACAGTTTGTGGCTCTCATGCCAGCTTGGGACAGTTCAGCTACTCAATACTCAGCTGCAATTTTCCAACCACAAGCTCTTGTAATTTGGCAGCTAATACTAAAAATTAGAGGAGGCAGTAAATAGAGAGGGAATGTCTACAGCCTGCAGGCTTGTGTATCTGTGTTTGCTAGGGGAACATGGCAAAGAATTATTTAAAGAGTATCTGAAAGTAGTTCAGAATAGGGGAGAAAGGGGAAGTTCAATACACAACAAATCTGTTGGTGTTGTGACCAAAAGAGCGAATTTATAATTTGTGATTCAGATACATAAGACTATTTTTGCACCAAGGATATGATTGTAAGCATTTTCTAGTCAGTTGGTGCTAAGAAATAGCCTTATGAATCACAAACCTTTTAAATTCAGTTCAGAAATAAAATCAGTTTTGTTTGTTTGATTATTTTGGTGTGAACTTTCTATTGATTAGCAATTGGTATTTTCTTTACAGTCATATTTTTCACCCTCTTTTTTTTCAATACTGTAGCCTGCTCATCACTCTGACAATAAACAGCTCTTCTGTAAAGCCTTTTGGGTTTATATATTCATGCTGAATTGCTTCTTTGTACATAAAGTTCAAAATTTTTAAAGCTTTCATATCAGCAGAGAGTGCATGACATGGATTTATACCAACCACAGAAATTTCTGTGGCTTTCTCTGAAGTCATTCTTCTGTGGTTTTTTTTTTTTTTTTCTGATGTTTAGTTCCCGCTTGATTTTGTAGGTCATAGACTCCTGTGCCTTTTTCCACTTCCACAGGCTAGGGGAGTATAGATGGGGCAGCACCAGAAAGCCTTTCTTTAGAGGAGACTCCTGTCTCCTACACATCAGAGCTTGATAAAACTTCCTTGCCATTTCTCTCTTACAGATGTGGTTTTGCAGTTTTTGTGCTTTAGGGAAAAAACCCCATTCTTATATGCAAATGGGGGATAGGGACTTTGGATGGAACTGGAGCTTCAGCAAGGGCTTTAGTAGGAGTCAGGATAATTTAAAAATGTGGTCCCCTGATCCTCAATATTTCCACATTCATTTCCATATCTCCTTTCAGGAAGCTGTGCTTCTTATAACAAGCACACAATAGCATCTGTCCATCCCACACATTTCTGTTTTGTTGTTTAGATAATCAGAAAAAAATATTCTAGAAAGAGAATTTTTTAACCTTCTGCTTGGAACTGACTTTATGCATGTCTGACTGTCTCCATGCCTCATGAATTACTGCCATACCCAGCATGGGCTTGTACTGAGGTGACAGGGCATGAGCTCAGTGCTTGGGGGCTGTCAGTGCAGGTGACAGTGCTACTTGCTCTGTGATTAACTATTTAAGGAGAGCAGAGGAAGGCGAAGGATGGCAGCTTTGTGTGGTTCCTGAGAGCTCATGAAGAAATAGGCTGGATAATTAATGTGCCACTGAGGATTGCTACAGGGATTCAAAGCTGTTGCCTGACTGCAGTGTGGGGCATCTGCTGCACAGCTTGGGGTCTTCTCAGGTGCAGTGGACAGTATCTCTTAATTTTTTAGGATATATTAAATTGTGTATATATGTGTGTATATATGTATGCTGAATTAGTTATTGTATTTATTGGTAGTAGGGTTTGTTTTGTCTTCTAAATATAAGTATAATGTACATCTCATTTTGAAACACACCCAGGTGGTTAATTTTGTTAATGTGAGCTGTGAAAGCAGCTTGTGTTCAACAAAGAGTGGACACATCTCAAGACTTCCACTTAAGTCAGGATCCTTGTGTCCCAGACACTGCTGTGAGATGTTTCTGCTTTCCTTCAAAACAAGATTGCTGCTGTTCTTGGAATGGGGAGTACTCAAATCCCTGTCTCTTCTTTAAATCTCTTGTTCTGTGCCTGTGCATTCATTCAGGAATTGTGTGTGATGGTGACAGAGATTGTTTCAGAGCTCACAGTTACATTTGGAGTCCCAGTAACTGCTGTAATCACAGCTCTGGAAGGAACTTTGTAGGTGCCAGTGCCCAAAAGGGTGTTTGGGGAAGCTGAACTGCTGACCTGGAGTTTTCATCAACCTCCCACCTGTCCCCACATCAAAGACTAAGAAAATATCATTGTTGCATTATTGAGGTTTAAATTTGAAGGGACAAGTTGATGCAGGTGTATTTTCTTCTAGGCAGTACTGAACATCAATTCCTTCATTTTCTTGGTTAACTGTGGCTAAAAGAGTTCAAGACTCACAGGAGGGGAAAGGAAGGATAAAAGAGAAGTTGCTGGTGCCCTGGTCAGTTAAGCTGTCAGGTTTTTCCGTTTCTCCAAGCTCCAGGCTGTTAAATGCCTGGCCCATGCCATGCCAGGCGATTGAAGCCTGCTGCTGCTCAGCCTTACCTCCTGTCACCTCCTTATTCTGTGTTTTCTAAATCCCAGGCTAAACAAACATGCAAGCCAAAACACACACCCTCCCAAATCACTTCTGGTGTCTGGGTAGCACCTCTCCACGCAGAACTCTGTGCCTTTTCCAGTAACACATCTTCCCATGCAGTCAGCTGCTGTTCCACTGTCACTGCTGGCAGAGGGAATATTTTGCACTTCTCTACCTTTCTTTCCTTGTGAACTTTATCAAGTGGTGCCTTTTTTCTCCTTTACGTGATGGTTCTGGAAATACTTTCTCGGCTTCTTCACCTCTGCAGTTAGTGTGTTCCATATTATATATAATTTGAAGGCAGTTACTGAGAGGATGATTTTAAAAAATATGTATTAGTGTAGATTTTGAGTGACAATTAGGGTCAGCGTATACAACAGGTAAAATTCCTATGTTTGTTTTATTGTCATGGACTCATTTCAGATATTTAAATCTCTCATACGTCGGCCTAAAAGTGACACGTATGTTATCTCATATAATTACATGAGATAAAAATATTTTTATAAATATATAAAATATTATATTATTCTATTATATTTTAATAAATACATAAAATATTATAGTTTTTATAATATAATATTATAAAATATTTTTATGAATATATAAAAATATTTTTGCTGAGGCTGACTCTAGTGAATATACAGCACAGTCTGTTAAGAGATGTTTGCTTTTAGTGTTCAAACTAGGATTGTTGCTTGAGCTCTTGTTGCTATTTATAACTGGGCCAATTGGATTGCCCTTCACAACACCCAGACTACTTCAGTCCCTTGCACCTGCCTTGTCTGTAGGAGGAAGCTGGGATTAAGAAGCAGCATTTGTTAACTCAGGTCCAGAGTGTTGCAAACCTCTGGTACTAAAGTGATGGTAATTAAAGCTTTGTTTAAAGTGTGGTCATATAACTTAATTTCTCTGTGGCAGATTCCCGCATGCATTCATTTTTTATTGTAGAGAACAGTGCTCAGGAACGTAATTCCAGAGAGGAGCAGATGAAACCTGACACATAACTTCACTGCTAGCTCTGAAATTCATGCACTGATTGAGCAGCTGGACCTCGTACTTCAAAACAAAATTCAATGACAGCAGCTCATTGTCTCACTTCTGGTGGTGTGCATGCTGCTGCAGCCAGGTTGAAGTAGACGTGGCATAATGTAAGAGTAGATGTAAAAAAAAAGAGGAGAAAGAAAAGGCTCTGTTTTTGTTTCTGCATCCCCACTGTTTGCATAAGGAGTTTGTGCTGCTCCATTACCTGAGTGAGCAGAGCTGCCTGTGCCCAGTGCTATGAACTGGGTAAGTAAAATAATCCTTACAGCTGAAGATGAGTTTTCCCTCCCCCATCCATCTACTCGTTTTGTGCAAGATTGTTTTTAATCTAGATCAGTTCACTGATTTATTTTGTGAAATTACCATATCATGATACAAACCCTGCCAAGGGTGCAGCTTGAGAATTGAAGAGCTGAGGTGATGGCACTGCAAAAGCTCAGTCAGCCATCCTGGGCACCAGGACAGGGATGTGGGGAGCTGATGCTCGGCAGGCAGAAGTATGGTTTCACCTTCAGTTCATGTAGGTTGTTTTTTCTATCCCATGTTGACTTTTTAACCTTTAAACAAACCTGTATAGTAATACATGCAATTCCCACGTGCTGATCATGACAGGAGATTCTGTATCAGAGCCATTTTTGGTGCTAGAATCTTTCATATTTGACCTCTCTTAAGAGTTTAAAATGAAGTATGTGATCCATGTGATGTGCAGGCTTTGTGGCTGAAAAGTATGTCTTCAGAGTCTTTTTTGTGACTTCGGAATTAAGTGAGACTATAAAATGAAAGCTGGAACATGGACACAGAGACTTTACTGAGTATGTGCCTTTCTGGCTTCAAAAAAGATGCAGAGCATATGTGTTCTTGCTTTAATATGAGTACACTGCATCATATGTTAGAGTGGGAACAGGACAGGTTTGGTTGTTTTGAGGGTGGTTTTTTTTTGCTTGTTGTTGTTTTGCGGAATTCTAAATTTATTTCTAAATTGTGGACTGTTAACAAAAAAAGAAAAAGGAAGGACAGCTTTGCAAATACACACATAAATAACCATATTTGCGTGAGCATGTAAGATTGTAATATAAGCAATAAACTTTATTTGTGCAACCAAGTGAGCATATTTTATTGTGCATGTGTGTTTGGGCTCTGTTACTGTGGCGCATCTGCTGTGGCCCAAGTTATACCAGTAAGAATGTTTAACTTCCAGGAAAATCTTGCAGAAAAGATTGCTTGAGGATCTAAATCCATCTTAATGAGGGAAAATATCAGTAAGCATGGAATGCAAGAAATGAAAAATATCAGTGAGCTTGAAGGTTAAGCTGTAATATCACTGTGGTCTTGATATACGAGACTTACTGTCTTTTCTCTTCCTCACAATCCCATAAGAAAATGTTTTTATCTCTTTGGATTAAAACTCTAACTTTGGCTTGCTGAAGGTTCCTATTTATTGGTTCAGACCACCATCTCCCCAGAGCCCCAACAAGTTCCTTGGTATATTTGAGACTCTGTATGTCACCAGTGATTTCCTGTTGCTGTAGAAAAGTGTGCAGCTTCCCTCAAAGTTTTCTAAATTGTATTCAAGAGTGGATAATCATTGCTTCTGAACTCCCTGCTGGTGTCTTTCAACACATTTCCTATCTTTGGGTAGATTTCAAATCAAATTATTTCCCTCTTCTATCTTTTCCTCTCCTCTATTACTTCTCACTTTGTTCTATTATTGAAACATTTCAGGAGTGTCAGTGCATGCCAATGCTGTCACTGAGCCAGTGTACTTTGGCTAAGAATATGGATGAAAAGGCAGCCTGATAATTTATGCAAGATTATTAGACCAAATTAGAAACAGTCTGGGGAACCCTCCAACTCTACATTAGGCAAACGAAGGTAGAAACTGAAAAGATTATAAATTCTCTTTGTAGCAATCTGAAAAGTCGCTTGAGAACATTGTTCAGATAATGTTGTAGAAACTCTGACTCCACCATAGAGAGAACAGCAAAAGCTCCTTTGGCAACTCCTTTCTTGGTATCTTTACTACAATTCTGAGCTAAGTATGCAGCAAAATAAAATCTATAAATGAATTGCTAAATACTATCAGAGCAACTGTTGCAGTAGTGCCAGGGATCACAATAGCTTGGTCAAGTTCCTGTAGTTTCCCAAGTTCTCCCAACCCAAAACAGATGTAATGCTGGAAACCAGGGCAAGGGCATTGCCACACACTGTGGTGCAATGGGATAGCAGATTTCACCTGTATTACTCACTGTGGGTTCTTATTCTGCTTCTGTCTTGCTAAATTCTGGAGATTCATGCATTCAGTAAAAGTTGTTTCCTTTATGTGTAATCTGCCATACATTTAAGAATGATCACGTCCTTTTTCTCCTGAAGCACTTTGATATATTTGCACAGGAACTTCCTTTGTGCAAGTCAGGGCTGTAGCTTACTCCAGTGTCCAGCTTTCTTGAGAAGTGTTTAATTGTGCTTCTTCTGAAAATCATTGCATCTGCCATGCTAACTTGCACTTCTTTCAAGCTTAAATAACTGATGTAAGCTTCAGGATTATGTAAGTTTCAAGTAACATGCCTTGTACAGTTCCTGGAAAAGGGAAAAGAAGATTTGAGGTTTGTATAGTTTTCCCTTTATAAACTGATATTCATATCACACCAATTTTAGTGTGTTTGTTCTCTGTTTATCAGCTGTGCCAGCCTAGGTTCATGTTTACACTGGTGATATCAGTATGATAAAGAGATTGCTGAGAAGTTAGTTAATTTATCTTGGAATGAAAGAGATCAAAATACGTGTGACATTCCGTGGGATCTTGGAACACCTGAAACCAGAAGAATATGTAAGTCTGCCAGTGCATAAAACCACAATAATTTTACTCCTAGGTGAAAAGGTCTGTGCATCTGATTTACTTTGGGCTTGCCTCTGTTACCAAGAGTCAGTCTCTTCTGCCTTTAATGGAAGGTGATGCTCTGTTAGCCACCAGAAGCCTTTGTTTCTGGGCTTGGATGTTCTTTTCTTTTTTTTTTTTTTTCCTCCAGACAGTTTACACTGAGAGTGAAAACCAGCCCACGGTTGAGCTCTTCTAAATACAAACAGCTCCCCTGAATGCTTTGGGAAAAGTGGAATAGTTTTAAGTCACCTAAAAATGAAAAGCAAGGGGAAGCTGTTTGTGGCACCATGAGTTTCCCTGTCCCTGAAGCCATCCTGGGCTCCATGATGTGCTATCCTGGGCTGGCCTGCAGCATGAGCAAGTCCATAGGATGGCAGCTGTTGTGGTGGGAATCTTGCTTCCAGTTTGGAAAGGAAAGACCAACTTTGGAATGGCCTTAGGGATGTTCAAAGCCACACCAGCTGCTTCACCAGGCAGTGAATTAGGGATGAGTAGCACAGCATGTATCTGTCCTGGGAGTTTTGTTTATGTTTTAAGAAATTGTTTGTAAATGTGTAACCTCATGGGTGGATACAGTATACAGCTTCAGGCAGTCTTAGTGTAACCTGTGGCAAAACAAGCAACTTCCTAGAGCCAGTGGTGGCCAGCTTTTTTTGCTTTTGATTTGTTTCTTAAACAGTGTCTTTGGAGTTTAGGCATCTGCAGAGGAAGATGCTGGTCCCCAGGGTCTGATTAAACGGGCCAGCTCCCAGTCTGCTGTTGCTGACTTATTCCTCCTGTTCTTGGAACGTCTGAGAAAGGATGTCCAGAATGTGAAGGAGGCAAAATATGCTTACAGGTTCTGGTTTAGGGAAAGAAAACTAAAATAAGGAAACCACAACATTTCTCAGTTTTTTTCCCTTGTTGGGGATTTTTGTCAGTACATATACCAGGCATTTCTTCTCCTTAAAGCCAATCTGATCTCCTGGGTAATAATAACTATTTATGGAACAACAGGATACCAAACAATTTATAAACATTAGACTTGTTTACTTCTGCTCTGTGACTGCTCATTTCACATAGGGGTTTCCTCATCTGTCAAGGGTGAAGAAACTTGTCTGAGTAGACACATCTGTAAAGAAGTAGTTGGTCTTGCTCTGCCATAGTAGCCTGGTGGAAGATCTGTCCTGCTCGGCCAAAAATTCCACCTGTGCTCAGTAAGGAAGGTATTTTAGCAGGGAAGTGGTCATCATGTATTTTCTAAAAGGAAAGAAGAAACTATTCTGCTTCATTCTTCCAGCTCTGGCACCTGCTGCTAATGGAGGGTGCGGGTTTGAAATGCTGATCTCCTCTGTCTCTTCTCTGGGAAGCAGATTCTTCATTCTTCAGTACTGCATTACTAGGATTTGGAATAGCTGGACTCCTAAACCATGTCCAGACAGGAAATGGAGAAAAACTCAGGCTAATAGTTTGAGTTTTTTCTCTTTATATTAACAGGACTTAATTTCCAGTGTTTTGCCATCTCTTGTGGGTTGTTGGACAGAAAACATGGAGGGGAAACAGCACTTCATTCTGTGTAATTTGCTACCAGACACCACACCCTCTCTGAGGATATGGGAATGGTGATGGTTCCAGGCCATCCAGGAGAAAGAGGAGAGAAACCCTGTGAAACAAGCCATGTCTGGAGTGCTCTAAGATACAGAATAATTCATGTAGAAATTCAGAGCTGTGTGAGATGTGCACTGCTGACTGATGCACTCTCTGTCTCCATCTAAACAGTGGCTGTGCAATGATGAACTGCTGAGATGTTTTGACAGATGCCAGTCACAGGAATGTTTTTGACAGGTTTTTTGTAATGATTAACATCACTCAAAGCAGTTGTTTGTGTTTCTGCATGTTTGTTTTAATTCATCTCCTCTTTGTTTCTCTTTCACAGCAGTGCCCAGTTTACCATAATCAGATTCAGGAAGCTGGAAACAGTCTCAATTAGTGAGGTTATTGTAAATATTTTCACTGACAGAACTGTCTTTATTCAGTTAAGATCTCAAAATACTTGAATGTCGTCTTAATGTTAAACAGAAGATCCAATAATTTAAATGAAGTGATACCAGGAGGGCAGTTTATTCTGAGCTAGTCCTGTCTTTAGCTATTCTAAAGAAATTATCCTCCCTGAAGATACAGGAAGCCCAAATGAGAGTCAGAGAGAGGTGCATGAGGGAAGAGGAAAAGGTTCCTACAGACAGATCTAACAGTATTCAACAAGTTGCCTGGCCTGTTTAGAAGGGCATAGGCACTGTTGTCTGCAATTGGTAAACTGAGTAATAATTTGAGTTATCTGTGTCTGGAGAACTTGGAGCAGCCATCAGCTGCTCTCCCTTGGTGGGGAGAGGAACCCTAAGTATCCCAGAGATCTGGCTGAGGAGGAGCCCTCAACAGCTTATTCACAGTGACCACTGCAGCTAAGAAGTAAAAAATTAAGTGGGAAAATCAGTGTTAAACACTTGAGACTTTGCTAGAGTTGTGGGAATCTCTCACTTCTAGAAGTTATATTTTAGCACAGCGCAGACTTTCAGCTGCTACTAAGATGTTTCTTTTAATACCCAGGACCTGGCATGTCAGCTAGAGAGTTAGACACACAGGAGGGGAGGTTTCCAAGTTTGTTCCAGTTTGCAAGTGTTGAGGGGGTTTGTCTGCTACATTTTATTTTGGGTTTGGTTTGAGGGTTTTTTGTGGATTACAGTGCACCCTCTTCACGTCAGACCATTAAACAAAATTTTAAAAAAACCAACGTGATTTCTCCAGCAAATCACAGTTGAAATTCTTGATCACTAGCTTGAAAATAGCTACAAAACAAAGCATACGATTAGCCAAGTGCAAAATTCTGAATATACCTGGCATCAATCTCTTCATTTCATCTGCTGCTAGAAGATTTTGGAGACTTGTCTTCATTGTGGAAGCCAAGTGTCAACTCTTCAATCTTCTGACTTCATAATGCTATTTTTCACTGCATTGCTAAGGAAGAAGATGCTTGTTCTCTGTCTCATTTCCCAGGCTTTGTTCTGTGTTGTAGTTCTGGGCTGTTTTCTCTCACATGCGAAGCAATCACTTCCCTCCTTGTCCTGTTTTTGTCCTCAGAGCTCTTTTGGCTCCATCTGCCTTTCTGTGTGGATGGAGATTGTGTCACACAGATTGTGTCCCTCCTTTATCTCTCTTGGGCTACATCTCTGTTTATTTTTTTGCTTAAATAAGATTGTTACCTTTGTTGTTCATGGCATTTTTAAGGGTCCTACAGCAGTTTGTAAATCCAGTGTCAGGAAGCATGTCCAGTGTGCATAGGTTCCAGACATACTGCTCCCCAGCTGAGCTTGGCTGTCCCTAGGCTTCTCAAAGCACAGTGATGGTATAGATGAGAACCTGAGACAGATCTCTCTTCTCAGTATTTTGGGGGAGTTTTGGATGGAGTGGGAGGACTTAGAGGCAGCAGAGAAGAATAAGAGAGCATGTGCTGGTGGACCAGAGGGTTCAGGCTGTCTGGGGCATTTCAAGGGAGCACAAGCAGTATTTTGATGGCTTGTAGTGAGCCACTGCAAAGCTTTGCCTCCTAGACCCTGGAAATTCTCTCAGTTCCCACTAGCAGGTATAAACTGGTGGGATTCCAGTAAGCATTGCTCAGGAAAAGACCCTAGAGTTAACATCACCCCTGGAGCATGGCAGCCACCTTCACTCTGCTGAAATGCAGTGAGCTGATTTGTTTCCCAGCAGACTAATTGCTCATGGCTTATTATAGAGACTATTTGGTGCCCTGTTCTGAAGACTCTTTGTTCTGGACAGTGTGTTTTAGAATATGTTTGTATGGGCTGGCAAATTTTTTGGGTTGTGCTGTTTTTTTTTTTTAAAGGTCACCTTGGGTTTAGGAGAGTTTAAAGAACTGCGACAGCTAAATAGATACAAGAAATTCAAACAAATCCTGAAGGTGGTTGGATTGTGGAATTCTTTTCAGCTTCTCAGTCTGAACTTCCTTAATTTTGCCAAATGACTCATTTACATCTGTATTCTAAGGCCTTCCTGGCTTTATTTCCTACAACTGCCTTAGAACTTTCCAGGTTTTCTTCAATTACAGTGTTTCATTAAAATTATCCCTGTAGTATTTCCTTAGTTTCTTCACACTGTGTCATTTCATTCTGACCTAAACCTGTTTCTCAACTATGGAGCTAAAATAACTACTACCATTGTGCAGCTCCCTTTCTCTGTGAGATTTGTGTTGCCTTTGCCTTATCTGTCCAAATGAATGACAGATGTTTTTGCATGGGCTGCTCCATGGTTTTATGCTGCACAGCACAACAGGACCTCAGCTTTCATCCTCGACTCTGCAGTGATTAACACTGTGAGTAACATTCCTGGAGGCTACTGGGTTATTCTGCTGGCAAAAGATTATTCTGCCCTTTCTGTGCAGAGTCTTTCTGCCTGTTTTTCCAGTTTTTCACACTATGCTCTTTGGGTAGCTCTGGGTTTATGAGCCACTGCCTTATCTATCCTTTTCCTTCTGTGGTAAAATCTGTTTCTTCTCTAGACCACCATGTCTCCCAGTATGCTGCGATACTGCTGTGTGATACTGCAAGTATGAAAACACTTGTCAGCTCATTCTGCTGAGCCACTGTTCATATTTCTGTAATTGTCTGCCTCTGAACCTGTAGGAATTATTTGGCAGCTGGATGATAATGATCTTACTTCAACATTTGATGTGATGCCATGTTTTTTGTATTTGGAACGTACATTGGAAACAGCAGAAATGAGTTTTGGCTGGAACTTCAGTGCAGTCTTGCAGGCAGTAAATAACAAAGACTTTAACAGGAAAAGAGAATCCAAACACTTTGTGTTCTGAGTTAGCTTGTATGAATCAGCAAGTCTGTGTTGCTAAATAACAAGATCAGATTGCTAAATGTAACCCAAATAGTATAGCCATGTAGAGACATAACCCATGGGATTCTGCTCCAAAACTGATCTACAAAAAACCAGCAAGCTTTTCACATAGCTGAACCCTGAGCTGGGACTTTCTCTTTTTAGTATTATTACAGTAATGTGCTGCTTTCTCCTCTTGTTTACACTTGCATTGCTCCTTTTAGTCTCTTGTAAAACTGCTATTAAGTTCATCCTTCTCATTTGTCATACTTTCAGTGACAAGATCTGCCTCCTTCCACTAACTCCCTCTTTTCCACTCTATTAAATTCAGGCTTATTGGCCTCTGCAGGACTCTGTGGACAGTTACTGCCAACCACTTAACTGTTAGCTGAGTTAAACGTAAAACCTTTTTGTCTTTCCAAGGGAATCTGGGAACATTCCGACAGCTCACACAAGCTGTTTGCAAGCCTATAGTGGATTTAACTGCAAAGATAAATTATTAGTTGATACTTTCCTGTAAAATGTTCAGAATTATTTAATCCTTGTGTGTGGGTACCTGAGACTAGGGAGAAAAACAAGATAAGGCAGAAGAGACCTCATCTGTCTGACTGGAGGAAAAAGAAACTAGATTTGAATTACATATTCTTTGTCTGCCAGATGTTGCCACAAAGTACCCTACGACTTTTAATGTGGTAAGCTTGAGCAGCATGTTATGTAATGCATACACTTAGCATGGAATGGTGGGCATGAACCTGCCTTTGAAAGGAGGAGAAGCTCATCTGTGGCTCTTGTGCCAGAGCTCATAAGCCTCGTGGGTAACTTTATTCTCTCTGACATGGCTCTCCTGCTTTTGGGACCAGGCTCCTGCCTCGGTGTGGCTGTGCCTGCCAGCTTGTCTCAGCAGCACAGCCCTGTGTTACATAATGTGGATGTGCTGCAAGCTGGGCTGGAGTATCCATTGGGTTTTATGTTGCATTTCTCAGCTGTGCTCACTAATCAGAGGGAGGTGGAGTCTAATATTTTGTGAGCATCTTGGAGGCCAAGTCTGGGCATTGCAGAAGAGTAAAACCATGTTTTATTAACAAGTAATAGACATGCACAACAGTGATGGAAATAATTGTAAAGCAACCATGGTACTAATAGAATAGAGGCTATAAAAGTTACACTTCAGCCTCATGGGAAATTTGTAAATGTTGAATCCTCTGCTGCCTTTGCTATTTCTTAGAATTTTCATTTCCAGATGCTCTGAATTACAATGATGATGAGAGAAGAGACGTTACCTTTCTTGCATTTCAATTTGCAGACAACTAGCAAAATTTCTTGACCAGAGGGGAAGTGAAGAGATTTTCTTCTTGCCTGTGTTGGTTCAGTGTAGTGCTCTACTCCTTGAACTAAACAGAAAAGACCAATAATGGGAATTCTTGTAAGGTGATAATATAATGTGTTATGTAAGGTGCCCATTTAATGTGTTGTGTCAATGTTTTCTGCTGTGCTTGTTCCCTCTGAGTTTAAGTGATGCAACTCTGAATTTGCTGTCTTTGCCTACAGTGAGGAGGTAATTAAAAAAAAAAGCCCAGTAGTTATGTCTGTGCTTTGGTATCTGGAAGAGTGAAGGGGAAGCTAGAATAATTCAATTGCAAGCATAAGAGCTCTGCCTGCTGGGACCTGTGCCATGGAAAAGTATAGATTTCATTTTTCCCTAAAGCACACATCTCCTGCAAATACTGTAAAATGTACTTACAGGAGGAAGGCAGCTGAGGTACCAGGGCAATAGTCAGAGTGTGTATCCCACCCCTGCAAGCACTAGGAATTATGTAGGAAAATAAGCATTAGCAGAGCTCTGTGGAAGCAGTCAGAGTATTTCATAGCAGGCATTCAATAGCCCATTAGTACTTTTGGTGACATTTCCACAGTGTCTAAGGTGCTTATTAAAAGCACATCCATTATGAATTATGCTTCAAAAAGGAGGCATTTGTGGGCATGGATCCTCCACTGCAGTGTAATATTAATGTTGGTTTTTAAAATTTATTTTAAAAGAGAGAGAAGAATGTGCCCAACGAAGGTATAACTCAATAAATCTTTGCTGTGTGCTTGATGCTTTATACTGCTGTGGCATAAATTTGCTAAGAAAAAATGCATAGAAAATATTTTCACAAGCTGACTCTGGTTTCTTTTGTGATCAGTTTCAGATCCTTGACTTTAGACCAACATTTCCGAAGTTTAGTCTATATCCATGTTTTATGAACCTAGACTCCTTTTTTTTTAGCTATATATGCTACAGAGCTGTGAGAGCCAAATGCATTCAGTGCCTCAGAAATCTAGGCCAAGGTTTTATAAACTTATTTTATTTAAATTGCCTTAGAAAACTGAAGTCTGGGTAGTCTATTTTGAAAGCGTTGACCTCTATGACTGAAAGCTGCTAAAGCACAAAATTTCACACAGTGATGGAAAGGCATTCTTCATGCTGACCATCCCTTCAAATGGTGTAATGGTTATGAACAGTTTGATAAAACTTATCTCAAAATAATTTCTGAGTCACTCTTGGCATAGAATTATTCAAGAGAAAATAGTCCAAGTTATAGATAGTTTATGAGTAAATTTATTTGGTTCCTACACTGCAAGCAGGCAAAGGATTTAGTTTAGCTTCCTCCTTCCCTCTCTTGGATAGGGAAAGAGTGAAGTGAGGGCTAAAGAGTCTAAGGTGCTTCCAGAAGGAGGTAACAGGGCCCACTCTAGGCTGGCTGCTGGGAAGCAAGAGGGACGTATCTCTGGAGGAAGGGCAGTTCTGTGTCCTGTGGATTACAGAAGTGGGAGTCATGGGTTTGTCAGCCTTTCCTAAATCACTGATTCGTGGTGTTTGTGTTGTCAGGAACCTTGGCCTCATCAGAAGGATTCTGTCTAGGATTGTTATAGTCCTAAGTGAGCTACCCACTCTTTGGATGTTCACAGACTATTTCATGCCTAGGAGGCTCTGTCCTCTAAGTGCTTTTTGGACTCAGGCTTTGCTAATTCTTGTGAAGAATAAAACCTGCCATCTAGCTGCCAGCATAACCCAAATGCTGTCTGCGCTTTCTGTTCTCCAGTCTCTTGCTTAATACCTTTTGTTGGATCAACTGGATTGATGCTGAAATTACGTAGAAAAGAAGCCTCAGATCAGATAAACTGAGGTCCCTATTGCTCCCATGGTGCGTTTTTATTCAAGAAATATTCTGCTTTGTGCTGGCCAAGATGGTTCGTGAGTATAAATTATGAAACCAGATCACATGTCTGGGTACGTAATTTTCAAATTTCTAACTTGTCTGCCATGAGGCTGTTGGGGAGCCTTGACTAATACAGGGATTGTTGAATTATTAATTTGACTCAATCACAAAAGTGAAGCACCTTTCCTATTTATGCTTATTAGCTGTATAAGTTTATGTTAGTTGCATGGTTCTGTAGTTTGTCAGATGATTATGCTGAAGAGTAGCTTAAAAAAATAAAATCAAAATATTAGGGAGAAATAGTTGTCGCTTTTACAATCTGTTTCCTTTGCAACATAAGTTAACATTTTAAGCAATGCCATAATGTGCACGCTCACTGGACATGCTGGGCTTTCTTGTTCTTTTAATCTCTGCTCTGTGACTGTCCTTTTGTCCTTGCCTGCAGCAGCACTGCTGGCTGTGCCATAGCCCTGAGTCTCCCGACGCAGACAGGGGTGTCACACAGCTCTGGTGCTGACTTATTTATCAGTCCTACCACTCCACTTAAATTGTGAAGGTGTGGAATGGTGTTGGGAGACTCAGGGAGAGCTTTGACTAAACAGCAAATACCTTGATTGATCAAATTATCCTTGTGTGTTTTATGCAGGTAAATATGCCCATTAGCAGTGGGATGACATTAAAGCTACAGATTTCTAGTTTTGTTGAATGTCAGATTTCAACTGTGATTTCCAGAGGATGAAATCCTCTATTTTTATGCATTAATCCAGTTTTCATGAGCTCTTCATGGCCAAGCATTAGGTCAATGGAATAGCTATGAGTAATGATCAAATTAATGCCTTTTTTTTTTCATTTTGTAATCTTACCACTTGATTCGGCTGATTGAGGTCAGCAGGAATTACAGCACTCGTGTAAAATGGGATTTTAGCAGACTCTTGTTTCTGAGATTTGACCTGGATAGGAATTGAGCTCTTGCAACTTTATTGTTCCTTGCTTCATGGGGAGAAGGATCACAGCATCACTGACCAGGTGGGTTGGGCAGGAACCTCTGGAGGTGATCTAGTCCAAACCCTTGCTCAAAGTGGGGTCACCTGCAACAGGCTGCTCAGGACCATGCTCAGTTGTGTTTGAGCAACCTCTCTGTGCAGCCTGTTCCCATGTTTGACCACCCTAGCAGTAGTATTATAACTTCCAATGGAATTTCTTGAATTTCAGTTTTTTTCCCATTGCCCTGTGTGTTGTGCACCCCTGAGAAAAGTCTCTCTGTCTGCTTGAGTGCCCCTGTCTGGTGTTCATGCACACTGATCAGAGCCCCCTGAGCCTTCTGTGCTCAAGGCTGAGCAATCCCAGCTCCCTCAGCCTCCCCTCGTGGCAGATGCTGCAATCCTTTAATCATCTTAGCTCGCTGGACTCGTTCCAGTGTGTGTCTCTGCAGAGGGGAGCCCAGCAGTGCCCCAGCCCTGCAGCAGAGCCCCCGTGGTGCTGAGCCAGGGGAAGGGTCCCCCCAGCCTGGGGGCTGTTGGCTGCCTTCGCTGCAAGAGCACAACCCTGGCTCGAGTTCATCTTGCCCACCAGGACACTCATCTTTGCTTCTCATACAGCCAGTGCCCCATCTCAGTGATACCTTGAAAAAAGGCCTCATTCATCTTCTGAGTTACCTTTCTTCCTTCAGTTTCCTTAATTACACCCTTGCTAATCATTGAAAAATAACCCCATTGATCAAGAGGTAGGCTACCATGGAAGCTGTCACTAAAACTGCTTGGAGGGTGGATTCTTCATTGTGCTTCTGCCCATAATAGCAAGTGGTTTTTGTAAGTTAGAGGCATTTTGTTTTCATTTGTACAGACAGGAAGGAGGTGGAGGATAGAGTGTATCTGATTGAAGCTTTAGCTCTCCTCCCTGTTGCAATTTGTAAAGCTGCTCTCCTATTTTTCAGCTTTCAAGCCTCGTATGCTGAGGAACTAACTTCAGAACAGTAAAATATCTCTGAGCAGTGTCTCTGGTCTCTCTCACACCACTAAACTAATCAGTGCCAAATCACCCATCCTAGGCTGTATATATCCAGGAATTTTAAAGAGGCTTAAGAATGTAAAGATTGAGCTGCTATCCAAAATGGGCAATCTCTCATTAAAATCAGACTTTCAGCTACAGGAACAAAAGAAATAAATATATTACCTAAACTTGCCAATGGACTTGAAAAACCACAACACAATAAATATGTTTTACCAGGAAAACTCTTTAAAAGGAATGCTAAAAATAGACCTCTAAACATCTAGGTGACCATAGTATGGCAGATCAGCATGACTCCTGTAATTCAATGTGATGCAGTGTGAACCTGTTTGAAGTTTTGCTATACGTGTAGTGGTTCAAATCTCACAATTCAGCACCCTCTTCTTCTTTGCTGTGATCTTTTGCATCACTTAAGACAATTCATTGTGCTTTCCTTATTCTGCCTTTTGTCTGCTTTTCCCCCTCCGTTTACAGCTGTTTTGTTCTTCCTATCTTCTTTTTACTTGCTTCACTGCTAAGCTTGGAGGACTACTCTCAGGTGGGTTCTAAGCAGACTGTAGAGGTGTGACTCTGAAATATGGTTTTAGAAAGTAAACTCTCTAGTCCAAGTCACCAGAGAGCCTGTCCCATTGTCTGTGGAATCCTGTGTTTATGGCTTTTCTTGTTATGTCTTCTTGGTGATGTTTTCTGAGCTGACGTGATGTGACTTTTCAGGAAGGGGTGGAAGAAGAAGTGCGACACATTAAAACTGGTGATCTTTTAGGTTACTTCAGCCAGCAGCCTTTACCACCCTCAAGCTGGCTCTTCTCAGAATGTGTTTTTTCACTGCACTCCTTCACAGGTCCTGCAGAAGCTCTTTCACACCAGTTCTGTAAAGCCTCCTTTAGGAGGAGGCCCAAAGTGCTCAGGCACTGGTCGTGCGCTCTTCCTCTCACCCTGTGCTAAGAAGAGGTAGTGGTAGAGAAGACCTGTGTGTCTGCAAATCTACTTCAGATCTGATTTCTGATCTACTCCAAAATAAAATCATAGCATGTCTGTGGAAGGACAGGTTTTTTATGGACAAAAATGTGACGTATTTAGTTTGCAGAGGAAATGCCATAGGTGTGTACAATTTAATGATTGTTAGAAAAGTGTTAAATTGCATTAATATTAAACCTTCTTGGCTTTCAATTGAATGGGAATAGATCATGTTTCAAACTAGTCTCATGTTATACACTTTATTGAGACAGGATCTGAAAGAGAGAGGTAATATCAGAAACTAGTACTAATATAGAAGTAATAAAACTTCTATAGTTACTGTAGATTTAAAAAAAAAAAGAATGTAAATTCTTGCTCTTTAAGGTATTGATTTTGAAGCTCTGGGGTTGGGAAGAAACTGTGTGTCTGGTCAGTTTATTCCACTATGGCTTAGCACAAAGTTATTTTACATTTGTGGGAAGTGTGTTGCTGGTTTTTGTTTTAGGTGGGATTGCTTATCTGATTTGGTGTAGCCTTGATGTTTGAAGTAATACATGTCCTACTGTCATCTAATTGAGCAAAAACATGTGCAGCTGCACACATCTTATTCATAGCCTTTTCCAAACCTACTAGCTAATCTAATCCCAGTTAACTGTTTGAGTGATTTCAGTGTCTACCAGAGGTAATTTGTCAACACTTCCCACACAGTACTGGGTTTTAAGTCATTATTGCTGGATCAAAGCATATGTATTCTGGTACTTGCTGCAGGTCCACAGGGACAACGTGTGAATGTCTGAGTCAAAGCAGTACACAAAGTGGGAGAGTGTCTCTGTGGTCACCTACTTTTGTGCTGTCAGATTGAGACTCTGAAGTTGCTCAGTTGGCCAGGATTGTAGTAGCACTTCTGTTCTTCCTGTGCCTGACTTGTTCACATGCTAGTTCTTTGACAGCTGCAGGACATTGCTACGGAGGAAGTTCCTGTGCCTGAGCTTCATTCCCACGCTAGCTAAAGCTAAAGAGGAGGAATGTGGCTCTTTGTCATTTGTGTCTGGACAGACCTCATCTCCTAATGAAATATGTCTTTTTGAAAGCTGGTGTTTGACTCCTTGTGTGCAGCTGCTGAAGAACATTGGGTCTCTCAAAAGAGCAGGAGAGGATCTCTTGAAGCAGTAGCTTCATATCAACTTTGTAGCTGCCATAATTGCTGTTTCTCATTCAGTGCAGTCTGTGGATTTAGTGACCTCGTATTTTTCACCAGCTGGAAGCCCAGACCATTTCCTGAGTGTGCCATGGTTTCTGTGCATGTGCCTGGTTTCCAGAAAGCAGCTGGGCTTTACTGTATGTATATGGCCCTTCAGTCCTATACAGATCATAGAACCGTACAAGGGCGGGTGTTGGAAGGGACCTTAAAGATCATCTAGTTCCACTCACCCCTGCCGTGGCCAGGGACACCTTCCACTGGCCCAGGCTGATCCAAGCCCCATCCAGCCCACCCTGAACACTCCAGCCCTTTATCTTCTTCGTGGCCCTTCTCTAGACTCACTCCAGCAAGTCCATGTCCTTCCCTGGAATGTGTAATGATCCTGTCAGGAGCTACAACATGCAGGGAGAGCTTTTCAATCATCTGAAACTTCCCATCCATCTTAGCAGCCAAAAGCATCTTAGGGAAAGCTGTCCTCTGTGAACACAGGAGGTGGCTGGACTCCTTATGAGATGGGAGAGGCAATTCTGCCTGAAGTACTTCCCAATTTAAATGTTGCTGAGTGGTCTGCCAGGCCAAAAAGGAGAAGGTGCTCACCTGGTGGGTAGGAGCAAGTGGCTTGAGGTAGATATCAGGGGAGGCAGTTGGAAGCTTTAGGAGATACAGTATGAGGAACATAACAATTGATGAAAAGACTTCTGTTGTACAGAGGTGGAGTGTACTTCCCGGATGAGACCTGCATGAAACAAAATTTCTTCAAGCTTGGTAATGTCAGATCCCAAAGGCAGAATAAGGGAAGACCTTGAGGGCAAAGAGAGATTGGGAGGTAGGGGACAATGTGATTGCTGAGGCAGCTGGAAGGAGATACAATCTTTTGTGGGGGGTCTTCTGGTTGAGCTG
Source organism: Irena cyanogastra (assembly GCA_013397155.1). Classification (NCBI taxonomy): domain Eukaryota; kingdom Metazoa; phylum Chordata; class Aves; order Passeriformes; family Irenidae; genus Irena; species Irena cyanogastra. The sequence goes on along the minus strand of VWZV01016135.1, from coordinate 1,176,182 downwards.
CACTGAATTTACCTTTGGCTTTTACTACAGAGGAAAAAGGTAGAAGGGAAAAATCATTGACATGATGTCAGTGCATAATGTGTTTCTACTTACATGCATCAGAACAAAAAAGATTCAGTTCTCTGTGCATCAGGTCATGTACCTGGGCAATTCCTTGCCAAAGCATGTGACAGCTGCAAATTGTCTGTACAAATTCCAGAGGAGTCTGGACAAACATTTGTAGGAGGGATCCATGGCTGAGAGGGAAAGGGGGGTTGCTGATTAGACAAACCACATCAAGCTCAGGAAATCCACTCAACTGAAAATGTTTGAAAGCTGTGTGAATGTTAGGGAGGAGATATTTTATCTCTTTTCCCTGTTCTTGCTTTACCTTGGACGTCCATTTATTGCCATTTTTGGGAAAGAGATTTTGAACTCTGATCTGCCCCAGTACAGTCTCACTCGCATCATTAGGTGGGATTTTCCTTACTGCTGGGCAATCAAGCTGATGAATCCTTAAAAAAATAATCCCGAGCTAAAAATCAAGCAACACCTTTTTTTTCCCCTCCCTCAGAGACAACTAGTTCTGGTGCAGTAACTGTAATTACCAGGATCCCTGAGCCTGTCCTGGGGCTGGTGGCTGGTGCTGGCACAGCTCAGTGCCTCGAGGTCACTGCCCTCGGTCCAGGCTCTTCACGTGCATTTCAAGAAGTGTGCACAATAGCTTTCAGTGGCTGATAACTGTGAGTAGAGCAGGCAGTTTGTTCAGATTTGTGCTTTGCACACATTCAGCATGCTCTTGGTATCAAAAGAAGTAAGTAGTCATGGAACAAAAGCTCCCTTGAAGTGTTATAGATTCTCCAAAGCTGTGCTGGCCCCAGGCAGGTTTGGAAGCAATTTGTTGATACTCCTGCACATCAGTCTGCTCTTATTTCTACTAGAGCTGCTCTTGTGTTTTTATTCCTAATACCTGTTTTCAGGGAGATGCTAATCCCTCTAACTAGGAGCACCATTTTTCAAAGTTCAGCTGATAAAAATTGATGGGAGTGGACCCATTCTGCTGCCTCTAAAGCTTGGTATCAGCAGAGGGGCTGTCAATTTGACTCACTCCATGACCAGCCAAGATATTAAAATGAAAACCATTGCTCCAGAGCATGTATCAGGTTGTCATGGTGGGAAACCATGCACTGGGAATACTCAGAAATAATTGCTACAAGACAAGTGTGGTAACATGAGTAACCTGATTTGTTGAGAAGACCGGTTGCTATGCAGTTGCTGTTGAATTCAGCAAAGTGCTGATTGTCTCTGAAAATCTTCAGTCACTTGTAGCCTGTGGTTTAGATGTGACATTTACACAGCACTGATGTGAGAATCTGCAGGTTTTATAGTGGTGTTGCTTGTGAACGTCACAGCCAAGTGCACTTAGCCTGCAGCTCAGGGAAAGCAAAATGTCCAGTGGAAAGGTGCAATTTAGGAGGGCTGAGCATGAGTGTTACGGAGGCAGAGAGACTAATGTGGGATGATCCTGTACTGTTTTCTCACTCCACAGCTGTCTGTTTGAACGCTTGCCCAAAGAGCACCCATAAATACTTGTGGGAAGTTCTCCTTTTGGCCAACAGCATTGCTATTTTGCTGGCTAATGCAAATCTGCTATTTCTCTTGTCATTAAGATCAGCAGATACTTGGCTAATGTAGTCCTTCAACTTTTCTGTTTAGACAGGGAAATTTAAGAATATCCTGAGTTAGATGGGGCTGTAGACTTTAACTTTTTTAAACTACTCTAAGTTATACAAGGATATTATTTTTAGAAAAATAAGTATTTGGGAAAATTTTTTAGGGGCAGTCACCACATTTTATAGGATTTTCTTACAGCTTTGAAAAGAAGTTATTATTGATTGCTGTTATTTATCTATTTAGTGGGCTGAAGCATAGCTTTCTTGTTATTTGTTCTATTGTACCTCTGTAAGTTTGAAGAAGCGACTAAGCATTTGTTGATTTATTGGAGGGTAGAGGTACTTAAGACAAAAAGATATTAGAAATAGCTGGTGATTAAGATGACTCATCATTTATATTATGGTCTTAGTTTTCCTTGCCAGTGCATTTCAAAGCTTTCACTTTACAGGCTGAGAGCTTTCATGCCTTTTTTCAGTTTTTCTTAACAAGGTGATTGTTTTGTTAAAAGTAAGATTAAATGAGAACAAAATGACTGCAATTTGTCATTTTAATGGAGAGATTTCTTGCCCTGTCACACCAAGCGTGTCTGCTTCCAAAATGTCTGTGGTGAAAAGTCTAATACTTTTAAGAAGTGGAAAGAAAACACAGAACACTTTCTCTATGACAGATGTAAATTGAGAGTAGTTATTTGTGGAGTGCCATCTAAGTGGTTAGACAAACATAAGTGGGCAAACAAAAGAATGAGAAAAAAACACCCAAACTGGATGATGTTAAGAAAATACAGTGAATAGACTGAATTCCAGGCCAAGGCAGAGACTAGCTGGTGAGGCTCTAGAGCACAAGTTCTGTGAGGAGCTGCTGAGGGAGCTGGGGGTATTTAGCCTAGAGAAAAGAAGGCTCAGAGGGAACCTCATTACTCTCTACAGGATGAGAGACCAAAGGATGTTCTAGTGTGGTGGGTGTCCTTCTCTTCTCCAAGATAAGAGGAATTGGCCTCAAGTTGTGCCAGGGAAGGTTTAAACTGGATATTAGGAAAATTTCTCCACCAAAATCAATAGTGGAACAGGCTGCCTATGGAGGTAGTGGAGTGACCATCCCTGGAGGGAGCTAAAGGACGTTTAGATGTGGCACTTGGGGACATGGTTTAGTGGTGGCCTTGGGAGGGCTGGCTTAATGCTTGGACTCGATCTTAGAGGTCTGTTCCAACCTAAACAATTCTGTGATTCTTTTGTGTCTCCCTGATGGACTAATGGAGATGCTGAGTTACTCTCTGTACTTTGTTCCACCCACACTCAAAGGGTATGGAAAACTCCTGGGTGTGGCAGGGTTTCTGTGTCAGCTGGCAGTGCTGCACGCTGGAGCTGCTTCATGTTGGTTTGCCTGAGGGGGTCACTGGGAGAGTATCAGTTGTAGGAGTGAACTTATTGATGCTTTCTACAAAGGCTGAATGCAGTTGACGCAATTAAACGTTGCTACTGGGACAAAAGTAGTGGATCAGCAATGTTCACTGCTCTTTGTAATATTCAGGGGCAAATACAAATGTCGATGATGAATACGCCTGCAGCATTTCTTTGGTTTGGAATTGGAATCACGCAGACTGCACTTTGTCCATGTGCTACAGCTCTCTTTGATAACAGCCAAAGATGTGTAATTTTAACTTCAGCCGTTGTGTCTTGTTTTCTTTCCCACAGCTGTAGGAGAAGTGCTTTCTCTATCAAGGATACTGGAAGAGAAGGCGTATTTGTGTGAGGCTTTTATCCCCTCATCTTCAGCATAACCATTTCCTTTAGTAGCTAATAATATTTAGTATTTGTTTCAGTGACTTACATAAATCTCAAATGCATAAACCAGCAGTATCCTTTTTTCTGCAGTTTTTTCTTGTGGGAACTTGTTGAAATGAATTATCCCATTGAAAAACTCCATTCCTGGAATGAGGAGAGCTGTTGTATCATTCTTCAAGTGGAGCAATAAGAACTGGGAGGGTGTCTTTGCTTTGATTAGTGAGTCAGGGAGGAAGTCAGTTCTTTCAGGAGTTTTATAGCATTTTAGAGGGCAGGCTTTTAAGAGCATACCTTGTGCTTCAGGTATCCATCAAGCCTTTGGCAGAGTCCTTTGAAGTTACTGCTGTGGGTACTGTTGTTGCTGCACAGTCTCTTGCCAGATGTGTGATGAATTTGGACGTGGGGACACGGCAGAGCAGAGGGCCCTGGTTGGATGAGGCCAGTGGGTGTGCTGGCTGGAAGGACAGGCCTTCTTTTTCACACCTGTTCTTCAGGTAGGACAGGAGAAGTCCACATGGTTTGTGGTTCTTTACTTCGTCAGAGTAGTCAAGTCTCACCTCCAGTCTCTTTTCCCTGCCTAATCTCTAACTCAAGCCAGACACTTTCTGTGTGGGATGATGAGGAAAGGATGTAGCTGTCTGTGCTGGCACTGTTTGCAGCTTTCTCTACAGCACCCACTTGCTCTGTGAGTCAGTAAATCCTTTTGGTTTTGTCAGGTGGCCTCTTGCATGGAAACTCTTCCACGTCCAGTCTCTGTGCCTTATCTCTGGAAACAGTACCTAGAAAGAGGTTTTACAAGCTCAGAGTCCTACCCTTGTTTTGTTAAAATTCTTGTTTATTTTTAGAACCATGGGACCAAAGGGGAGAGGCGTATTTTAAATAGTGCTGATATTATCTAGAAGATTTTAATGCATGTTGCTTTACAGATCACCACTCTTAGGCTAAGGGCTGGAATTAATAAGGTGACAGAGGAGCCAGAGAATTACATGAAACTGGGCATGAGGTCTGTGTCAACCCTATCAAGCATTATCTCCAGTTACAGAAGTACCTTCTGAGACCTAGGGGGATAGGTCCCTCTGAAACCACTCTTTCCACTTGGGCTTTTGGCTTTTTTTTTTTTTTTGTCCAGGCTTTCAGTGAAATCCTTGGAGGTTTTTGCATCTGGTTAAAGGAAGAAAAAAGCCTCTGTCTGAATCTTAAATATTAACAACTGGCTGCCCCCACTTTGTCCTACACTACAATGTGAAGTCTATTGTGCACCAGAAAAACAGAAATGCAGCTGGAATTTTTCCCATTGAGATTGATATGGATCTCTTAATAGCAGCTTTGTGATCTATCTGTAACTGTTTCTCAGCAAGTGAAATTATTCTGATAGTAATGTTTGGGGGTTTTTGTGTACATTCTACAAATGCACATCTGGTGGCTGTACCTAGAAGATGGCACTGAAAGCTACATTGTCCTGTTTCACCTAATAGAAGGAAAAAAAGCTTATTCTCTGGTTGGTTGAATGATGCTGCTTTGACTTCTTGGCAAGCTTGAAAATCACACAACTGTTCCTTGAACAACTTCCTGCAAGAAGGAGCATGACAAGCTAAATTGCTTAGGCTCTAGGAATTTGTGCAGTACAGAACATTTCCACTCCCACTGTTTTTTAAGCTAGGATGTCCAATTGCTGAATGGTGCAAGCCATGGTGGGGATTCCAGCAAAAAAGCATTGTCCAGTTTCAAGGTGTTTGGGGAGAACTGTGCTTGCACAGCATCTCCTATGCTTGCCCAACACCTCCTATGCTTTCAGTCCCTTCTTGTTTCCACTGCAAGTTTTGTTCTCATTTTTAGTTCATATCCTCCTGTTTTCTCAAATGAACTGCAAACCTGATTTGATATGGTCATTGCTGTGACAGTTTTTCACATGAAATGCACGTTGTGATAACTTTAAAAAAAATCTTTTGAAAATAACTGACAAAAAATTGTAAGAAACATCTGTATAATTGTCTTTGAACCTCAATTTGTGCTGTGCAAAGAAGATTCACTTCTTGTCTTTGTTTCTTTGCATTTAGTTGTCTGCCTGTCGTGTATGCTGTAGGCAGCTGTCAGAGCAATAGCTTCTGCAGACTTTTTTTCCCCTCACATTTACTGTTTTCCTCTCATTTCCTGTTGGTATGTGAGAGCAAGCTTGTCCCTTGCCTGCATTTTCATTGGGGAAACCTTCTCTGGATCACCTTAAAGTCACTATAGGGAGTTGCACTGATGAGAATTGCAACCTGCAAATAGTCAGTAATAATAGGTCAAGACAGAAAATTCACACAGTGGAAAAATAATGGTTTCTTTTTATTCCTCCTCAGGTTTCTGAGCATTTATTAGTTATTGAGGTCTCATTTCCAACTATAAGTCTAGAAAAATATTTTTTATTTGCTGTGGGATTTTTTTAACTTGAAGGCTGAGATTCTCCCAGGAGTGTGATATGAGGAATTGTGTCCTGTAGAACTTTTCAGAATATTGCCCTACATGTAAGAAGATGAGAAGAGCTCACAAGACATCTGTTAACGCCATGTGTATTGCACAACAGACTAAGGTTTTCCATGTTGTGTTAATAGGCATTTTTTGTCTAGTTTCTAAAATGGCATTGCTCATTCCAGAAGTGTAGGAGCCTTGAAAAAATTAAAGACTATTTTCACTCAGATGAACCCATCTGTTTTAGTTACAATTACTGAAACATTGACATTTCTTCTACCAACATCCTCACTCCTGTAAGATTTATGCAGGGAACTTTTGCCCCAAGTGGATTTATGACCTGGATGAGAGCAACAGGTCAGAAGTGAAGGAACATCAGGCATTCAGAAACTGAATAATTATGAAGTCTACTCTTCTGACTATGCAGACACCAAATCATACAACCCCTTTCATAAAATGACCAAGCTTCACATCAAGTAATTTGTTTTGTGCTTTCCTGTCTTCATTAGCTTCCATAACAAAGCTATTCTGGATTTTTTTTAACATTGATGACCTTATTTTTGTCTTTAGCTGGTTGTATCAGGATCAAGTCACACTCATTTTGTGCTCAGTTGTTCGTTGGCTTCAACTGCTCTTTCCCTTCTGCGCCGCATCTCCTGTGCTGTACACCAACAGAGCAGTCACATCAGTTCTGTGCTTGGCTGTGCTGAGCAATGTGTACATTTTTGGCTTAGCTGATGGTGGAAAGCTCTTTTTCATCACTGTCCTGTTCCCTATATGTATACCAATTTCTTTACAGCATTGAGTGTTCCAGGCTCCTTCTGCAGTGACAGAATTACTTGTGGACTAATGAATGAAGGACACTCAAAATCTTATTATTTTACTATCCAACAATTTGAAATCTAAAGATTGGTCTGATACAGTAGGATAACATCAAGATAGGCATATACATTAAATAATGTGTTAGGAGAAAATGAGACCAGAGGCTTTTGAAACAGAGAAGTGCAATTTGTTGTGCCCCACCATAAGACTGCTGGCAGCTCAGGACAGTCAGAAGTGCCTAGTGGTGGCAAGAATGAGCAGTGAGTGGCAATGACAGGGATTAACTTCTCTCTGCAGGAAGGATAAAGAGAACATTAAGCTGGCTTTATAAAAGTAACGTGCAGTCACTGTGTTTTACAGACTGGTTAATTAGTGTGATGAAAGACAACAGGTCTGTGTTGGGAACTGTGCCCATCCTCTGCAGTCTTCTGGAAAGTGTTACATCTTCATCAGAAAAAACGAGATCCCCTGGATACCTTGCCTTTTGGGAGTGCAGTGTTGCACAGCAGCAGACCCTACATGACTGCTCTCCAATTGGTGTTCATTAGAAAGCACAATCCCCTTCCTGTTCCAGTGGAATATTAACAAAAACATAATTGTGCTAAAGTCTGGCCAACTGGCAGACTTGCTGGTTGGCATCTTCTATGGGAGCTAACTCTTTCTTCTTGGGAGAAGTATTGGACCTTTCACCTTCCCTCTTCATCTCGTTTTTTGTTTGCACAGAAGGCTTTGGAAACCCAGGCAGTAATTGCAGTCTGCTTTCGCTCACCTTCATCATGTTTCCAAATACCACATAATCTCATCTATTTGGCTCAGTGCTCCCTCAGAGTTCTTGAACCCCCCACCTGGCTTTTTGTAGGAAGAATGAGCTGTAATTCAATCTTGCATCATTGACAGTAACACATGAGAAACAAGCTATGACATTGAAATGATGTTAGAAGACTGGTTTTTAAACTAACAGAACCTTGTGTTGTTGAGAAGTTAGCTTTTCACCCTTGCATAATTGTGTTTTGGTATTAGAGAGTTTTGTGAACAATGGCAAATTTTACATGTTGTCTTATGAGCTGCTGCATGAGACAGGTCAGGACAAAGTTTCTGCCTGGTCTGAATTTTATCTTTTTTTGGGGGGTTTTTTCCCAAACAGGAAGCCAACCTTTAAACCAAGCTTCTTGTTATTTGTGTGCATGCATGTGTGTTTTTTGTCTGAAATGTTTGGAGAACCAGTAGGAAAGTGTGAGGATTTTGTCAGAGCAGGCAAACTGATTTCTTTTTGTCTTTAATATTTAGTTAATCTGAAAACTTTTCCAGTCCCCATGACATATTGCATTATATGGGTAAGCTGCTTGGGACACTTTGTTGGACTTTATGCACGTCAGAACACAGACAGTGAGCAGGAGGGACTGAGCCCATATTAAGTCGTTCTTTGATTTTGTGCCTCGGTGGTGCCATAAGCCCAAGACATTAATGACTGCAGAAAGGTTAAACTTTACGTGTCTTCCTGTTTATCACAAAGGTGCAGGGTACAAACAGAAAGCACTCTTGGCAGGCAGCAGGCTGGAAAATACACGTGCTGCTTATCTACAGTGATTGTACTGAAATTTGATTACCATATATGAAGAGAAATGCTTAAGAAGTGCAGGAGTCTGAAGGGCACCTCTTGATTCCCAGCTACAGCAGAGTGTAGCTTGGCTAGTTGGCCACCTCCTAGCAGTGTTAGCCCAGTAGGAAAGTTGTTTTAGATGAAACAGACCTGTGCAGAACTTCAAAAGATCATCTATTTCCATTTCCCTCTTAAATGTAGGCACAGCTATGGCTAGCTGGTGTTTAATAGATTTAAACTTGTTAAAAATAATACAATTAAATCAGAAAATGGTGTAGTTGATGTGAGTTCTGTAACCCATATCCAGACAGTAGATTTCAATGTGTAATTATCCCAAGCATAAGAAACATTTTTTTAATGATTAAGTTTTCTTTGTTGCATTTTAGGACTGGCGTTACTACTTCTCTTTACCAGGGATATGGAGATTTTATCTTTCTCTTTTGCAGTAGCCTGGTAATATTTAATGGCTTTACATGTACTCTTCCAGTTTTTTCTCTACTAAACCAAGTAATTTTTTTCTCTATCTTTCCTTAGACATCATGTTTTCTAGACCTTAGATGTTTTTCAGAGTCTCCAATGGCCTTTTTTCAGTTTGTTCATGTTTTTCACATGAGGCCCAGAACTGGACATGGTCCTTGAGTTGATGCTTTCTGATCTTGAATAAAGTAAAGTATTTAACAGGTTTACAGCTGTAGTAGTTACATTTCTCATTCATGATAGGATGTTTATCTTTCCTGCAGGAGTGTAATAATGTTCTTTGTATGAACCACAGTGCAGAGGATGGGAGATACATCTTGGAGCAGCTGGTCCAGCTCTAAATAGAGCAGTGAGCTGGCAATGTGAAAAGGTCTGCACTGATGAGTTTAAACAACCAGGGCAAGAAGGCTGAGGATGCTCCAGGGTGCCTCAAAGGTACAGAGCAGTCATTCACAGGGAAGGAGGCAGGGATAACTGCTACGTGGTCAGTGGGGTTTGGGTTCAGTTGATTTTACCTGCCCTTTGCTTTGCTTGTGGAATAAAGCCTGTGAGTAAAGTAATATCAAAGTCATCTTTTGGGAGTGGTGGTGACGTTTACTGCAGAGCACTGTTCTGCTGTGTAATTCAGTGCTGTTGCTATGGGGAGTGGCCAAGTAGCCCAGACCTTTGCAGCCTGAAAGAGACAGCTGCAGATACATTCAAGGGTCTGTAGGCACAGAGAGCAGGGGAGAAGATGAGTGGGGACCTGTGGCTCACACTCTCTTGTAAAAGAGTTAGGTGGTCTCAAATGGCACTGGTAGAGGGGTCTGACCAACCATTCCTCAGTGCTAAGTTGTCTTTACCATATTATTTTATTTTAGACTTCTACAGTTTGTTGAGATCAACTTAATTTTCGGCCTGATCTCTGTTCTTAAAGATATTCTTCTTGTAGCCATCTTTTTTTTTTTTTTTTGACTTTTGCTGGTATAGGAAAAGTAGTATGTTAGCTGTAGGATGGGGTTAATCTTTATTAATGCAGTTTCTTAAATTTTTCAGCTCCTTGAGGAATCTTTGAGCTGCTTGGATTTTTGACAGAGGATTAATGTCAATGAGAAATGTAAAATCGAGATGTCACAAACCTCCTCATTCCTATGCTATCACACCATGCTGCTCCCCAGAGAAGGAAGGCAGGGGAGACAGCATGCATCTAGGTCTCAGTAAGGAAAAAGAAAAAGGTTAGTTTAGATTCTCTCTCTCCATAAATGCCTGTGCCAGAGCTAATGATTCAGCACTCAAGCGCTTCAGTTTGTGTTTCATTAATAACGCTGGTAGACTTTGTGCCTTCTGTCTAACCATGGATGCTTTTGATCACCAGGAAACAGAAGATAGAAGTCATGCCAGAACAAATAAATAATTTATTTGTCTGATTTAAAAAAAGAGAAAGAAACTGTTCCTGCCCCTTTACAAATGCAGCATGTGGGTTCTGGATAGCTTTAGGTTCTAGCACTGTTTGGGCTTTTTTCTTTCAGCTTTCAGTTTTCCAGCACTACTGATTCTCCTTAATTAAAGAATAAACAAAAGCACAGGTCAGCTTAAAGGAAGATGTCTTAAAAAAAGCAAATATCTGAAATATAAGCTCTCAGTGGAGCTTAGTGGCTGCCAGTCTGCCTTTCCTTAGTGTCATGGTTCCTTAGAGATGTGGTGCTGTCTTCTCCTTTACTCATTCAGGAACTTGACCTTTTTCTCATCCCTCCTCGTTAAAGCCAAAGACACATAAATCAATTTATTTATTTTACTTTCTCTGAGATGTAGCTGTTTCTCTTCTACACATTGATGTGTTAATTGCCTGGAAAGCAGCAGATAAGTAGTGGGGAGTAGATTCTAGTCAAGAGTCAATGTCTAGAATTGTCCCATAGCTGCCTTGCATAGTGACTGCAAGACCTTTGGGAAGTTAGTGCTGCTTATGCTGAGTACCTCAGTGCTCATCAAAGAGGAGTAGCTGTGAAGTGGCCTTAGCATCAGGGACAAAATGCAATGGCTGAAAAACTTGGCTGGGGAGCTTCTGGCAGGCTAGCTCAGCCTTCAGAAATACTTCGGGGTCACAACTCTTCTTGTCCTGGAGGAAAGAACTGGAATTGTAGTGTTTTGTCACATAAGCCAAAGTCCCATAGGCACAAATATATATCGCATTTTTGTGTGATTATAGATTCCTGTTGAAGAACAGTTTCTGGCAGAACGCTTGCTTCCTTTTGCTGTGCATGGTGACAAATTGTTAGAGATTTTATTACTGTCTTTGTATGAGGAATTCAAACTTGGGAACTGGGAGAGATTTGTTTTGTACCTCACAATTATCATGTCAAGCATTTAGTCCATTTAGACATCATTTGTGTTTTAGCAGGGTATGCCATTCAAATTAGAGATTGTAGATGCTTGGCATTTCTCTCTCAAATTACACAGGTCGTAAGTGTGTGCCACAAGCAACCAAATTCCTCAACTTTTCAGGCTGTCACATGCAATGAGATTGCATTATGTCTGTTCTGGAATTTGGGGTGGAGTAGAGAGGAAGTGCTTAAAATTTAAAATTGAAAAATTGAAACTTTCACTTTCTGCGCCGTTTTCTGAAGGAGCACAAGCCTGTTTTGGGTCTGGAGCTGTGGTTTTCAGTGAAGCCAACCTGCCTTTAGGCAGCTGTGACAGGCAAAGTGCAGCACCCCATGCCGAGCTGCTCAGTGCGTGCAGAGTTTTAACATCATTCAGAAACATTTTCTGTTTGCCAAACTCCCATGCATTCCTTGGAATGTATTTTAGGTGCTCTGCAGAGAGCATTCCCATGGCCTGTTTGAGGCAAATCCCGATGTTTCCTGAAGGGTCCTGGAGTATGCCAGATGCAGTTCAGAGCTGAGACAGAACAGCCATGCTCCTGGAGAGTCTGGCAGACAGCATTTGCCTGTCACTGCTGGACACCAGGTCTGGCTTGCTCTGATTTATTGAGGTGGCAAAGTGCATGAGCTTACAGCCTTCATAATTTCTTAATATTTCCAAAACGGAATTACTTTCAAGATTTATGGGAGAAAAATATCTTCTAACTTGCTCCCTTTTTTCCCATCTGCATATAATATTTCCCCAAAACTGTTCTTCCTCCTTCTTAAATGAAGCAAAAGTATGAGTTAGAAGTCTGCTTCTCTGGCCCTGTGTTCAGGAATATTAAATATTACCAAATAATAGTAGCTAGTCTAAGGCTATCATGTTCTTAGCTAGAAAAATCCTACATTTACTTGTAGCAGATACAATAAAAAGGCCAATGATCATTTCACCTTTTCTTGACATCACTTTGGTGCCCTGGTTGTCACATGCAGAAGTGATACCATAGAGCATTAGATCAGTCATGCTTTGAGCTTTGGCTGATTTTGGGAATTCCCCTGGGGTCCAGGGAGCCTTAGGAGGATCTGGCTTCCCTCCTGGTTTTACCAGGCACCTTGTAAATGGAAATCTGCATTAGGGAGAGGCACTCCTTACTCCACATCAGACTGCTGTAAGATGTCTTTTCCAGGGGTATCACTTGCAAACAGGCCAGTTATTTGCATGTATAAATAACATCAGCTTCTGAGTTAGGCCTAACCTTATAACCTGTACCTTCTTTCTCATGCAGTGGTGAACTGAGCTGGCTAAGGTTTTATTTACATTGCACCTCTTGAATCCTCTTGTTTCTGGAGAAGATAATACAACCTGCTCATATATTCATTTCCTGAAGCATCCAAGTTTTTCCTGGAGACTGCATGTCACAGCAGCACCCAGAGCAGCTTGGTGACCTTACAAAGCAGCCCCAAGTGTTGGTCAGCCCCAGGCAGAGCTGTCATCCCTCACTGCAGCTGCTGCATGGGGAGAACAGGCACCACTCTGTGGGACCTGGCTTCTGCTGAGAGTTCAGGGGGTGGCTGTAGAGGAAAGGCTGTGAACATCTATGCTGTAGCCCTTCAGCCTGTAAAAGCTCTTGCATTGCATGGCAGTCCTGCAAAGATTCCTCCTGTTGACGTTGGAAGGAGGTGGAGGTAAGTCCCTGGAGACCCCCTGGGAAACATAATAATTATATTTTGGTGCACCAAGATGTGTGAGAAAACATCAAACTAATTTGTCAGGTTATTGAATTTTTTAGGATATTTTCAGAGTAAATGTGTTACAGTTAATACTGTACTGTTCTTTATTTATTTTAGATAGGCCTGTGGGGTGTTTTCACTTAAAAGCTTCAGAAGCTCTAATATATCTAACATACCTCCCCCACCTTTTCCCAGATAAAGTTATAGGTATGCTTTTGTATTCTCAGCTCTGGAAAAACATTCCTTTCCTTCTAGATCAGCCATGTCATCTGTGCATCTTGCTTTCATGGTTACAGATGATCTTATTAAAGATTGCTTGAGTGGATGTGAAGCAGGATGCATGGGTGAATCTGAGTCTTGTTTTGTTAAATTCTCTTGGTCTCTTTCCCCTTTCCATAGATTTCTGCATCTGTGATTTACTGGGCATCTATGATAGGACTTCACTTTGATCAGTTTATAATTTAGTTTAAAATTCAGTTTATAATTCATTCCATCCTTTCCTCACTGTGCTGCTATTTGAAATTGTTGCTTTGTACCTGGCTGTGGCATGGTGTAGATGAGTTTATCCTGAATCAGGTAGTTCAAAGGTTATCTGAGTGCAGTAAGAGTTGCATGCTGGGTACAGAAACAGCCTGAAGGGAGAGCTAAACCCATGGGTTACAACTGTCCTGCTCCCATGTGTAGGTTGGCCAAGCTGGATCCATTTCAGGGGCATGTACCTTGCTCTGTAGTGGAGATGTTTTCTCTGACTCTGAACATGTAGTACATTCCTTTTCATGGTGGGATTGATTTTGATCCAGAACATCTCTGCTACTGTTTTGATACGATTGAATGAACAGATTTCCAAGAGTATTAGCATATTTTCTGGTATACTTGATACACTCAGAAATGGTCCCATATGGAAGTTAATGTTTCTATATTTGCTATTTGCTTCTTTTTCTCTGGCCACTGTAGTAATCATTTCTAGAAGAGACAAATTTTTACTAGCTGCTGTGTTTGTGTGTTGAGGGTATAATTAGGCTAATGTATTTCCATAATGACATGGTTAAGAAGGACTAGGTCTCTCTTTTGTAAGGGATTCTGGATAGATCATAACTGTTTGGTTTGGCAGGGACCTCTCTTGAATAATTTATGTGTTAATGAATGCTAAAGAAGGCACTGAATTTCCATTTCCTTTCTGTGTAAACTACAAGCTGCTTCATGATCTCCTGAACTGTTTTTTTCCTTGCCTGTGAGGTGATAACTGCTGTGTAAGTGCACGAGTGAGGCCAGAGCAGACTCCTCACACACTCACACAGACAGCACATAAACTGGCTTGGGCTCACAAAGCTGGAGGTCAAACTGCCTAAACCCTGCTTGCAATTTACAATTTATTGAGGCTAAATTAATAGCCAAACAGTACTGGGGCAGTTTTATGGAAGTGATTGCTAGGTTCACGACTTGAGTGATTTGAGTATCCTTGTGGCACAAATTCTGGCAGGTTTGTTTCACTGCAGTCATCTTCGGGTAAAAGTAAAATCTTCCAAATTACTCTGTTGTCAGTGACAATGGAGAATCAGCATTTAGGTATGGATTCTCTCAACATTCCTGCAGAAGTTTATCCTTCCTAGTTCAGGAGTTAATTTCTTTCTCATTTTGGTTTTCTTAGGTTCTCGAAGCCGGCACCGATGTTCTTGGATGATTCCTTCAGGAAATGGGCACGTATCAGGGACTTTGTACCCCCCTTTGGAATTAAAGGACAAGGTATGAGAAAACCGCAGCTGTTGGACTTGAAGGTGGTTCTGCACATGCTTGCCCCATTTTCTTTTCTGTTTTGAAGACTCAGGTGGTCCTTTGGGCTCAGTTTATTTCCCCTGATTGAGAGAATTATTGTATATGTAGTTCTCAGAAGTGCAGAAGGGTTTTTACAGCTGGACCGTGGACCTCAGAGGCTGGCCTTGGGAAAGATGGTTTAGTACATGTGGAGAGTCACTGCAACAATGGCAGTTTAGACCAACAACCACATTCTAGAAGAAGCATTTTGATGCTGGCTGCCAGAGGACCTTGTAGCAGCTTTGCTGACAGCAGCAGAGAGTTCAAACTGGTTTGAAGTACCTTTAAGTCAGTAATTCTCTAAACAACAGGAAAGATGCCTTGGGCTTGACCATTGATATAAATCTTTGTTTTCTTATCATAGAATTTTATAGATGAGCTTCTTACTTACTTATATAACGAGTAAGAAAAGTATGTTCAGATGTTTTGATGGTAGTTTTAATATGCCCTGTCCTCCAGCTGGACCGAGGCAGAAGGGGCTGTGCCTCAGGTGTGCTGTGGGAAAGCAGGAATGGTGGCTGGTGGATGAGATGGGAGCCAGTAGCCCACCCAGAACAGGATCTGTTTTGGGGTGACAAGCTCCTACTTGTCCCACGTGTGCTATCACAGCCTCTCTGTCCGAGTGGTGGTGGAGCAGAAGGCTTGTGCTCACTGCAGTGATTTGCTGCAGACTGTCTGAGGTCCTGTGTATTTAAGAAGTTTTTGTGGCATTGCATCCACTTGGAAGATTTCTTTTCTACTGACAAGCTCAAGATTACGGATGATCCTGTAGGAATTGAAATACCTGGTGGAGAAAGAACTGCAGCCACAGAAAGCTTGGCTCTGTGTCTTTCTCTGGAAGCAGGTGTGGTAGTTGTCAGAACAATCTCTGATCAAATCAAAGGCTCTACTGACAAATTGCTTTTGGCTTGCATCAGTTCCCTTCTTTGTTTTGTCCATTCCTTGTCCAGTCAGTCTTTTGCAGCTCAATAGGAAGCTAATTACTGTCCTCTAAATCAGCCAGCAGAGTTTGCAGCAAAGAACTGACAGTGGCAGCACAAGTGGAAGGCTGCTGTGACCACAGGAGGGCTTGTCCCCTTCTAACCAGCATACAAGCTGTACAGAGCTAGGGCAAGGTGCCTGGCCAGTGTGGAGGTGGGATTTGGAGGTTACACATGATGTCAGCTAGACCTAATAAAAATCATTCCATTAAACCGAAACCAAATGGAGAAATCCACCAAAAGAGAATGACAGAATGGCTCTGGCAGCCTTCTCTCTGGGTTTGTTGCCAGCTTGTATCACCACTGCAATGTTATGTAAATCTGGTGTTTTATATTGGATTTCCTCAGTTAAAAAGAGAAATGAGAAATTGCCATTATTTAAATGGCTGTGAGCTGAAGCCATGGGACGGAAACCGTTGAATAGGTTATTTTTTTAACACCCTCCTGGGACTGAATTTTGTGCCAAGTTTCAGTCTGGAGCAAGTTCTGTGTGTGGGAGGGTTGAATTATAAATCTGTGCAGCCCCGGATTTCTAATGGCCGTGCTGACAGGCTGTGAGTCCTAGCGATGCGAATGGCGCCCTTTCATGTTACACATCACTTGGAATTCTTGCATCAGTCTTTTCTGGCTGTCCCATGGGATGCATTTGGGCTCAGACAGCTGATTGGATGATGGAATCAGCACCTCATTAGGGCTTTCAGTCAGGGCAATCGAATGATATCCAAACAAATGATCCAGGCAAGCAGCAGTCAGTGCTGGTGCAAGGTGAAGGCTCCCAAAGCTGGGATGTGCATTGAAAAAGGAGTAGTCAGGGTGGCTGAGCAAGTGTAGAGAGATGTGGCTGTGTTGAAAGAGACGGGGCAGGAGCTCTGCTCTGTGTTTAGGCAGCCCCATGACACTTTCAGTTGAGATTCCCAATGTGCATCACTCTGGGAGAGGTGGTTGGTGTTTATAGACACCAACTGCAGCTGAGATGGTAATGGGAAGACCTTGCTGAGACTGTGGTGAATATCACCTGCTGTTTTTAAGTCACAATGATCTGTTCCAAGTGCAAAATGGCTTTTTGTTTGTTTGGGCCTTTTTGGGTTTTTTGGGTTTGCTTTTTTTGGTTTTTGTGAGCTACAGGATGAGCTCACTTTCAGTGATGCTGCATGTTCCAAGGAACTTCTAGAAACTAATCTGTAGTAGCTTGAAAATGCTACAGTTATGAAACCGAGGGATTCTTAGTAGCTTGGAAGCTAATCCACCATTTCTACTTTCTTCTGTTAAACTTTCTATTCTTGCCTAAGTTTTGCTTTGCTTTGTCTCTGAAAAAAAGCTGAATGAAGTCCTTTTTTATCCATCACTTTGTGTTTACTGGTCCAAGAAAGGACAGTTCCAAGATTGCAAGAATGAGTCTTGCAATATTTAGGGGAAGGCAGCTTTTGAGGAGCATTGTCTACTGGGCTGCACTAATTTGGAACAGCACGTCTCTATAAATTACGTGTAAAAGAGTAGAAATGGCTGAGAAATTTTCAGGGCAGGACTACTGCTCTTTAAAGGTTATCACATCAAGAAGAAGGCAGTATGCTGATCATTTTGACACAGTCCATCAGAGATTTTCATTTTCTGTGATGAGATCTGATTGTAAAGACAGCTCTCCTGTCTCCAGATGCTTAAAAGTACTCGGTACAACATAGAAAGTTTAACAGTGTTTCTTTGTGAAAGATTTCTCATTCCTTCACTCCAGTGGTTGTTTTCTGATTTGGCTATTAGCCCAGGCAAGGAGGTTTTATGGACAGAGTGCTCCATTCTTGGCAAGGGCATTTGTGTGTAGAAGCCCTCAAGGTGAATCTGGTCCTGAATATGAAAGTTTTTAGACTTTCTCTGAATGCTGCTGGTTGTGAAATGGACTATTGCAGTAGGAATACTGCACATCCTGTGTCAGATGGGAAACTGCTGCTCTTGTCAGTTACCAGCTTTCGTGATTATTTGCATGCTATGAAAGAGGCACAGAATAAGCAGGTGGCAACCCTGCTGCTTTATGAGCAGGCCTTTGAGGTGAGGCGTGTGGTACAAAGTCTTGTGCAAACTCTCTTTGAACAGTGGTTCTGAGAGTCCTCAACTTGGTGTTAGAAATAGGTGAAGATGAACTTAAGAGCAGCTGTTGTACCTTTTGCTTAACCAGTCTTAAATGGGTAGAGTTTTAGTATATGTTGTAGTTGCTGACTCTGTTCACCAAAGATCTGGACCAAGGATTTCTCCTAATTACTTGATCACGGTGCCCAGCAACCTGGTACAAAAGCAGAGGTGAGAGCTGTCAGGAGTGTTGGAGCTGATGCAGCAGGTTGAAGGTGTTGTTGCATTCATCATAGGTGTCTGTAGCCCTTGTGGAAACTCTGGCTTCCTCCATGTGCAGAGAATAGGGGAAATAATAGGTATGAAGAGGTGTGGTTGTTTTGACACCATAAATAGTCACTACCAGTACCTAGTTTGGCCATTCATGTAACAGTGACTCTAGATTATGCCCAGTGACTTCTGCAGCTGGCTGTGAACCTATGAGATTGTATTTCAGAATCTGGATCACGATTTTCTAAATGAGGAATGGCCGTGTTGACAAACAGGCCAGTGTCATGTTTGACTGCACTTACTTTTAGAAACTGAGATTGTCTGCCACATCAAGCTTGTTGTCTCCTACTGTGGGATTTGACAGAGTCTGGAAACGGGATGGGCCACTCTTAAGTGCTTGGAAACGATGACTCCGTCTCTATTAATAAATAAAGTGGTTGTCCTGTGGTTGTGAACGCTGTTGAGCTCATTGTTCAAACAGATTAACTCCCTGCCCCCCCACAAAAATAGAGTGGCTATGTCCAGGCTTCCTATCAAGAAAGGTCACTGGCCTGTATTAGCCTGTGAATGCGTGAGAATTGTAGAGGAGGATGTTTGTTGGCCCTGGTGAGCACATCTGGGACTGTGCTAACACTTTAATAGTATGGACTCGAGTAGGACCCTGCTGGGCCATGCCCTGCTGCCAATTTGTTTGCTGGTGTGTTTATAGCCAAAGTGAGGAATATGATGAAATTGGTCAACTCGCACAGTTGTCAGGAAGATCAAACTGCAACAAGATGTTGGAACTCTAAAAGCTTCAAATGTCAAAGGTTCCTACAAGGGACAGCTCCAGCTTCCGAGCACCCTCCTCTGTCCCAGGCTATTGTTTTGGCATTAATTAGGATGTTGGAGTGCCTCCCATATTTCACCATTTGCAAGGGTATGATTTGCTTGTAGGAATTCTTTCCCAGCACCCACAAAGTCTGTTGTTGCAACTTTTTTTCAGTGAAGAGCAGGGAGATTGCAGCAATCTTGGGCTCTTAAATGAGTCACATGGAGTTTTTTTTAAATCTAAATTGAAATTTCTTCTTTTGGATTTACACCTTTTTCTAGCAGTGCTTCTATCAGTGTAATTATGGAGGTATGAATATGCCCATGCTGTCCACATAGTTGCAGGGATTCTCTAGCATGTGCACTGCTCTCAGGGTTAAATTGGTCAATGAATAAGCAATGGAAAAATTGTTTATAGTGTTAGCAAGATTATTAATCCCAGAGGGCCTCCTCCCCAAATTTACCTCTGTAGCTAAAGCAAAAGGAAAGAGTTATTTGGAGAAGGGCAACAAACAAGACTGGAGAAATACCTGACTATTAATAGAATTTCTCAGTACATGTGGTTTGAAGAATATAAAAGGCTTTCATAAGAAAGAGTAGCTAGTATCTGGCATCCTCTCTGTGTAATGAGGATGGGAGAGTTGCTGCAGTTTTTTGGTTTCTTAACTTAAGTAAAAACATATGGCACAGCATACACTAAAAAACTGAACAGACGTGATCAATGTAATATCTCTTCCATGCATTTAGTCAGTAATGGTGTCACTGCTTAGCAGTAATTATAGGTTTTCACTTCCACCTTTGTTCCTGCTCAGTTGTTTTGAGCAGAGAGGCTGATTTGTTGGCCCTGAATCAGTTTGTCTATGAAGGTGATAGTTATTTCTTGGGAGAGATTCTGTTGTCGCCATCTCAGAATTTCCCTCCCATCAAGACATTAGGAAGCAATTTCTTCCCCGTGATGATAAGAGAATATTAAGACCATGTTTGAAATGTTACAGTTTTATCAAATGTAATGTGAACTACTGTCCAGGAGACTTTGTATTTTCACTTGATACTGGAGGGATGTCTGGCACTGGTGGCACATTCAGTGACAAAGGAATTAAGTCTTTGTCCAGACCACCAATGCTAATGGATGTATTGTGCAATGATTAACTGTTCTTGTACTTGGTTTTATTTGGATGTTTTCTTTTGTGTCAGTGCTCCTGGGAAAAGCCATGGTTCAGTGCTGCTCAGCAGTTGTTCAGTAGTCTCATGGGGCAGAGGTCATTCATCTCCAGTGAAAATGTTGAGTTTTCAGGCCTGCAAAAGTTGGCATATCACAATGTTATTGGGAGAAAATCTCTCTTCATGCATGCTCTTTTCTTGCATAGCTTTTTCTTTTCCACTGGCTTTCTTGGCATGAGCAATACTTAATCTCTGAGAAAACATATTCAGTTGGACATGACAATTTATGGCTGATTCAAGGAAAAAAAAATTAGGAAAGTAGGTATTTTCTGACCTAATCTTTTCTCTCTTTGTAGAGACTGGAGTACCACGTGCAGTCACCTTGCCTACATTTGACTAGGTCTGAATGAGGCATTTTATGCTTTAATTCTCCAACTTTATCCTCATTTTGTTAATGGTACTCTGTTGTACAGATGATTTTCCTACTATAAGCATTCTCTCATTCTTCCTGTCTTATTCCTCTAACAAAAAAGCAGAAGCACAAGCATGTACAGCCATTAGTTCTGTTCAGGGTTGGTATTAACAAGATTGTTGTTTCTTCCTGAGTTGGAGGCACATTTCTGAACTAGATTCCACTAGAATTTTGCATTTGACCAAAATTGGTAATAGTTGCCATTATCACGTGGGAATATAGATATAAAAATGTTGATCTTTCCCCAGGGAATTTAGCTGATTTTATAGCCTAAAGAAATGAAATGAGTGGTTTGAAGGGGAAAAAAAGTTGAAAGTTTCAGAAGAGGTAGAAAGTCAACTTTTCATTACTGAATAAAGCTGCTAAAGGGAAGTTATGTTATGAATTTTGAAGTTAAATCCCTTCTCATTCTTGGGCTCTAATGATGAAAGTACAACACTGCAGTCCTTTATTTCAGTCAAAACTGATGCTTTGCTGTTGAGTGTGCCTAAAAAATAGTATTGCTCCCAATTCACTGAGAAGGGAGATGCAAACCTAAAGTTTGTAGTTAATTGGATAACTTCATATTGGAGTTCCTCACAGAAGTCTTGAGTTGCAGTGGAAACATGGATATGTTATTATTCCTCTCTTCTACCTCCTGAAGAGAAGAGCAGATCTTCTCTGGCTGTTGTGTTTTGAAGTGCCATTTATTAATGCTTCTGCAAGGGTCAGAAGAATTAGGAATCACTGTAGGAATTACTGAGTTTTTTGGCCTTGAAGATCTTGCCTGGCCACCTGTGAAGGGTCATCAAAAACGTAGAGCCCTCTGTAACAACTGTATTTATTTTCCTGCTTGTCTTTAACCAGCACACTGTGAATCTTTCAAGGAATGTTTTTATTTGGTGTGGATTTGCCTCTTTCTGTGGACTTTATTGCTTCCTGTACATTGAACTCGACTTTAGATCAAAATTGTTGATGCATGGTTATTGTAAAATGTTGCCTGTTTTTTGCATAATTGTTTTTTAAACTAATGTTCCAACTTTCCAAGCCTTGGGATTATGTTGGGAACTAAGCTTGTGTTCTGAAAAAACAAACTCTTGGTTGTGAATAAAAGCTTGGAAAAAAAAATCCCTGAAGGCTTCAAAATGACAATGTAAATGAAGAGTCTAAATGTTATGTATTTTATTTATATCTTGTTATAAAAAAAGTCTTAAGGGCTTTAATGGAGCTTACACTTAATGCATGCCAGGTTCTTCTAAAATTGCTAGGGAGAATACCATACACATTCAGTCTTTTTTTTCTTTTGTTTTGTGTCTAGGCAACAGTATATGCCTCTTGTCTTAACGCTGATAAAAATCATCAATGGAAATCTTGAGAGGAGTGGCAGTTTTAAGTTGTGTTGTTAGTAAAGTGTACCTCCAGTAAACCACCTAACTCTGGTACAGCTAGTGACCTCAAGAAACCACTCTCTTGTATTTACACATGAGTTTTCGTCTGGGGACAGATCCCTCAGTTTGTTGTTAGCTGTTTTTGAGAGCCAGTTCACATGTTAGCAATGCTTTTTCCTGCATTGACCTCCTAAAGTTAGCTGATCAATAATAAAAAGAAGTGGTTCAGAGAATTTCAGACACATTGTGATGCCTGTTGTAACCACTGGATTCCCAGCTTCACAAAGGTATGAATAATGTTGACTGTCTACAGCTGGACATGGTGTTTCTGGGAAAGAGAATAGAATGTGATGAGACTTGGGTCCATGGCCTTGTGCTGGGCACCAGGGTGGAAAATCACAGAATGGTTCAGGTTGGAAGGAACCACACTGGGTCATCTGATCCAACCTCCCTGCTCAAGCAGCCTCATCTCAAATCACACTGCACAGGATTGCATCCAGATGGTTCTGGCATATCCCCAATGAGGGAGGTCCCACTCCCCCTCTGGACAGCCTGTCCCAGTGCTTGGTCACCTGCACAGTGAAGAAGTTTTTTCTCATGTTCAGGTCAAACCTGATGTGCATCAGTTTCTGCCTGTTTCCTCTTGTACCATTGCTTGGCACCACTAAGCAGAGCCTGGTCCATCCTCTGACACCTCCCTTCAGAGACTGACAGATATTGATTTGATCCCTTCTCAGTCTTCTCTTTTCACCTCTAAACAGCCCCAGCTCCCTCAGCATTTCCTCATAAGGGACATGCTCCAGTCCCTTCATCATCTTTGTTGTCCTCTACTGGACTCAGTCCAGGAGCTCCATATTTTCTGTCCTGAGGAGCCCAGAACTGGACACAGCACTCAGATGCCACCTCACTAGGGTTAAGTAGAGTGGAAGAATCACCCCTCGACCTGCTGTAAAGATCATTCCTCAAAAGATGTAAAAACTTTTCCGTTAAAGGTCATTCCTCAGCTCCCATATGGAGCAAGACCTTAAGGTAAAAAAATGCTGAAAGAGGAATTTTATACAGAGCTGAACTTTTGGGTAGTGTATTGAAAAAAAGTGTATGCACTGGCTTGTGCTAAGAACTTGTTTGTAAATACTGTGATTTGTTTAATCCATAGCATTGGCAGTGTTTAGTTTACTTTCCCCACAAAGCCGACGCACACGTGGCATTCTGTTATTGTGGGACAGGGACCCATGTGCAGAGACTTTACAGAATGTCAGTCAACCTCACTGGAGTCAGTCTGTTCCCAAAAGCTGGAGCTGATGCCCAGGACCCTGCAGAAGTGCTGGCTGGAGGGGTGGCAGCTGGGTGACCACCTGTGGAGATGGGCACTGGCCACGGCTCCCAGGGCAAACACAGAGCACTGCAGCAGCACGCTGTCCCTCTGTCCCCGACCCTGGGGCAGGGTGTTCACACACTCACTGCTGGCAGCAGGGGCACAGGGGCGTGCTGGGTTTTGGGGAAGGTGGCTGGTGTACACAACTTGAAACAGCCTCTTCTCTTGGCCACTTGAGAGTGCACAAACATCCCAACTTGCCTGCTTTCAAGGCAGGCAGAAGGTAGACCCTGTGAGATGCCTGCAGTGAGCTCTGTGGACTGCAAAGACTTCCCATCTTTCTTTGGTGATACAAGCAAGAAGTTCCTCCATTAGAAACAATTTTAAGTGTTGTTGACATTTACAGCGAAGGTCTCCTCCATTCCTTCACATAAATAACAGAGAAAAAGGCTAGAATTCAGACTTAGGCTGCTTCTCACTGTGTGGTCACTGTCTGCCTAATTTCTAACTATTTAGTTTTTCCAAATGTCTGAAAATTTTAGGGTCAACCTGAAGTCAATATGTACTTGTGTTCAGACAAATCATGCAGTACTGAGCTGGCTTTTGAATCTTCTGATGTTATAAGACAAAGTTGATAGAATATGTCAAGATAACTCAGGATTCTTAGATAAATGTAGTCAACTCCTCCTCTAGATTGGAGAAAAATGTGCAGAGGCTTCTTGCTTTGTTTTTATAGTAAGACTGCATGCATGGTGGTTGATAGATGAATGGTTAAATAATCTCCCACTCTCCCCAATGATCTAAATTCTCCATGACAAAATATATATATATATATTTATATAATAAACAGGCTATGGCTGCAGAAAGCTGCAATAGGTTGCTTGCCCTGCTGATGTGTTCATGTAGACAACTTGGCCTTCCTTTTGTCCTTGCAAAATTTCTTTCAGTCCTTGACTTCAAGGCAGTGGTTGTGCACAAATCCTGTTACTTGAAGCAGGAAGGAATTTTTCTTTGTAGTATTTGTTATGTATGCTTGCACCCATTATTTTCAGTCAGTACATATGTGTATAAGGCAGACTGCTCACCACCCCCTCAGTTTCTCATCCTAGAGAGAGCATGTCTCATCAATTGACTTTACAAATGCACCTCCTTTCCTGGTGCCCAATTTTCTTTAGTCCCAGCTTGGAGGTGAGCCCTGCTTTGTGTCCCCCAGGTCACTGATGTATATCTGTGATATCAGTCTTTGCAGTGGTGATTGCAAACGATCCTCCACCTTGTCCCAGCTGTGTTAAAAGATCCTGCCAGTGGTTCCTTATTGTTCCTTACTGCTTTGTGGTCTTGTGCAAGGTTGCAGATCAACCACAGCAGCATCTGGTGATCCTTCAAACCTTTCCCCAGGAAAATACAGAAAATACAGTAACTCCTTCTGGAGGAGGTCTTGTCTTTCCATCCTAGTGCAAGCATCAAGGTGCAAGCAACAGTGTAGCAGAGTTCCAGCTCAACCAGAAAGATCTAGTGCCTGTCCCCTGCCCCAGCCATTAGCTTTTCCTGGCCTGTAGCTGCCAATCCTGGCTTCCAAAAAGAGGGCTAGACCAGAAGAACTTGGTGCCACCTTCATACCTGCTGTGGGTGAACACTTAACAGTGAAGTGCTTTGTCTTTTATTGAGCTTCATTCAGCAGTTTTGTATAGTAACACAGATTTGTGCAACTTCTAAAACTTTTGGATGCCATGTGTTGTTGGACTGTGGGGTCTGCTGGAGAGCTATCTCCTATCTGTCCATTTGTAATCTGTACTGAATGCTCAATACTGCTGTTTGTTTTGTTTTTGTTTGGGAAGCACCTCCATTCCAAATGGTGCCATATCCACTCCTAAAGTAGTTTTATTTCATTCATGAGCATTCACTAAGAAAGCATTGCTAATCATCTCGCAAGATGAGTAAACCAGAATAATTTGAGTGCATCACTCAACTGTATTCTTGTAATGTTTTTTCTAAAATAGTCCATGGGATGGTCTCCAAGTAGTGCAGGGTGTAACTTGTGAGTGGTAGAGCAAACCTGGCATAACAAAAGCTTGGTAGATGTGAGGTTGCAGCCCTTGACATGCAATCCTTTGATCTCTTCTCTGAGAATGTGGGAAAACAACGTCAGTAAAGTATTCTGTCCAGCAAAAGCCAAGGTGTAAAGCAGGCCAAGGAGAGGGCTGTGGCATGATGCCATTAGAGGTCACAGCAACCTACTGCTGTTATGGCAGATTTAGGGGAATAGCATTCCTGTTGGAGGGGAAGCCTGCTGCCTATGCATCAGAAGAAATTCTTCAGATGAAGGAAAACTAAACACCACTATTTTGTTATCAAAGTTGCTTTTACTCTTATGCATTGCCTCGTCCCTTCCTCCACTCCAAACTACGATCTGAATGTAATCACACTCCCCGGCTTGTAACGGTTGGCAGGTGCTGTCAGTGCTGCCATGTAAAAACTTCCCCAAATCTCATAATAATTGTCAGGGTTTTCTGTTTGTCACCTTCATGTGTCTGGCCAGCCTGTCGTCAGGTTCAAAACTTTTTGGCTCATGGGCTGCCTTGAGCTCCTGTGTTTGTCCCACACGTTTGTCCTGTTGCTGCTGAGGATGGACACAGTGGAGAAGAACAGAATTCTTTATGTGAAAAGAGTCTCCCCTAACTGTGCCAATTGCAGTAATTAGTGTCTGTCAGGAAAGCTGATTAAGTTTGAGGTGAAAAATCACTTGTCCTCAGTTTTTTTTAAAGTTTCTGTACCATTTTTAGTCTTTTGTAAAGAAATGAGACTTATTTGTTCATTTTGACTGGTGTTTCCTAAGAACTTTTGAATTAGTTGACTGATTTATTTAAGGATGTTAGAGTTATTTGCAATCTCCCAAGCAAAGATGGAAGGGCACTAATTGTTCACAATGTTTTCCAGTATAAATGAAGCTCAGAGAAGCCATATTCAAAATTGCAAAGGGAAGTGATTGAATGTCCATATGGATCGAAGAGAATTCTGAGCTCATGGAATAGAAATCATTGCAGGTTACCAGATACAAAGAAACTATATCTGACATATGAAATCCCTGATTTGAAAACAGTTAAATAGCAGAAGAGAATTTCAGGGAAATATATCTGTTTGCTTTGGTTTTGTTCTCCTCTTGGGCATCTGCTTAAGACCACAGTTAGGGTCAGGATTTGGAGGAAGATGAACTTTTTGTCAAACCCACTACCCAGACATTCTGAAGTTATTGGTACATTTGTAAATACAGACTAGCCAGAGCCTTGCTGCTTCTTGGCCCTGGCTGGGCCATGGTAAAGGAGTTTGGACCTCTCTGGGGGAGAGAGGTGGAAAAATTAGGGACAAATGACAAAATCTAGAGGGAAGCAGATTTCCAAAGTTTCCATAGCCAATAGAATTATTTATATGTAATCATTGTGCTTCTGCAACTTAATGCATTTGATTTGTGTGTGTGCATATGCTTGCATAACTTACATCATCTGGTTGCTGCAGCATTCACAGGGTATCCGTGTAGGCTGTGGTTCCATGAGCATTTCTTTATGCAATTATGGTGCTTTAATTGAAGAAAGACAGACTGAGGAACCTAAACTGAAAGTAACCCACAGAATAAAAAGCATCCGTTTTAGTCTGGTTCTGTTCCTGCATCCAGCTCACCACTCAGCCACATAAAAGCTTTTCTGAAGGCAAGCAGTGACAGTGATCCTGGCCTTTTCAGGTCTGAAGTGTTTGTGAAACTGTCATCTCAGGGCAGTGCATATGAAATCACTGCTATAAAATGTTCGGTGCTTGTTCCCTGTGACACTCTCTGTGCAAGGCAATTACACACTGCATCAGAATTTGGCACATAACGTGTCTTTGCAGGCTGTGTGTGAAGGTCATTGTCCAGAGAAAATAGGAATATTCAACTTAGTGTTCATTCCTAATGAGAACCTTTCAGTTCCTTCAAGTAACTGCTTCAGATGCTTTACACTACATTGTTTCTCATTTCCTTTGGAAGTGAGAACTTGTTCCTAATGTCTTCTTCCTTTCTCCCCAGATAATCTGATCAAAGCCATCCTGTCAGCAACCAAAGATTATCGTCTAACTCCAGCTCTTGACAGGTAAGATGAGACCTTCGGAACAGGAGGAGTAGAAGTGATTCTTTCCCATATGTCTTAAATAGATTTTGTTAGACATTTTTTCCAGAAATTGTTGCCAATACATTTGGATGTGGATGAGTAAGTCAGGAGCTGAAAACTGAGTCCTCCTTATAGTTAATCTGTAGGCTCTGGAGACCTCTGTCAAGTTAAACATAAGTTGAAAAAAGCATTTAGCTTTTCACTATTTCCTAATCTTTTGTTTCATATGTTGTTACAAGACACCCTCTTGCCCTGTTTTCAAATAAGTAAATAGCAGGTTTTCAATAAACACTTTGCTCTTTTCCGGCCTTTCTGGCAAAGCAACAGGATCACAAGGAACTTTAGATAGAAGGAAGGAAGAGACTGGCTTATTTCAAAAATGTTTTTCATTAAAACTTCACTCTCAAAGTAGGAATATTTGGTTGTGTTGGCCAAGCCTGTGCTAGGATGAACAGGATAGCAGTCTCCTGGGTCCTGTGATATTTGAATTTATGCCTTTAGAAGAAGTTCCTTTGATTCTCCAGTTCTGTTGTGGAGGTTGTTTCTGAAACTCAATGGCATGTTTACAATCAGCTTCCCAGTGATAGTCCTTTAGTCCTTCCTGTCCTTGCTTTTCTGTCATTCCTTCCATTTTTCCTGCAGGTTTGGTTTAGTGCCACCTCCCAGATTGGGGTTGTTTTTTTCAGTAGCTGTTAGAGGTTTTTACTCTGGGACTTGACCTCTTTTCAAAGTTCTGGTAATACCCTTTCCAGTGGTACTTGACCCAGGCTGACAAAACAGTTCCTGCTTTCTAAGCAGATGGGTTTTATTTCCTGGCCCAACTCCCTTTCTGCCCACTTTTCATGACAACATTCATAAGCCTTACCAGCCTTTCCATAGGTCTCCACGTCTCTCATGCTGATTGTAGAGCTTGCCTGCTGTAGCTGGGAGTTACTCTCTGTGTGAAAGCTTATTCCTAGTCTTGCACAGTCTGTGTGTTAATTTAGGTTTCTTTGAAGTTTGCCTTGCCTCACAGCAGTGCCAGATAGGGTAAGTCTTCAGATTTTGGATTAATTTGAGAAATTATGTCCAGAAGGTAAAACCATTTTACAAATGACCTTCTTAGAGATTTTGCACGCAACTGAGTCTCATCCATCTGGGGTTTATCTCAGTTCTGGTTGGAGAGTTAAGATTTTAATCTGTTGAAAAATCCACATATAGACTCTTTCAGAGGGTTGCTCATAAGAAATTAGTGTTAATGACAGAGGGCAGGTGGAAGATTTTTTCAGTGAAGGTTAATGTAATTGTGACCCTTGCTGCTCACCTGTTTTGTGAGGAGTAGAATCTTTCAAGCTTTTTAAAAGTAATTTCACAGGAGATTCTGAAACATAACCACTCTAGCATGAGCTGCTCACTTTAGTTTGTGTTCTTTATAATGCGTTTGGTGCAGAGATAGGAAAGATCTAACACTCAAGCCCCATGAAATGTATGCAAAATCCCTGAGATACCAAGTGCAAATGAGCCCTCAGGAAAAGGCTAGACATTTTTTCTGTGATATTGCAGTTACAAGGTTTGGTGGTGTGTAAACACACAGGTATCTTGAAGAAGTACTGTTTCCTTGGGAATTGTGATAAATCCATAGCAGTGGATGTTGGTTGTGTAGTACATATGCATCACAAATACTTCACAAAACCCTTCCAGGTGAGAGGGTCTTAGGAGGGATAAAAATAGAAGTGTGTATGAGAGAAAGGGACTCAAGGAGGCTCAGGATAGCAAGCTGCAAAGTGAGAGCCTAAAGGAGGAGGTGGATGGAGTTGCAACAGAGGAGTTTTTAGGAGAAAGAGCTTGGGAATTGTAGGAGGTGTTAAGGCTGCCATAGTGCTCCTCTGGTAAACCACTGTGAGTAGGGCACAGATGCAGACTTGGGTATCATTCCAGAAATGTTCTTCAGCTGTGGTCATCACTGAATACCAGTGCTGGCAGCAATGGGTATCTGCCATTTTAGATTCCTAAAAAGTTGGTGGAGAAGACTAGGGGAGGAAGACTAGCTGCTTTCTCATCTTGTCTCAAGCTCCAAGCAGATCCAAACAGTTCCCCTCCATGGCAGCACCAGTGTGCTAGGGGCAGAGCCTTGGGTTTAGCTACTCCCTTTCTGCTCGCTATTCAAGGAGAAAGTCCAGACCTCTCCCCTTTGCTCAACACCTTGAAGCAACTGGAGAAAACCTGACTTAGGGGACCTTGAAAGGTCCCTTCCAACCCAAACCATTCTTGCTTCTATGATAAAGGACTGAGAAAATGTCTTATCGTGGAAGAATTAGATAAGAGACACAACTCAAGTTTGTGAGATACAAAGGGTCGGGCTTGGGAGATCTTGTGAACCCTTGTAGGCTCTCAGAAGTCTAGTGGGCTGATTCTAGAAGCAGGAAAAAGGCTCCGGGTTCACCCTCTTTTCAGAATGGAGTTACACCAATGTTTTCTCTGTTGGCAAAACCAGTCTAAGAAGCCATGTTTGCTACTGCTGCTGCCCTTCTCCTTGTGCTGCTGCTATTGTTTGAAATGGCACTTTAAAGTGGATCAGTGAGGTGATTCCAGTTTACAATTTTTCTCTCAACCCAGGTCATTCCAATGACTTCATTTCCAGAGCTCCCCTCCCACTGAAGGGTTGTGTGGGCACAGAGCTGAAATGGCAGCAGGAGAGGCAGAGGCTGGGATGGGTGGGGAGGGTGAGCACTGCCCAGCCCGTTGGAATAAGTGTTCGTGTAACTATACACTGAAGGCAGCTTTCCCAGGGGAAGGGTGGGAGAGGCAGGAAAGGTGAGGTCAGAGCAGTGCGTGAGAGCATAGAAAGGAAAGAGAGGATTAGAGTTGTGTGGTGGAGGATCTCTACACCAAACCTTTGGTCTTGTGCCTACTCAAGCTTCTCCATTTCTGCCCTCTTTCACAAAGCTGGTCCTTGAGAAGTTGCATTCACTTGCCTCTCATAAGCCCTGGAAATTAACTTGTTTGTTTGAGTATTCCTGTGCTAAAGGGCATCCTGATGCACCTTTCCTGACACAATGTACTGACAGTGGTGCTGAAATGAGGCAAACGTGATCCTTCCGGGTATGCGTGCACTTTCCATCATCCCACAGCAGCTTTGCCAGCTCACTTCAACTAATCCCTCCATTGTGTTATAACTAGCTGCAGCTGGAGGGCATGTGAACAAAGGCTGTGGTTCACACCTGTAACACAGTGTACATGGTGCCCTGCTTTCTTCATGACTCCTTATTACTGCACCGTTGTGTTGAACAGTAACCTGCTCCTGCTCCAGGGCAGGGGGTAGGTAACTCTGCAGTGATGTCTGGGAGGGTGCTTACAACTCACCCCTGAGCTTGTCTGGAAAAGTTTGGAGATCTAAGGGACTTTCTCTAGAACCATTGACCTCTTCCTTCTGAGCTGGCATGTCTTTCTCCCTAACACAGATGTCAGTGGGCTTCATCTTTGAAACTCCTTGTCCTGCATTGGCTTTTCCAGGCCCACTTATATTGCTGAGATTTTCATTTAGTGGCTCCTCCAGTGGCCTGTCCCTCATTCTGCAGATGGATCAGGGATTGGTTTTTAATTCCACAGTCTATCTGCTGGCTGGACTTCAGTGGATTTTTGGGTTACATCTCTGGGTGATGACATGTAAATTTCCTAAGAAAAGACATAAATATAAAAACCTGACTGGTGTTTTTTGTATTGCCTCCAGCTGGTAATGAAAGAAAACTGAAAGTTTGAGCTTATAACTGTCGCAGTGTTTACTAATGCAGTATATTACCTGAATGAGTGAGGAAGGGATTTGCTAGAACAAGAGAGCTGTGTGCTCCTCTCTGGTTCAGGTTGATAGCACCATTTGAGTAACAGCAGCCAGATCAAACCAGAATGTTAAGCCTCCTTAAGTGCCAGCTACCCTAAAGATGTATTTTTTAATTATTCTGTTATATCTTTCCTCAAAGCCTTCAGATCCAAAATTGTGTAAAGAAAGGCTTTGTGGTTTTTCTCCCCTGACAAATCCCTAAAGCACTTTGATAAGAGAGAAGAGGAAATAGGAATTGCTACAATGCATACATGTGTTTACAGTTCTACATTGTTCAAGAAAATCTGCATGAATCCTGCTTTTCGTGTAGATGAACTGAACCTTGGAATATCTGTGTCAAGAGTCTGTACATCTGGCTGCAGCTCCCAGCTTCGGGCTTTAGGGAGTATCCGTTGTGGAAAGTCCATGACCGTCCTTCATACCACCCTGGTAGGAAACTGAAACGTGGGCTGTGTCTGATGTGTGCAATCCTTGAGCTCTTCTGGAAAATAAACAGGGCTTTGACATACTGTGTAAACAAGCACAAAGGTGTTTGCACACTTCTTTGTGGAGAAACAATTGAGCTGTAACTGATGCTGCTTGCACTGTGTATTTCTTCACCCAGAAACTTGCCCGGAGCCAGCGATGACTGTGCAGGTTTCCCATGCTCAGGCACAATCAGTAGACAGAATACATTTGAAAGAAATTTAAGCTGTTAGAAGATCAAAGATGAGACCTTAGGGTCAGAAAGTTACTAATGAAAAATCTTATCTGCAGACTTGAGGAAAAAGGAGAATGCATTTAAATATGTCAGAACCACGAGGGTAAAAGAGTGGTTCAGACATGAAGCTGGCCAAAAGTGATTAACCTATCAATTACAATGAGTAAATGCAGAACCATTCAGTTAAATATTTGTTTCATTTTGGGGGGTAAAGATAGAAAGATGTCTCATTTTACAGCAACAATGAAATACTTTGTGATTTTTTTTAGTAGCTACAAGGATATTAAATGACAATTACATGTCCTCTAAAGTCAGTAAACACTGAAGAGTGTTTAAAGAGTTAAATAAAGAATTCTTGTTATTATTACTGTTTGCTTTTTAGCCCTTCTTGGAATGTTTGATAGAACAGCAAATGTTGTGCCATTCCTGGAGAAATATGGGAGATAATAAAGAGGTAGCTGTAAGTTGATTAGTATGGTTTTGCAGGAAAAATCCTACAGAGGACAGAGCCAGGATGGCAACATAACTGATGTTATGTTACTTTGAGTTTGTGGAAATTAAATCTTGCCATGTAGAGGATATATTTTTAGATGAACTAGAATTGATGACTGTGATGTTGTTTAGATGAACTAGAAGCTTGAATGGTAAAGGTAAACTTTTACAGGCACACATTAGTTATTTGTGTCAGTCCATTATATTCTGATTCTATACTACACCATTTAGATGTATCCTTTTTAGGAATAGGATATGTTACACAGCTTTAAAAAGTTATTGTCAGAGTTGAGAATTAATCCTTTAGTGACACTTC
The DNA here is from genome assembly GCA_013397155.1 of Irena cyanogastra. Lineage (NCBI taxonomy): Eukaryota > Metazoa > Chordata > Aves > Passeriformes > Irenidae > Irena > Irena cyanogastra. The sequence goes on along the minus strand of VWZV01016135.1, from coordinate 1,143,616 downwards.
TAGTGTAATCCTGCTGGCAGGTGTTCACAGGGGCTAAAACTAGTCTGGAGTAAATGTGAAATTTGCCAGAACTAAAGACTGGGAAAGTCACGAGCAGGAGGACCAAGTCAGTGTTGACTATTTTGTTGCATCCTTCACTGGAGCCAAATCAAAAATCAGGCATCACAGAGATAACAATGTGGGTCATGTTTACAAGATGAGAATTATATTCTGCAAACCAATGACTGTAAGAAGAGGATTGGAATGATGTAAGTAAAATCTCTGTGTAAAAGGCACTCTGCCTTGAGCAGCATTAGCTCCACATGATGGTCTTCCAGAATCAATCTGGAAGATCTTCCAGAATGGAGATCTGGGGAGAGGTTGAGAATTGTTCAGGGAGGTACTGCAAGTGTGACTCAAGACCTAGAAGAGCTGCCATACTGTGCAAGATGTCATGAACTCACTCCAGTTTGTATGGTCAACAGAAGATTAGGAGTAGGGTTTGATTTTCTGTGAGTCCTGTGTGGAACAGGGTCATGAAGCTGCTGGAACAGCTTTGGCTGGTGGAACTGGTTCTTTTATTTTGTGTGCAGCAGCTCCTGCTCACCAGTCTGTCCTGTGAGAGGCAGATGTTTATACACAGTGCTTTCTCAGTAAGTGGATCTCATGCAGATGTGGAAGGCACTGCTGACAGTAGATGGTGCTTTAATTTAGCAGAAAAGCAAAGAAAGCCATTAAGTGGTTTGAGGTTGAAACAAGCAGATCTGTATTCAGAATTGGTAAGAACATCCTAACAGTAAATGGGAAGAGGATAGAGTGGAGTGCCTGGAGCTTGCAGCCTTTGGATTTCAGCACTGTATTCTTCAAAACAGAAAATTCAAAAGGAGTTATAGCTGAGAGACAGCTGAGCAGAGAAGGTACAGTATTTCACCCAGCAGTCTGTTTTTTACAAGGTCGAACTTTCCTGTCATAATCATCAAAAGAGTGTATTTCCTTCTGAAATACCACTTGGCCAGAACTGAACTGTCTCTTTCTCCCTCCTACAGCACCTTTTCCTTAAAGGTTTTGACAAAGCTGTTACCATCTTTGTCACTTATTTTGGTGTACTTGGGGCTGACTCTCCCTTCCCTCTTTGTCACTGCTTGGACCAGATCTTCTGTCTGATTTCTCCTTGTTGCCAGAGCTGGTTTGGGTTTTTGGTTGTTTTTTTTTGCTATGCCATCATCTATAAAATTCTTTCTCTATTGTGGTTTGATGATCATAAACACACATGCTTCTTCAGCCCTTGGGGTGAAGGGCTTCTTGAAGGCCTTCCTCATCTGCATGAGGAAGTTTTTTCTTTTGGAAAGGCTCGGATCTGCAGTGGAACTTTATCTGGGCAGGGGAAGCTGTTCCTGAGCATTTCTTGGTGCTGTTAATTCTGCACTGGTCTCCAGCTAGTGGCTCTGTCAGCAGAGTGACCTTCACTGGTTTAGCTGAGTCTTTTGAGTGCCCTCCAGCCCTGCTCTGCAAAAAGGGACCCCACATAAACAGAGCTTTCCTCATGCTGGCTCTTTAGACTTATCACAGAGAGGACAGCCCAGAAGCAGCCAGTTGACTGTGCCTGGGACTAGGAAGGCTGCCTAGTTCAGGATCTGCTCCAAACAACTGATTGCCTTGGACCCTTTCCGAAAAAGGCTCTGCAGACACGTATTCCTTCAGTGAACTACCAGAGATGGGGGCACATTGCCAGAAGAGCCAGCTGCATTTGGGATTAGATGGCTGGAAAGAAGTCCTTTCTCTGTCTTCAAAACAAAATCGCTTTTTAACATCTGCTGCAGAGAGTTCTCGTGACTCGGGGTTCCACAAGAAACTGTTCTCTTCCTTCTCTTTCCTGTTTCTTTGTTAATTTAGGTTATTTTCCTTCCCTTTCCTCACCTGTTGTGTCCCCTTATATGTTTCCTACTGGACAGGCATGGGGGGAGGGGGTCTTTTTTTCTCTCAATTTAATGTTTTTCTGTCTCTTGAAGTCTCACGATAACAGCAGCAATTTTGCCCTCAGCAAGGTGAGCACACCCCAGATACCTGGCAAGATCTGCCTGCACTCATAAAATTGCTTGGAGAGAAGACTTCCTCACTAAGCCTTTGGTTTATTGTTATTTCAGTGCCGAATGAATAATGAGATGGTTCAAGTAAACAGATGGGTTTGATTCAAGCCCATCATACCAGGGGTGTGGGGCAAGAGGAGCTGCTTGTCCTGACAGCTCATCTCATTAGGCCACACGTGGTGTGAGGTGTTGAAAGCAGTTTATCACATGTAATGCCTGGGCATGATGAGGTGAGCTGGGGATCAAGTGTATCTCTGTCCCGCTCTTAATTCTTAATATTTACAGACGTTTCCTGTAGTTCTCAGATGCATGCAAACTAAATACAACTGAATATGTGCTCTCTGTGTGTTTGAAGTTCTCTTATGAAAATCACTTCTCTCTGTTTCTTCCACAGTCTCACCTGCCGGCGTTGTATTATTGTGGGAAATGGTGGAGTACTTGCAAATAAGTCACTGGGGCTAAAAATTGATGACTATGATGTTGTTGTCAGGTGAGTCTTTGGCATTACAGTTCTTGTCCCATATTCAGTTTCTGTATCAGTTCACTAGCTATGCTGGCAAACTTTAACCTGTACTAGTGACAGTATTCCTTTGTATGAAAGCATTAACTTACAAGGAGGGTAAAAATAGACATGAGCTTAAAACGTTTTGTTATAAATGATGATCACATCAAAGGCTAAAGGCATTCCTCAAGCTTTCTGTCTTCCACAGCTTCTTGGAAATGTGGTCTCTTGTATATCACTTGTGCCTTCCTTCCTAGCTCCTTTCTAAAAGCTGCTGCTTTTGTGATGCCCTTTGGTGGTGAAGCACTAACTCACACTGTTGGATCTGCTCCCAGATACATTCCTGTGGTAGTTCAGGAGAGTATTATGGGTCTTACACGTGTAGCATTCCCCAAGAACTGCACCTCACAGTTAGGATGGGCAGGACTAAGAATGGTGCAGCATAGGATGTTAAGAAGCAGGAAGCCTCTATGAGAGGGGACCCAGCAGTGATTAAACACCTGTAAGTGTGCCCTAGAAACTGGCAATACTTTGGCTCTGTGTCACTGCAGATGACAATGTTGAATAAAGGAGCAGAAGCAGAGTGGTGGGAGTGCAAAGACCACAGTCAGAGTTAGGACTTCTTGCTTTTGCTGAGGACCTGGATCATCGCCATCCCAGAATGCTTGAAAAACGTGCTGATATGTGAAATCACAGGTCTAGTCATAACTCTTAGTAATAAATCTGTCAAGTCAGGAGGGCGTTCTGGGTGACTGGAGATTAACAAACATAATACCTGTACTAATGGAGAGTGAGAGAGTGTGTGTAGGAGGGAGGGAGGGAGGATGTGCTCTAGGGAGCTACAGACCCATTTGTCTGACCTGAAAAAAAAATGCAGTTTTCCGTCAGGTTTTGAGTAACAAAATATTATGATGGTAAATAATAAAAGTGGGATAAACTGCAATGTGGGTTTATAAAACTGGTTTAACATTGTCTAAGTTGGTATTTTTTTTCTTAGTAAGATAACTGATTAAAAGATTAATTAAAAGAAATGTGTCTGATATAATCTTGCTCAACTTTAATCAACTTTAAGACATGGTGGCAAATAGCAAATTCTTAGCTAAAGGTAGAAGGAAGAAAGGGATTAATTCAAGAATTTAAGGCAGGTATTATTTAGCATTGTATCTATTCTCTCCCATGTGTAAGGAAAGAATAGGACATATAGAGAGAAATAATTATCCTCTGACTCTGAACAGCAAGACCAAGAAGATCCCTTTCAGTCCTTGGTTCCTGTGAATGGTTCCCTGCTTCTCCATCAGTATGCTGGACACAGGGATGGCTGTTCAGAACAGGACAAAATTTTTACAGCCCTTGTCCTAGTTCACCCCACTATCAGTCAATAACAAAGAGTTCTTACTCCTCGTCATAGTCAGGTGACTTGTAGTTATTTCAGCTGAATTAAAATGCAGTTTATAGCCTTTCCTTGGGCTCAGATAGTTCAAAAAGTAGCAAAAGAACAGTTTCAATCCATCTGGACTAAGCCACCCACTAAGATTTACATCAGAAAGGCCACTATTTAATTTCTAAATGAAAACTTCAACTTTTTCTCTCCACATCAGTAAATCTATGTCAGTTTGCAAGCTGGGAGGATAAGAGGGCAGCTAAGCACCTGTGCTGTTGGTGGGATGGATAAAGGAGAGAGAAGTCAACTGTAAAGGTTAAATGAAGCCAGGTGCTTGGATATGTATCCAACTGCCTACTTTATTCCTGTGGAAGCTGGGGAAGTCTGGTGTATTATAACATCCTTTCTCATACATTGCAGAACTCCTTTGAAGCATGATGTTTGGGACCTAGGGAGTGAATTTTAAAGGAAAAAAATGTTGTACATTTGTGGAGAAAGGAGTGATCCAGCAGTATGTGGAGTTCTTTGATGCCTCATGTGTTACCATGTGAGGATTGCTAATTGCAGCAAGAAATTCTGTTCTTTGTAGTGAAGAAATTCCAATTCAGCTTTGTCAGTTCTAAAAGAGCTTGGAATGAGTTACTGTTTTTCTTATAACTAGACATTATCAGGTTTCAGTGCAGATGTTATTCCCAGCTGTCACACTATTTACCTGGCAGGATTTCTTGCAGCAGTCAGTCACCAGTGCTCTGCAATGCCTCCTTAGAATAGATTGCAGACTAAAATAAGTGCAAATAAGGGCAAAAATAAGTGTGTATCAGAAATTCCTGATTAGAATCAGGTAGGGATTCAACTGATGGTGATACTTGAGTGGTGTCTGAAAGGATCTTCATGGTGCCAAGGTTAGGAGTTAGCCTCTCCATATGTAATCAGTGAACATAGACAGAAAAACGCTCTGAAACTTCTTGTGCAGAAAACTGCCTGTCCATGGGCAGTACAAGGAGGCCTGACACCCTAACTGAGGTTTTCCAAGGTTTAGCTGTGTTTATAACCACCAGTGCATCCTGCCTGGGAAGGGGTTTGAGCTGTGGAGTCTGCACCTTTGTGGACATGGGCTGTGGCTGCCAGAACTTTCCCTGCTCCATTGCCCGCACTGCCCCTGAGCCTTGGTGGTGCTGGCTCTATCACTGTGGCTCCATCAGCAGCTCACACTCTGACCCTTTGCTGGAGACCTGAGTTCATTTCACTTGGGGAAATGGTTTGATTTATTTCCTGTCTGAATACAAAGTAGGGCTTCCAAGTTTTGAGAGTCTTAACAAAGTAAATAGCAAAACAGTGAACCCAGCAGCTGGGGGTGGGAAAAACTCTGCCAAAGAGCTGCACAGTGACACTTGAAACAACTGCAGACACCTCCTTATTCTAAGTAAAACAGATGAAAATATGTAAAACTTGCTTTCTTTGCAGAATATTGATAGTATTGGTAGTATTCTGTTACCTCTAGAGCCAAAAGCTTTTGCTCTATATGAGGTCATCTGCCCCAAAGAGACACAGCACCTTAAAGTTTAAATACTCCCCACAAAAATGGGTGGTGTGTGAATGTGCCATCAGAAACAGAGGAAAAAGCAAGGGATCAGGCTGGCTGGGAGCATTGTACTCAGGTCTAGTTCCTCAAAGTCAGGCTACAAAGGGTTTATAAACCATGGGAAAAGACTTCATCTGCTGTATTCATTGTGGTGGTGCTGATTCTTAAGTTGTTTTGCCTTTAATATTTTATTCCTGATGATAAAATAAGTATTTTTGCTAAAAATTCCTAAGAATGTATTTCTCTAGATTTCGAATATAATTTTAGATTTTATAGAAATTTTTATTCTATTAAAGGTTTTGCAATGTAAAATGCTTAGCCAGGCTGAAAAAGACAAATCCAGATTCTCATTAACATCCCTACATGGCAAAATTTGCAGTCCAAAAGCACTTTGCAGTATATTGAACGACACCAAGTCAAGAATGCTGCAATAATTCAAAGAGGCAATACTGTGCTGTCAGAGGCTGCTGTTTGATGTCAGCAAGATTTATATTCCAAGTTACATGAAATTTCCTCAGCTTTGGGTTTTTAGTTTTGAGTAGAAATTCTGAAAACTTTAATGTCGTGAAAATCATCATTACTGTTCAGGCCAAAGCAGTTTGCCTTTTCAAGGGAAAAAACTTTGTTCCTGAGAAACGTTTTAACAAAAGCACAGGTAAATATGTAGCATCTCCTTAGAAATCAGCATCCCCAAGAGCAAAGCTGTGTGATTGCTTGAGTATTTTCAGAGTGGGATCACTTCCACAGCAGAAACTCCTTGGAGCCCATGAGACTGCAGTGGCGCTGAGCCTTGTCCCAGCCCAACCTCTTCCTTTGTGCTGGCATTGCAAGGCAACTCACCCTCCTGATGGGCCAGTTTGGGGAATTAATAAGGTGTGGGTTGTTCCTATGGGATTTTTTTGGGAATTATTAGTTGGCTTATTTCCCTGTGCAGCCTCACTGCAGGTAAGATGAGTAGCGTAAGCTCTGGGCTGGGGTTGGAAAATTACACCAGTTTCAGTTTGTTTAAACTGGTGAGGAGCTTCATCATCTCTTTCAGCAGAGCCTTGCAGAACCCAACTAACCCATCACAGGAGCAATGGGCCGTTAAAATATTAATGCTTAGTTTGTTACTCTAAATTTGCAAGGACAATATTTTTCACTTTCCTTTCCCAAAGCCTCCAACCCTATTTAGATCACAAGAGCTGATACGCAGGCATGGTTTGCATTATATTCAATGATAGAATTTATGTAACTTCTAATTAAGCTGTTGTCCCTTGGTGCAAACCTCCATAAGTGTTTGTGATGAAGAACTGCAGAAGTTAACATTTGCCACTGTAGCAGCTGCTACAGGGAGCTCTTGCCCAGCAGTGATTGCTGTGTCATCAACACTCAGGAGTTGCTGGGAATCTGAGTGTAAGGGGGAGTCTGTGACTTTTCTCCGTGTCTTTTCTCCGGTTGCCCTGCAGGCTGAACTCGGCTCCAGTGAAGGGCTTTGAAAAAGATGTGGGTGGCAAGACAACACTCCGGATCACATATCCTGAAGGTGCAATCCAGAAAATGGAGCAGTATGAGAAGGATTCCCTGTTTGTTCTGGCAGGATTCAAATGGCAGGATTTCAAGTGGCTGAAATACATTGTTTACAAGGAGAAAGTGGTAAGAACGCTGTCAGCTGGTACTGTGAAGGTCACCTAATCAGTAACAATGGGCAGATATTGTATCACCATCATATCTGCCACATTTTGGTCTGAGGAGAGTTCCACTCTGTGTCCTGCTGCATTTAAGTGAAGACTTCTTTACCTACACGGACTTCAGCTTTAATTAAATATGTTTTACAAAGACATCTCTCTGTAATCTGTGTTGCATCACAGATGAGGCTTGCTATTCAAGATTGGTAGTGTGTACTATGAACAATTAAATTAATTTTTAGTTATCTTAAAGAGTATTTAAAAGGACCAGCTTTTGCATGGATTTTATGGACTCTCAGGATTTAAGAGCAATGGGAAAGGGAAGAAATGGGAGTTTGGGGATGAGGATGTGATGTCACAGGAGAGGAGAAGGAGACAGCAGCAGCACAACTTGTTGAAAAGGCTACAATTAGACTTAATGTGACTTCCTGAATAGCACAAGCCATTATATTTTGCTGAGTTACTGAGATTCATTATTTGTGTTTGGTTAAAGTATCATCCAGAACTACAGTATCAAAAAACACTGAAAATGGTGGATATACTGCTTTCCCCATGAAAAAATTTTACCGCCTTGTTTGCATGAGTGCCCTTCTGAAGCACCATGGACCTGTCAATAGTCAGGGTTGCTCTCTTTAATTCACCTACCCAGAATGGAATCAGGTTGTGATCAGTGACTTCTCATTCAGTGGATGGTTTGTCTGTCAGGAAATCCCAAATAAATAATGAGTATAGTTCTTGTTTTACAAATCTTATCTAGATATCTGTTTTCAAATGTTTCTTAATGACTTTTCAGCAAATAAGACAAATGGATTAGCATTCAGGGGATGGCATATTATCTCATGTGTTTAGAGACAGGGAGAGGAGGTTGGCAGCTCACCACATACATAACGAAACAGTCTGGGAATATCATTGTATACAGTTGTTACAGAGAGGGCCTTGAGGGCTCATACTTTGCTCTTGTCTAACACTGGCACCAGTTTGCAATTATTTTCTTGCTACCAGACAGATGAAGTTACCTGTCAGCCTCTGGGCAAGCACAAGTGGGCTTTCATAACATGAATAACTGAGTCAAAAGTCATTTTCTTTGCTTGATGTCAGGCTCTTGTTCCTCATTCAGGGAAAGGGAGAGCCCTGGCAGTGTCAGTGCTCTGCAACCCAAATGCAGTTGCAGGGACTCCTAGTGTTTAGGTTGAAGCATAAAGGATGGGTTAGTTCACTTCAAAACAAATTGAATTTCTACCTGATGCTTGCAGTCTAGTCATCATCACTAGATTCTTGTGTGGTATCCCCTGCTCTTGGAAAGATGCAGCAAATAGTCTGTTAAAACCTGCTAGACTGGGAAGAGTGATTGCAGTTCTCTGAACTGAGTGCTTCAGTGCCCAGCTTGGCAGAGAGCAGAAGGAACTTGAGCTTTGTGCATTAATTCAGTGTTCTTGTGATTGGCTCCTTATCCTTCAGTTCAGAATAAACACTAAGGTTTTTTCAGTTCTTTGAGATGATGTTTTCCAGAGCTCTTAATTCCTGTTTCTCTTTTGAATGCTTGTAGTTAATTCATCTTTTTCTTAAAGAGCAGTGCCCAAAAATGTACAGACTACAGAAAAAAGGAGGAGGAAATAGATAATTCATTAACTTCACAGTTCTCATTCTTTATACATCCACTGTTTCTGTGGCCTTTTCCACAGTGGCATGGAACTGAAGGTGAGCGTCAGGTTCCTGGGGACTCCAGATCTCGGGAAGAATTGGAGAGCAGCCACTTCCCCTGCTCCACACTCTGTGCTTGTGCTGTTGGCTCCTCGTGCCAAAGAGCAGCACTGTGCACTTGTCCCTACCAACCCTTTCTTCCAGAACACTTCTCCAGTTTGCCAAGTTCTTTTGGCAGACTTCCCAGCATACGTGCCATTCTTTCCAGATTCATGTCCTCTGCAATTTAATAAACATACTTTTTACTTCATCATCCAGGTTGATAATGAAAACACTAAACAACGTTGGTTCCTAGGCAGACCCCAAAGTATTAACATCCTTCCATTCCTAGAGTGAGCCCACTGAGCCTCCTGCGTAGTTTTTTGGCCACTTCTGAACTCGTGTCACAGTTCTATCATCAGTAACACTTTTGGCATGTTTGTGAAAGTGATCTGTCAGAAGCTTTACTGAATTCCAGTTCATGTCTTGCTTCTCCCCTACAATATTTTTTTTGTCTGTATAAAGAAATTTTTAAAAAAATAATTCACTCTTGACAAATCCACCTGGGTTGCTACTCAGTCTGTTATTCTTTTTCAGGTGCTTACAAATAATTAATCCTGTTATTCTGGGAATTGAAATCATAATTCAACTCTCTTCTCTTTTTTGCCTTATTAAGGCTAGGCACTACTTTTGTCCATTTTTCAATCCTTTGACCCCCTACCTTTTTTTGGGGTTTTGATACCTCAAAGGGAATCAATGCTAGTTCTTGAGGCTGCTGAGCCAGTTCATCGAGTACTTTAGGATGTAGCCCAGGTGACTGGAAAACATCTGTCTTGTGCTCTAGTCTGATTTCTCTCTACTTGAGGCTGAGATCTTGCTGTCACTGGCTTTAGCTGCAAGCAGGTGGCTCACACAGCTGCTTTTTCTAGAGGAAACCAATGCAGAAAATGCTGTCTCTTAGATAGGAATGACCCAGTGGAGGACTCGCAGTGCTGTGGGAATAGCATGTAGGCGTCTGTTTGTTCTGGTAGTGAGTGTTAGTATTTTCATCAGTGTGTGGTGAGTTCAAAATGACAAATGCCTGCCCAGTGCTCTCTGTGTGTCAAGAGTTTGTTCCTCTCTCAGCTGGTTTTCCAGAGAAGGGGGAGTTTCTTCCTTTCCTGGATTTATATAGAGGCACTTGCATGACCTGAGGACTCTGCATGCCGCTGTTGCTTATTCCTTATCTGACATGTCCATCTGCAAGGCTTCGTCCCTGTTACAATCCAGTGGTTACAGTCAGGAGTCTGGCCTCAGGATGGATAAAATTAAAAAGGAAGCATTTTGCTAAAGAACACAACTGCTGTGGAAGTTGACACATTCCTCAAAAAAAGGGCTGATCTCTGCCCTCTGATGTTTCCTTTGTCTGTGACTCTTGATGGCAACTGCACGTGTCCATGGTACAGTCACAGGTGGGTAATGAGACCTTCTGAATTCCTTCAGGCAGCTGGAGCAGCTTGGACCTGCTGGACCAGAGATTCCGGGCCAGGTACTGGGATCCTTGCTTAGTCCTCTCTTGAGTAAGTGAAATCAAAGGGAGCTTATGGGAGAAAGAGTAAATGAAAGGCGACTGGCAATTTATTGCTGGGTCAGTGGTCAGATAAGCTTATTCTTCTTGCAGCTGAGAGGGATTTGCTCTGTGTTGTGTTAGTCTTTTGGCAGCACTTGCATACTGAGAAAGGGATAAGTGCTGTGTGGAGAGGAGGATTTTCAGGAGATGTTATAAGGAAAAAGAATCAGTGTCATGCAGAAGCATTAGCAGAACAGTGGGGCATGGGATTTTATATGTTGCATACAGTCTGGTGCAACAGCCTCCCTGATATCTGTGTGATGCCTTAGTGCCCTGGGGGACACTATATCCAGGAGCTGGAGCAGTGGAATATGGACCTAAGGAAACACAAAAGCTCAACTGCTTTTTATTTCACACTAAACCAGAAATATCTGGAAGTAAGTAAAAACTTGAGAGAATACATTAATCTAGAAAAAGGACAGGTGTGGCTAAATGTTCACTGTCAGCAGCAAAACAAAGGTAGTCTCCATCACAGAGTTCTGGCTGAGCTGGCACTCCAGATTGAAGTCTTGTAGGAAGATAGAGCATAGTGTATCACCAGAGAATGTAGATCTGCCTTTAAGAAGGGGAAGGGTGAGTGAATCTGAGCAACTAAAATGCTGGTAACCTGATTTCAGTCATTTGACAAGCACTAGAATAAACTAAAGGAGAAAATCATAGCGCTGGTTGCAGCTAAAAGGAGTATGGGATGGAGAAAGATTACATGGCTAGCAGAGGAGAGTATTGCACCATGCTGACCTAATAAGTCAATGTACAAGTGGAAAGGAAGTGGGTTGGAGTCCCAGAGCCCACAGTTCCATGAACTCAAGGCTGTTGCAGAAAGGTCACAGATGTGAGCTGTTCGTGCATCTATGGTGACTGGTCTGGCAGTGCTGACTTGGAATCATTGCTGTAAGAGCCTGTGACGCTTCCAGGCACCCCTTTGCTGATGAAACAACTGCTGCCAGTGCATCCCCAGAGGGGGATTACTCATGGACAGTCACTCAGAACAGTTAAACTTCCTCCTGGACTGTTATTTTTGCCAAGAGACATAATCTATATATATTGTGATCCACCCTGCTGCTTCCCACTGCTTGTACCCTCCTGCATCTGCCTGGGTCTTTCAGTGACAGAAACTCTTTTTGAATACACAAAGTTCCAGAGGAATTGCAGATGGGTAGAGGCTTGGTCGTATATTGCTCTTCTTAAAATAATGGTCAAAAGCTGAAAGTTTCTTTGTAGCATGGAGAGTAGATGCTTCCTGAAACAAACAGGAATTTTACTAGCTGAAGATATGCAAAGCAGCCATCTGAGCCTGGTGCTGAGGCCAGTTCCAGGGTGTTTCCTTGGCTGTCATTAGTGAATTAGAGGGAGCTCTCTTGCTTGCTAAGGCTCACATCCCTGAGCATCTGGCACATGGCAATAAAGCAGCCAAGTGAGGGCAAAGGTGCCACTAGAAATTGGCAGCTCACAAGCTTCCTGCTCATGTGGTAATGAGCCTGTGGATGATTCCAGTGGGAATCTCTGCAGCCTTTGCCAGGAGGAGTCACTTGTGCAGAAAGTGCCCACGGCACCTGGAAGTTCTCTTTGATAGTGAAAGTCATAGGAGCAAGTGAGCACCTGCCTGTGAGTGAGCCAGGCTGGGCTGTCTGTCCCCTGCAGGGACATGTCCCTGACAACTGGCACACAGCAGTGGTGTCCAACAGCCCTCATCCTCCAGCTGTGGAGGATAACCCCAATAACCCCTGCTCCTGTGTCACAGCATGTGGCTGCTGCTTGCAGAGACCTTGTGGATGTGGCACTGGGGAAGGTTTTATTTAACTTTTTATTGGGGAGCTACACTATTGTGTTAACCCAACACCATACTCCATACTCCTAGCTGTGGTAAATTGTGTGTTATAATGCCTTCCTGGTGCAATCAGTGAGTGTTGCTGTGCTGAAGCCAGGGCCAGACTGCTTCCAGCACTTGTGCTGTCTGCTGAGCTTTGGTTCAGAGCTCCTCTTCTTCCATTAGTTAATGGCCTTGTCGTGCTGTGTGTTTGCTAGGGCAGCCTGTGAATGTTACAGCCCTCTAGTTCACTGTGGATTCCTCAGATTATGAAACAGCCTCAACCGTGGGCTGGTTTACATCCTAACAAACCTGAGGAGCCATCATGCTCCTCCTGACATCTTCAGGAAAGCAGCAAGGCTGTGAATCTGTTGTTGCTGTCCAATCCCAAGAAAAGCTTCGTTCACACACGTGTTTTCAGCTTGTTTGGAACTTGAGACCAGCACTTTAGCAGGTGGTTTCTCTGAGTCTGCACTAGGGAGGGAGAATCTGCTCTTTCCAATGCTGTCCCTTGCCTTTGCTGATGAATGGAGTGGCCACTGCTACTGGCAGATCCACTCCAGAGTTTGCTTTTGAATTGCAAATATTTTCTTTCCCTTTTCTCCTCCAAGGGGCTTGTTGCTTTAAATGTCTTGTGTACAGTGGGCCTTTTCAGGTTTTAAAGGACTGTGAAAAAGACATGTGGGATGATTCTTGGGACAGCATTCTGGTTTGGTGGAGCTGTAAATCCACTACCACTTTTCTTAATGCATTGTGAATGCAAAGCTTGGTTACAGATTTGTGGTGCCTCATCCTGTGCTGAAACACAGCTTCAGCCCATCTGCTTAGAGATGTGCCTGGTGGGCATTGCCTTGTGTCCTCCTGCTCTCCCTGGACTCAGCTGAAAGGGAAGAGAGAAGCTGCTCCATCATAAACAAGAAAAGCTTTTGAATTGAGAAGTCAGCTTAAAGGTTGTATAATTTCTTTCAGAAATTTGAGTTTTCACCTAAATAGCTATTTATAATTAATCCCTTTGGAAGTATAATTTAGGAAGGCATGGCTGGTGAGTAAGGCAGCCAGCCTGATCAAGGAACATGATGAGGCTTGCAGTGAGCAAGAGGCAAGAAAGCCTTTTCAGTGGTGGTTGTCCTGTGGTCCTAGCACATAGTTTAAAAACCACTTCTACTCACAGAGTGTGAGGGAATTCACACTAGGAGGAATTTAGCAGAGAATACCCTACCACATCAACAGGATCTTTCAGTGTCTCAGTCAAGGCAGCTGAACCATGACTAAATGTTGAAGCACAAAAAATGCTTTGTAAGAAAGTGGAAACATGAGGCAGACTTTTCTGACTCCTACCAAGTCTCTGACTGAGAAGATGAGGTGGGAAAGTCTCTGTGATGCATTCTGTGGAGAATATTCCATATTCCTTTGCCAGAGAGTAGCTGGAAGTTAGCTTGTCCTTCTGGTATGATTGTTTTGACATCATTGTTTGGGGTTTTTTAGGTTTTGATCTCTCTGGCTCTGTAGAAGGCTAGTCCATATGCCTGGGGGGTTGTGCTGCTGTGGTCAGGAGCTATTTCACCACTGCAGTGCATTGGTGGGAATGGCCCAAGGGAACCATGGAAGACTTGCATATGAAAAAAAAAAATCCTTCTCTATGACTGGCCTAGGAGATCAGAGCAATTTCCAGAAGCTCTACAGAGAAGTATGAACACTGGTGCCCTATGAGAGAAGGTAAGGCAGTTTTTTCCAGTCATGGTTAGAAGAAAGGCTGGAAAATATGTAGATGTGCTGTATAAAATGTTGTCCCTGTTGACCAAGACAGGGAGAAAAGTTCAGTTGTGTATTTTGTGATTTTTAACGAGCTTTCAGGTAGCACTGTGGTGAGGACCATACGGGAACCTCAGTAGGCAAGTGACCCAGTTTACAACATGGGCCTTGGGGGAGACTTCCTGGCCAGATTCCCAAGGGAAGGTTGTTGTATGGAAAGTGCAGGCTGGAGCTTGCCCTTCATACATACCTGCATGCAACAGCCTAATGAGATTAGGCAGGTCACTACACAGCTGAGAGCTGCTCCTAGCCAGGCATGCAGTATGCCTGTGAGTGCACTGCCAAGCATCAGCTGGAGGCAGGGGCTGCTCTGGTGCCTTTGCAATGTGCCTTCACAGCATTTAATGTTGCCAGGTGGATGTGTCCTGGACAATAAAACTTGTCCACCTGGATTGGGTAGCCATTAATATCTACAGGTCTGTAACTACTCACCTAAGCTCATGGGGGAGATGAAGAAAATAAAAAATAGCCATGACCACACTATTTCCTGGATGAAAAAAATCCAAGTATCAAAAGTTTGCAAAGTATCTATACTTGTAGGAATGACATCACTGATTACTCAATTTTTAGACAGTTTCTCTTTAAGATTAAAATAAGAATTGTTGGTGTGTCTGCCCTTCTAGTCTTTTCCACACCATGCATGAGTTTTGTCTTTTTTTTTTTTTTGTCCCTTGCTTTGCTTGTTGTTACCTAACACCAGTCAGCCTTGCTCTATACTTTTATTAATGGAGGAGAAGCATTTAGCCATGCTAGGCATCAGCAGTCCTTAAAGAACCTTTATCCCACATCTACCAAGACAGCATCCTCTTCATTTCTGGCTCAGTAATCCCATCTGTAACGTGAAAACCAGAGAGCTCCAGTCAGATTTTTCTTTCTTTAGTTTCTATTCCTGTACATCATTCTTAAACGAAGAGATCCAAACAGGATTTACCCCTGAAAAGACTGCATCATTGCCCTAGTGGGACATCCTTTCTGGGATTGCCTACCCATCCTGCTTTATCTGAGACAATATCTTCCTAATATTGTCACCATCTAATCTCTTCTGATGTCTGTTGCCATACAAGTGACAGTTGCTGCTCTCACCAAGATATCTGATCACTCCTTCTTTCTCAACCAAAGTCAAAAAAGATGGGCAATTTAGAGTTGCAGTTTTTCCACATCTCGAAAAGTCAGTGTGAGGGCCATCTGAAGAGCTAGTGCAGATGTTTGAAAAAGCACCAGGAGGGTGCTCACGTTGCACTCGCTCTGTTTGGCAGGCTCTGGCAATATTCAGACACCAGTATTATGCAAATCCCAGGAGGTGCATTTCGAGGTCGTAGTGCATGTAAACTCAGGTTGGCTGCCTTGATTGGAATAGCTGAGCCAATGTAGAGAAGGTAATTCCAAACCTGGTGGTGATCTTAATGAAACACACAGAATTCCATAAACAGCAGAGCTAATGAAATTGCCTGATTGCCTGTGGATTTGTGTCATGCTCCCTTTTGCACTGCGGTGCTCTCGGATATCCCCAGCTTTTCCACTCCTTGCACGGCCTCTCCTGCAGCAAGGTGTGTGTCTGTCCCACCCAGCCATACACAGGTCTACCAGCAGTGCAGCCCATGCCTGCTGAGGGTGTTGCGTGGCCCAGATGTGCAGCAGATGTTCCTCCATACAGTGAATCCAGCACGTGGGAAAAGTGCTGGGACATCGCCAGCAGTGGAACTGAGACGTCACCCAGAGGGTGTCGGCCATTCGTGCAACTGTTAGTAGAATAAAGATGTTCTGTGTTAACACTTCAGTAAAGAACTACAGGAATCATTTGAAGAATGCACAGCCTCCCTTAGTCTGAGAGATTGGAGTTCAATTTATTTAGCTTATGCATGAGATTTCAGGGGGATTTACTTGTAGTCTCTCTCTCTACCTAGAGGGAACATTTTTTCTCACAAGATTTTTAATTTCGTTGGAAGAAGTGTGTCTGAAGCTAGGCAAACGACCAAAAAAGGCAGCACATTTATATCAATATAAGTATTTTTGCTACATCTGCCCTACAGGCTTGATGAATTTGCTCTTGATGTCTTGAAATCAAGACTGGATATCTTGGTCAAGTTCCACTCACTGTGAGAGTAAAGGACTGGAAGGAGAAGTTGCTGATGGAGGAGCACTGCTCCCTGCTATGCAGAGTATCCAAAAAGATTTCAGCAGGATTTCTCTCAGCTTCTCAAACCGTGCTGAGAAGAAATAGCAGAATGTGGTGGCTAGGAGCTCAACTAGATAAAATCAGTCTGAACACACATAATTTCCTAGAAATCTGTCCTTGCAATTGTCAGATGACATACTCTCAGAGGGGGGCACTGACTTCTGACATCTTTTTCTGTAATGCAGACTTAATCCAGTATCTGGGAAAATTCTGTGTGCTGGGAGTACGAAGGACAGGGCTGCACTCTCGTGTTGCCTTCCCACCCTCCTGTTCTGTGACTCTGGGACCCCCTGTCCTCACTCTCTGTGACCCGTTTGTTGACTGTGGTGAACAGGGTAGCAAGCCAGTAATACACCTGACAGCTTGTCATGGAGGTAATTATTTGCTTTATCCAGTTGTCTGCAAAGGTCACAGCAAATTTTTCTCTTCTTGGGGCACAATTAGCCAGATCTGTTTCTGCATCCAGAGGGAGAAGGTTTTGTGGAGTCTCTGAGGTGAGCAACCTCCAGCATAACAAAAATCCCCAGAAGAGCTCTTTGGAAAGCATTGCAAGACCACAGGATGCTGTAAGTTCAGTGATGTGGGGTATGAAGATTCACAGAGGAGGGGAAAAACACTGATTTGATTTGTAAATAAAATCACATGCTTTCTGTCAGTGGCTCCACTTTCACAGCTCCAGGAATTTTGCTATCTGCATTTTTTATTCAAAGTGGGGGGGGGAGAGAAAGTCTGAACAGTAAATATTTATCCAAGATGTGTGGTTGTTAATATGATCCAGTCTTCAGTCATTTTGAATGGTGTCATGATGACAGATGTTAATTCAGAAAGGAATAGATTGGACGATTTATGCCTTGCACACATGTGTTCCTTGGCAGGCTCCGTGGATTTCTTGCATAGTTAGAGCTGTCTGAGCAATTTGTAACATTTTCTCTGCCTCGAAGCACCGAGGGCTCCAGGACAGGGGGCTGACCTTTATCTTCAGTCTGCTATAATAAACACTGAGGTAACTAAAC
This sequence comes from Irena cyanogastra, assembly GCA_013397155.1. Taxonomy (NCBI): domain Eukaryota; kingdom Metazoa; phylum Chordata; class Aves; order Passeriformes; family Irenidae; genus Irena; species Irena cyanogastra. The sequence continues at coordinate 1,126,321 of VWZV01016135.1, read as the reverse complement.
TCCCCATGTGCTTTTATCTTCCTAAATTTATCTCTTCCCCCTGTGCTCCAGCCTGTGTGTGGTGCTTCTGGTTCTACCCAGGAGGAATGGCAGCTCCATTCTGCAGGAGAGAAGGATGTTCCTGAATCCCTGACCTCCTTCCTCTCCTGACTGAGCACCCCTGCCTCAGCACTCACAGCTATTTAACACCAGCACTTGTCCTGACAACAGAAGTGAAAATAGACCAAGCCCCATGAAGGCAGTAAGCAAGAGGGATTCTGGAAAGACCTGACTTTTTTTTTTAGCAGTATTTCTATTCTTGCAGTTGTGATTTTATGCCATGTGTCTGAGGGTGTTTCTTCTCTTCTTAATTAAGAGAGATTTGTAAAACCATTAGTGTCTTAATTTTTATTTGTTCAGTCAGAGGCATAAAATTGGAGGAAAATGGCCAAATTGTTGGGTGCACAAGAGCTTGGTAGGTCTACTTGGAAGTTTTTCTCATCTTGACCATCTCTTGTATTCTGACCATTTTTGATTGTATGAACTTTGCCCACAACTGACGAGGACAGAAAATACAGAGCCTGGCCCAAGCCATCAGCACTTCTGCTATTTGGAAAAAAAACTCTTTAAATGTAAATGTTCTGTTTGGATTGCGGTTTATTTAAATTGTAATATTTTAAGAATATTAAATAATCTCACTTTAAAACTCTTCTTCTGTAAAACACTAATTATTAATGCAAGTCTAGAAAACAAAGTAGGGCAGGAGCATCCTGGCATCTTCCCAGTTTCTTGTTATTTTGACCTTTCTGCCTTCTCCTCTTAGAGGACACTGAATAATTTGTATATATTCTATATGAACACTCAGTGAATATACAAATGATTTGGCTTCTCATTTCAGCAAAGATGCCAAAATAGGAGAAGACAGATTTTCTGTGTACTCATGCTGTAAAAACAATGTAAAAATTTCCCTGGAGTCTCACTTTGAGATAACTTCAGAAAGCAATGAGGGCTTTTAGGCTGTAATTCTTCCTGTGGTGATCCTTTAGCTTTTTTTGTTGTAATGTGCCAAGAATTGAGTCTAAATATGTGTTGTTTAATGAGTTGCTGTTTGTATTCAAACTCATGAACCAGTTCAGCTCCCCAAAAAAGACTTTGCTGATGGATGTCCTGGGATGCCCTTGTGCTTTGTCACCCAAGCCTGCAAAGACAGCTTTTTAAATTTTTTTCCATTTTTTTTCTTCTGAGCAGGCATATGGTCATAAGTGGAGCAGGTAGCTGAGCTTGTAGTTGGGATCATAGTTGGGATCACCTCATATTTTCTCTTATAAGCAATGGGGAAAATGCTTTATTGTTTTTATGCAGGCATCTTTGAGCTGATGTTTTCTGTGCCACATGTTTGGCACAGCTGGAAAGTTCAGCTGAAATAACTCAGCTGTCTCAAGATGAGGCTACTGAAAATGCACAGTTGTATCCCTGTTTAAAAAAAAAAAAAAAAAAAAGAAGAAGAAGTCTCCCACCCTGTTTTGCTGAGGTTGTGCAATTCTTCAGCCTGGTGTGGCTCCTGCTGTTCTGTGAAATCCCAGGGCTTGGTCTGATGTTCCATGGGGGCTGTTAGGTGCTGTCAGTGCTGGGCACAGTCAGCCCTACTGTGGGTCCCCTGCCCTGCCTGTCAGGTGTCCTCCCACACAGTTAGCTGGGATGCAATATCTCCAGGGGTGTAAGAACCAAGTAGGATTTTCTCATCAGTTACTTCTCCACAAAGAGTCTGGGGCAAGGGCAGCAGACCAGGGAGCAGGGAATATCTCCTGGACTCTCAGGAGCCCCTTTTCCTCCTCCCAGCCATCTAGGCAATGTGAAAGAGCAGTAGCCTGGTCTGGGACATGGAAAGAGCAGGAGTGATGGGGAAAGCAGAGAAAGGAAGGGTTTATAACTGGCAGGAAATTCCTAAAATACTGACACTTTAAGATTTTTAAAGTGCTGTATGATTATAGAAATCAAGCTGCCAAAAGTTAAAAAAAGCAAAAAAATAACATTGCATTTTCAATGTTAATTCAGTTCTCCTGTGCAGATGTTATCCTTAATGACTTAATTATATCCTGGCTTGCTTAGAATGCAGCTGTCTATCTAGTGGAGAGGGAAGACTGAGATTTGGACTAATTTCTGTAATGTAAGACATTCAGCCTTGTATGAGTAGCTGTAGGAGCTGTAGAACACATGGATAGCAGAGAGGAAATGCGAGGAGGAAGAATGGTCTCCTGGCTACAGACACTGAGGGTTCCTCTTGAGGAGGTGTTAAACACACAAAGTGTTGCAGAGATGCTCTAAATGTGAAAGTATGGTTTGTAAAACACTTAGATACATGGTGATATAAGTAAAATCTTGTGGGAAAGTTGGAAAGTCAGTGTTGTCAACAGCAATCCTGAGCTGAAATTGCAAGACAGTCCTAATTCAGCAATTCCTAACATGAGGATCTGACCCTTTCAGCCCTGGTATCCTTTTAATAGATGTTATATGAGTAGGACATTTAATAAACTATGTCATAAAAATAGTGACAAAGTAAAGGAGCTGATCCCTTATGTGAATAAAACATCCTGTGTATAATGATTATATAGGGCCTATTCTTCTTTAGGATTTTTGTGAAACTACTGCTTTAGATATTTTTTCATTGAAGGGTAATTATTCACAGACAAAAAACCACAAAGTAAACATAAGTTATCTAAATCCATTCCTTTCACTAAAAATTTCCATGTTTCCTAAGACATTTCAGAACAGGAATATTTCTTCAAATTTTGGCTCAAAATCCAGGTTACATTTTGAACACAAGAGTCTGTAGGACAGTCTATCCATCACCCTGTTTGTACATAGAAGACACATCTACTGACACACCGTATGTGAGCCATCGTTTGTGCTTCAACTTCTGAAACAGCATTCATCAGAAAAATCTTCAGTTTTCCTGCAGCTTCTCTGACAAGTTCCAAGTTCCCTTTTCTGCACAGGACAATCTCTTTTTTGACGGCGTTTTGTTATCTTACAACTGTGAACCACATTTTGCTCTCAGTTACATGGATAAAACCATGAGAATACTTTTTTTTTTTTAAAGAGGAATTCCTTTTCATTTACAACATGTCATAAAAATAGCTTTGCTCTCCTGACTCCTTAGAGCTGGTCTTGGCCTTGTGCTGTTTAATCCTGTGAATCAGAAGACAGCAGCTGGTGTTAGACCAGCCACACAGGAGGCCCACGTGTCTGTATTTGGGTTAGCTGGGGCACTCAGTTATGTAGGTCAAATGAAGCTGGAAATTCAGTAGGCCTATTTGAATATGTTTATCTGCATATTCACAATGTACGTTTGCAGGTAAACAGGGCAGAAGCTTCCTGACATCCACGGGAATGAGCACATTGCTGAGTTACAGCAAACTGGTGTGTGACACACCAGTGCCACCCTCATGTCCCAGGTGGATTTTGTCACTACTGCAGCTGCTGCTTTCTGAGCTGGTATCTGTGCACGGGACAGCTTCCAGTTTCATGTGTAGCCAGGGTGCTGTGTAAGTTACATATCTGGCACGATGTTTAAAGTTTGCAACTGCTGCTTGGAATAACTTTCCTTTCTCTAGTGGTTTTTGACTTGGTTATCAAGCCTAAAGAAACTTATCTCTAGCCAATGTAGTGAACTATTAGCTCAGCTCTATCAGCAAAGAAGAAAATATTGTTGCTTTAAAAAGAAAAAAACTCTCTAGTAGTGCCATGTTTTGAGGTGCTTTTGTCTCCATCATGCTTTGCTGCCCTTTGTTTGCAAGGTATAAAATATATTTGAGTTTCACACTGAGAAACATTAGTAAAAAACTAAATTTGTGTGCTTTGTAACCTGTCAGGAGTTCTTTCAGGTGCTGTGAGGCAGTTGGCAGATGGAGCATACTGACAGGGGAATGGGCTGGTAAATTGCAGCCAGCTGATTTTAGACTTGGTCACGGGGAGGGTGCCTCAGGAGAAGAAAAAAAAACTGGTAAAAAATTAGAAGTATCATGGTTTTGGGTAGTCCAAGAGCTGCATCTCTTTTGACAGCAGAATGAAGAGAAGATGAGGGAAAGGCTTGAGCAATGCTCCTACTTCAGGCAGGGTAAGAGCTTTTCAGTGGGGCAGATAAGAGTGGAACTAGTCTCTAGAGCATTTCTAGGCTCTGGAAACTGAAGATAGGTTCGTTCAGAACGAATGCTGGCCGTCAGAGCCATGTGCAGAGGATGGTGAGGGCTTCTCCACAGCTTTGAGAAAGTTGGGTAAATATGCTTGAAGTGTGGGCTAGTGGGTCTGGCAATTGACCATTAACCCAGACTGCAGGCTCTCAGCACCTCTGTTCTTGTTGCTAAAAATTCCTTGTTGCTTTGATAATTAGTGCAAATGATGCAACTTCATTTATATTACCACTTGTAGAAGAGCATTTTCTAGGCCTCTGTGTCTACTTGACCGCTGAGAAATGCAGCATTGGCTGATAAGATGGTTATTTTCTAGTGGAAACACACCTTCTACGTCTAATCCAGTCATGCCCGAGCAGAAACCTTTCAAAAGCCTCTGCAGATGGATTGCAGTGGTTTTGCTGGACCTTGTTTGTGTGACAGTGAGAGCTTGTGGATGGCGGGTAGAGAATAAACCACATTCCAGCCTTGGTGGAGGCAGAGATTCCAATTAACCATGTGCTCACAGGCACGGTGAGGTCTTGTGACTGATGCATCATCCCTTGACTCTTTTTTTGCCTCATGTCCTTCTTGCTCTCCATTTCTGGTGTTAGCAGAGTTCAAAAGAGCAGTAAACTCCATTTACCACAGGCTCCCTCTCCAGTCTCTTTTTTTGATTGCTCTGCAGCAAAGTATTGCATACCCAGACTTCAGGTTGCAGCAGGTGACCTTTGCAATCTCCCTGTCCCCTTCCCATCAGAGCTAGAAGTCTCAATGAGCTGTGCTGCTTGTGCACCTATATCCAGTTGTGTCACAGAGGCACAAAAGAGGCAGCATCTGTATCATCAGGATGCAATGGCATTACCTCTCTTTTTGCTCAGTGTATTAGAAATATTGTTATTGTGGGAGACTCAGCCTGCTTCTAGTGGTTTGTATTTTCCACTGAGGTGCTTCTTGGCTAAGGATCTGAGTTTCCATATCTTATTTTAGCAATGTTGTGATTTGCCTTGGTAAATCTGAGAACAGGAGATGAAAAACTGAATGGAGACAAAAAATAGTTTACAACTGGCTGTGCTTATTAGCCTTCAGTATTCTGCAAATGGACAGAATGAGGGATTGCAGCTGGATTGTCTTGTCCCTGGAGCTATTTGGTGAGCCCTGACATTTTTTATCCCTTCCTCCTAATCTGCTATCTTTGGTGTGTTATGTCTGTACCAGTGTATTCCTGGAGTGGTGTCTATAGAGGTGGTGTCTCTTTCTGCTTCTCTTGCTGGATAAGAACTGTACAAGAGACTGGCTTGAAAGCCCTGGCCTAACTAAATTCTTTTGTACTTTTAAAATACATTCCTCTAAAGCCTTTAGTGATGTCCTTTGCAATTATACAATTTTGAAAACACTCCAAGATTGCTTAAAAATGCCATGGCCCTCATAGACTTGTTCTTCAGTCGTGTTCTCCTGTCTGCCTGTTTGTGATGTTTGTTTCTTTATGCTTGTATTGTATAAGCTTCTTTTGGCAGCCTTTGGCACTGTGCATGCTGATCTGTGCCTGGGACTCTTGGTGCACAGTAATACCAACAAGTAGTAACAGTGGAAGCCTAACAAGGATACACGGTTTCCAGCCTGGACCTCCTGGTTTCCGCCTAGGTTACCAGGAGGTGATGAGGCACTGCAGGAACATTGCCTAAGCAGTTTTCAGGCTCATTTTCTGACTGTTTATCATTGTGCTGATCAGGACAGGAGTTATTTCATTGTGACAAGCCCACCCTTAAGCGCTGCAGCTTTAGCCACTGCAGCAGACAGCGGAGGATGCCCTCAACCTCCAACTGCGAGCCTGAGCTCCCGAATCTGGCAGGGAAAAGCAGTGCCCTCCCTCCTAATGCCTGCTGCTCCTCGGGTCTCCTCCCAGCCAAAAAAAGGGACAGCTTCCCTGACGGGAAGTAATTGCTTTGGAAACCCCTCTGAACATCTGGGTCCAGTCAGGCTGAGCATCCAGGCCGGGCGGGGCAGCAGCGGTAGCGCGGAGCCCTGGGGCGGTGTCGGGAGCGGCCCCGGAGCTGGGCTGGGGCTGGGGCTGGGCTGGGGCTGCGCTCCGGAGCGTGCCGGGGGCGAGCTGCGGAACAAAACCACAGCGCTTGACAGGGGAGCTCGGGACTACGGGGCTTGGAGAGCCAAACCACAAGGCTGGGATTTCAGTAATTATAAGCCAGGAAAACAGGTTTTGATTCTTTAGCACTGCACGGGGCTTTGCCTGCTGTGTGGGTGGAAGTGAGAGCTGCCCGCTGAGACTCTGTGTTCCTCCTACAATTGTTTTAGAAACTACAGCGGGGAAACCCACCAGAATGAAAGACTACCCCAGGTGTACCTCAAAACTAATCTCAGGGGAACTGCCCAGTGAAGTTATAGGGAAGAACACAAACCAAATAGAAATGAGACAGGAGGGAGAAGCCAGAGCAATTTCAGAGCAGTGTGATAGCTGAAGGAAATGCTTAGGAAAGTATTCATGAAGAACAACAGCAGAAACAGCTAAACAGAAGGGAGTAAAGCAGACTGGTTGTATTTCCAGCTAGGGATAGGCACCCACATTTATTTTGCACTGGCATTGTACTAGCTGAGAGGAGCCCAGGTGTGGTCCTCGTGGTTCGCACAGCTCTGGGAAAATGGACAATGGTGCTGTGTCTGGTTATTTCTCTCCAAACAGCTCCAGCAGCAGCACGGAATAAAACTCTCAAATGTCTATAACTTTTCTTCTTTTACTTTTCTATTTAATGTTTTGTGTGTAATATAAAAGCCATGTTAAAACCTACTTAAACTCCAGAACTTATGTAGAATCTCCTATGGAGTATAAGTCCAGACAAAAGGCATCTTCTGTCCACTTCAAATAGCTTGCAGACCTTGGGCTTGTATTGTTCACAGAATTTGGGCAATGCCATATTTAGAGTTGCATGTGAAATTGTAATTGAACTTACAAATTTATTTTAGTTTCAAGGTCACACACTGTTTTTCCAGGGTGTGCCTGCTTAAGCCCATGATAAGATGGTTTCACTGAATGAGTAGCTGCTCGTGGTTTTTGTTTATCGTCTTCATTTTTGTGAGACCTGGAGCATGCTTAGTGCAAGTGGAGTCTGTGACCTTTTTTCTTCCTTTTCTCTTCCCCCCACCCCCCCTTTCCTGGAACCGAAAGGCTTCAACTTTACGTGTACCCTTAGGAAATTCCGAAGGTTTAATATTTATCCAATTTTTAATGAATTTTCACAAGGAGGCAAAACCCAGCTGGTGTACCAAATCCCTCAAATCCCTAGGTCAAATGGATGTTGGGCTTTATTAATATTTGTAAAGTTTTTTCTGGGTTTTTTTGTAAATGCTGGGATCACTCAGTGGCTGAAAATGTCTTATCATAATGGAAAGTGTCAGACTACTTTGACACCAGGCATTCTTTCTACTTCTACTATGAAGAGAGTAGAAGAACTTGATGATGAAAGAACCTGAGTGATAATTAAGAATTTTTTCCCAAGGGCACTTGGCCATTGTTGAAATGGGAACTTAAACCCATGGGATGCTTGCCCTGGTTGTCAAAAATGTATTATGTTTGGGCAGTTTCGAGGGGGCACAGATAGCAATGGGATTTGGCTTTCCTAGAGTGCTGGTTTGGATGATGGTGTGCACCCTCCTCAGGTTTGCTCTGTTAGTGCCTTTTGTAGCACGAGCCATCTGCCAAAGTTTCAATTTCAGGGTATGAAATTCAGCAGCTAAAGATATCCATGAGATTGTTCCATAAAAAACATTCTGTAAGGGGTTTAGCAACACGTGGTGTGAGAGTTCACAGGAGCTGAGCACAGGACAAGGAGAGTGTGAAATGCAGCAGGCATTGCCTAAGGCAGAATTCCAGTCTGTAGTTACAGGGGTGATCACTTCTGGGCAGAGGAAGCTCCTGAGGATTTTACAGTGGATAATCAACATTTTCATCAGTGTCTTGAGAGCAGCTGTAAAGTCACTGCTAAGCTGCAAGCAACCCAAAACTGGTGTATATAATGAATTCCAGAGTGTGTCCTTTTTATGTAGTGTAGTGTCTGTTCCTTGTCATGGAGATCTCAGTGAAGATGGCTCAATGCTTCCAGAAGGAGGTGTTCAATCAGATTATCCTGCCCAAGAAGCTGGTCAGCAGATTAAAATTCCTTCCATCCTCTCTGTGTCTTGCTCTGAATTAACCCAAACAGAAGTGAAACGTTGGAATGCAATTGCTCCCTAAGTCCTGTGAACACAGAGCCTCTGGTTATTTTGGGGGCACTCTGTGCTATGCCTGCTGACACCTGGAAAGGTGTCAACGATGGGAAGCAATGATGCAGAGCCATCAGTGGGCAAGGATGGGAAGCCACGTGGCAGAGTGGAACAAGCCCCTCCCCAGGCAAGGCTGTCCAGGAGTGCAGCACACACTGGGGCCACTGTTCTTCCATGTTTGCAGAGTGAAAACTTGAATTGGGTAAAAATAATAGACATACTTAGTTGTTTCTTCCCTTGTGAACATTCATGACTGTTCACAAGACAAGATGATACCTCTATAAGCTTACAGCTTAATCCACATAAAACCTAACAGGGCAGGACAAATCTAAGATAAAGTGGGAAGCATGGAGCTCACACTGCAAGTAGAGCTGTACAGTCATTTTATCTCTTTGAATAGTCTTAAAAGCATTTGCTATCCAGTGGTGTATCTCCTTGGAGGCACGTGAGAGTGATCACAGGATGTATTGGAATGCTTAATCCATGGATCAAACCAGCTGAAGTGCCAGTAAGATGAAAAGATGGCACCAGGAAGGGGGTAATCCATGCTGAAGACCTGGCCTGTCTTCCTCATAGTTACTATCCAGTCTGGCTCAACTGCCTCAGTCCATGCTGCTGCCACCTCTCCAAGAGACACAGATCCCCTGCAATGTTATACTACTGCCCTGTGGCAGTGAGCAGAGACAATGGGAACTGCTGCAGCAGTGCATTATAATATTTTTAAATAAAATAATAGAAATGTGCTATATTCTGTATATAATTCTGTTTGTTGTTTTATCTTTCTTTTTCCTTTTTGTTTTTGTTTCTGTTTTTGTGTTTGTTACCAGAGTGCCTCTGATGGCTTTTGGAAGTCAGTGGCAACCCGTGTGCCAAGGGAACCTCATGAGATACGTATCCTGAATCCCTACTTCATCCAGGAGGCAGCTTTCAGCTTCATTGGACTGCCTTTCAACAACGGCCTCATGGGCAGAGGGGTAGGTACAGAGCAAAGGAAGCAAAACCTCACAGAAGGATGTGAGACCAAGCACCAGAGGAGGCTTATACTGTTCTTATTTTTCCTTTGGGCCTCCACTGTTGGACATTGAAAGGGAGGGATGTTGGCTCTGTTACAGCTCTCAGACTCCTTCAGACTCAGGCAGGAACCTTCCTGATCCAAGGATTTTGTGGGGGATCATCAACACTTTAGCTGTGCCTTGAAAGCCACTGTGAAGTTTCATCCCAAGCTGATAGTAGAAGAGGGTAAAGGTTTGCTTTGTGAGGCCTTTGGTCAGAAATTCTGGTCTTATCCCAACAAGTTTTATATGTAAAAGCTCGCAAAAGAAAACAACCCAAACCACAGTTTTAGCTCATATTTATTAACAAAATTCCTTGGTGTTCATTCTCGTACCTCTCACCCCCAGTGCAGCTTTTTGGAGTGTTAGTGTTGGAGTAGGTGGTGGCTTGGGTTTTCTGGATTATCTCACGTTGCAACACTGTCCTCAGAACCTATTTATATTTGCTCTACGTAATCTATCAACCATTAGAGTAAGTATTACTTGGGTGGGTAAATTGCTCATGCACACATGTGATAGAGTTGTTGATAGAGACCACACGTGACATTTTTGGGCACGTTAGCACAGCTGACAAACCCAGAGAGAAGCACTTCTGCTGGACAAGGTCTGCTTGGTCTGCCCCTGGCATTGTCCTTCCATTGCTATCAGTGCAGGAGATTTGCTGTGTGACAGCATAGGGATTTGGACTAGACAGAATAGTGCTTCATTTTCCATGCTCTAATTATATCATGAAGGTTTCTGCAATATTAGAGATTTTTCTTTTGTGCAAGTCAAATGGGTGGATGCCTCAAGATGAGACTTTCCTTCTTGAAATGCAAAATGCAAGATGTGCAGACAGATTGGGCCACATGGAATGGGCCTTTTGAAAAATGCACTGCTGTGTACAGAAGCTGTCATGGGATTCTGGGAACTCTGGAGTTTTGTTCTGTGCACTGAAAGTATCTTATTGCAAATATTCCAGTCAGCTAGGAATTAACTTACTTCATCTCTCTGCATTCTCCAGAACTTACCTTTAGAACAATGTGGTCTTGATGTGTCTTCCAGAAAATCAGGAGTGCTGGCCCGATGAAGGACAAAAATCATCATACTTTATTTTTATCCATTTTTTTTTTATTTTTAAACACGTTATTTTAATACACAAGTTATTACAAGTTATTACTTAAACTGAAAGGAGAAGAGAGAATCCGGAAATGAAAATGCTGTGAACCGAAGTTTATGAGGTTTTGATAGGTTGTTTAACACACATCAGATTGGGAAATGAAGGCATCTTAATTGAAACCTGATGTTTCACTTCACGAAAGTCCATTTGAGCATTTAAAAATAGTTTATGGTTCTTTAAGGCCAGCAGTGTTTGCCCATGACCCCTAGCAGGCTGTGTGAATTGTAGTTTATTCCTGCAGATGGGGCAACAGGAGCTCTGCAGGTGCCTGTGTGGGGCTGAGGTGTCAGTATAGCCTGGACAAGGACACTGGTACAGGGATTCTGTCACAGTTTAAAAACAGAGAGAGTGCTTCTGGCCTGTGGCTACAGTTTTACTGCAGATATCAGCTGTGGAACTGCTGGGGCACCACACTTCAGTGAATTCTGCTGCACCACTGAAAAGTTTAGAGCTTTTCAAGTGCAGAGACTCCCAACAGGATCTATTGCTGTCAGGGTAAAGAGGGAAGAGTCTGAGTAAGGCCCTGGTGATACAAATTTGCTGCATTTTTGCTCAGATTGTAAATGGGAGGAGTGGAAATCAGTGCCTGTAGACCAAGAATCCAGCTCTTACTGAAGATTTGTGAGTGATGCAGCCAGACAAGTGGGCAGCAAGGAGGATTGTTACAAATCTGTGTGACCCAGCAGCTGCAAGGCTGGTTGGCTTTGGGGTTGTGCTTTAGCAGTGAGAGATAGCCTGGAAAACTTTACTCAAGAGAGAAGCATATGAACATGGAAAAGGAAAATGCTGAGGACCAGTAAGCAAAGGCCCAGCAAGCAGTGAATGCAGAGTTCCTCCTGGGAAGTGGAGGCAGACGGGTGCCCCCGTGCTGCTGTGTGCTCTGCTGTGTTGGGCAGGAGGATCAAGGCTGGGGATGCCTTCGTAATCAAGGCCAACACAAAATCCTCATGAAGAGCAGTCATATTGCACTCTCCTTTGGTTCTGATGCCTAAATAAACTTCAGTGCTTCTCTTGCACACCACATATGGTAACAATGTGCTGCCAATTAACTTTGTAATTTGGGGGCTTTTTCAGCAAGGTTGAGCAGAGCTAGTAAAATAGTTTGGGGCTGATCTCAGAGCGTTTTTCCCAGGACTCAGTAAAGGGTGAATGTAGTAACATCCTCTGCTTTGATAATATAATTTGGGCCAGATGATCCTGGAGTATAGTAATGGGGTACAACTCAGATGTGAATTTTGATTGCAGTCATGGCAGTGGTAGCCAAAAATCTCAGCAAGGAGCAAAATCACACCCACAGTGAATAGTGACTTCTCTCTGGGACTGGTAAAGCTTTTCAGAAGTTTTCTGCAATCCTACTGAAATCTTAAGAGTGGGAGAGCTGTTCCATACTGTATGTGGACTTCTCTTTCTTGGAATAAGCTGATCATAAAGAACAAACTTTGGGCTCCTAGCAATGTCTGGGGGAAAATAATTGTTAATGCCTGAAGATGCTTTAGCACAAAAAAAAAAAAAACCTAGTAAAGATCCTCTCTCTGATTAAAGAATTCTGTTAAGGTGTGGGTGCAGGGTTGGATTTCTTACTAGCCAAATGTGATTTTTGTTCAGGTGAAAGTTCTGTTTATACAGATCTTTGGGGCTTGAAACCAGACATCACTGGTAATGCAGCTGGTGTTCAATAGCACCCCTTACACTGCAGGCAGTTTACTGGGGGACAAGCACAAGCATCAGCTCAGAGGTGTCACTGCTGGGTGCACAGACACCCCTAGGGATGGTCACTGCTGTGGTGCCTTTGGCTGTGTAGTGATTTGTCCTGTCCAGTCAGTAGCCCTCAGAGCCATTGGAGCAGTGTCCTTCTGACTCCTCTGGGATCCTTCTGGCTCCTCTGGGAGCCCTGAGCCTGGTGTGAGGTGGAAAGGAGAATGCTTCAGGTGACACGAGTTGTCAGAAGTCTGAGGACTCCAGTGCAGACTGCAATGTTTGTTTCTGTCTCTGTGCTGGTGCTGTGCATCCATGGATCTGTTTATGGTTTAACCCAGCTCTGTAAGCCTTTTGTTTGTTCATGTGCTGGAAATGGTTGAATCTATAAACTAAAAAGATAAAGCATTCTTCTTTGGACTTCACCCAGCCTCAGCACTAACCTGCTGAAGGAGGAGCCATGTGCAGGAGGTGTTACCAGGCAGATTCAGGCACCCAGCCACAGATTAACACCTCTGCATAGTGCTGACATCTCAGGGATTAACCTCTGATGCTGGAGTGTTAGCACGTCCTGGCCACAGCTTCTCGTGGCTCTTAGATGGTGTTTCCTCTGGGCAGGCAGCCTTTCTGGAGCTGCCAGTGGGGATCCTTTGCTCCTTAGGCAGTTTTCAGCTCCCTTGTCTCATCATCATGACCTTTTCTCTCATGATTTGCCCAGGTGTCAGCAAACTTTGTCTCCTGGGCTGTTCTTAGTGGACTATGACTTTGTGGAGGCTGTGTCTTTGGAACCTATTGGGTCTTTGTGGAGTAGAAGAGAGGTGGGGATGGCAGGAGGAGAATAGTTTTCCACCTAGTCCTTTCCAGTTATGTGGTTCTCCCTTTTTTGCACCCTGATGGCATCTTCTAAGGCAGGTAGAGGGACAGGTAAGGGGCCACTGCAGCTGCAGTCAATTAAATGTAGAGATTAGTGTCACTGTAGAGCTTTGTGTTTGCAAGGCAGCACATCTGCTTTGTGGGCTGGGCTGTTCCACGCATTGCCACTGCAGTGGGATCAGTCCATGAGCTGCTGGGGAAGGGATGCTCAGACAAACTGGTGCTGGGGAGCAGGTGAATGCATACCAGCCTCTTCCACCTGCTCCTGCTCATGAGAGATGCCAAGGAACTGAGGGGAGTTTGCTTCCCAGTGAAGAGTAGACCATGAGCTCCCATTTAGCATGGGCTAAGAGTGTCTGTGCTCATCACAGAGCAGGTAGAGTATAGCAAAGCCATGCCCTTGCTTGCCTCCTATTAAGTCCTTAGGTCCTTTAGAAATACTCCCTCCACTGCACAGGAATCTGCTCTATGGCAGATGGTGAATCAGAGCTTGTGCATCAGGTTAGATGTTGTCAAAAATACTTGGACTGGGCTTAGGTGTTGAGGAGCTCAGCAGGGAAGAGGCAGAAGGGAGCTGCTGGGCTGTCCTGTCTCCAGCTGCTGCCCGTTCCCTTGCTCAGCTGCAGACAGCCAGTCCTGCAGGCTCTGTCCCACTCACAGCAAGGGAAGCTGGAGGAAGGCACTGAGATGCTCTGCTTTGTCTCTGGAAGCCACTCCTGCAGCTGTTTCTGTGCATGGGTGGAGGTGGCTGTGGGAGCAGCAGGTACACTGTAAGCTCCTGTGACAGGCACCACTCTGCAGCCTGCCAGGCACTTCCCTGCTCATGGTGACTGATGCTAAATTGCTTTCTATGCCACATTTCCACACTTTTCAGCTAAAGGAAACAGAGGGTAGGTTCGGGTTTGCTCCGATGCAAACATAAAGAAACAAAAGAGAAATATAGTAATTGTTGTGTATGTTGAGATGACTATTATAGTTTTTTTCTGGATTTCTTTTGTTTTGAAAATGTCATTGCTGTTAGGTGATCAGGTCTGTAACTGATAAAACTAAGGTAAGAATTTTTTTCAAGTAAGCAAATTTTTGGATTTTTTCCTCAAATTATTTAATATAGTAGTAAAACCAATTTGAATATTCAGGTGCATTATTGTTTATAGGGAGTTTATTCTTCAGTAACACCCTTTTATTGGAAAAGGTAACAATTGGAATAGTCTGAACAATCCAATAAGTCTTACCCTGAACTAAGTAAAATCCCATAAATAACTGGAATTCATTTAAGATATTAAGGGAGTCAAATATTTCTAAAAACAGATTTACAGCAGTCATTTCCTTCCAGTCCAGCAGGCAGTGACACAGGAATGACCCAGGCATGGAATGAAAAGCAGCAAGAGCTTTTCACATGCACCAAGCAAAGAGCAGTTCCAGCCCTAGTTCAGTCACCAGCACTGGATCTTCAGCAGGAGCCCACGAGGTAATGGTCAGCCTTAACAGAGTCCAGAGGAGTTCCAGTGTTCATTTCTGCTGACTGACTTCTTTCCTTATGTGAGAAGAAGTCAGTCTTTACAGCCTCACAAGGGGGCAGGATGGAAGATGAAACATCCATGTCTTGAGGTGAAGCCTTTTGTCTTTCTGCTTGCAGCAGAGAACAGTGCAGGAGCAGTTAGGAGAACCTGTCCTCTGTCTGTACTGCTAAAGGTATTTCTGGTCCCCTGACCTGGTGGTGCAAACTGGCTGTTTGCACTGCACAGAGTTTGCTGTGCCTCTGACACAGCACAAGAACAGAAATATTTGCCTCTCTTGCCTTTACACTTCTCTCACCAAGAGCCACCATGCACGTGCTCACCTTACCCATGGAGGACAGGTACCCCTGGAAGGAGCCATGCTCCAGAGGCTCAGGCAGGCTTTGCCCAGCACTGCTGTGGTGATGTGTCACTCACCACTGCTGTGTTTTCTGTTTCTGTTTGTCACATGGCCTTTTAGTGTCATCCCTGGCTCATCTGTCAGTCTGCTGTGTTCTCTCAAATGGGACTAAGCAAAGGGCTGATCTCTGGGAAGCATTATGTTAGATATTACATTTTCCGTATGTTTGGTCTTAGACAAGCAGGCCAGGCTTCAAAATGTGGACTTTCAGCTCTGGACACATTATCCAGTGAGGTTGCCCTTGTAGTTGTTTACAGGTGCTGGAGAGGGGATGCTAAGCCTGGTATTTCCATGGGCCCCTGGACAGAAACCATTGACACACAGCTTGCAAGGCCAAGCTCAAAGCTTGTGGCAGAGAACTGACAAGGGGAGAGGGCTGCCAATGATTTCTGGGCTTTGCCATCCCCGGCTCACTCTGCTTGCTGGGCACAAGTTCAGGTCAGAGACTCATCGTGGCCATATCTGCAGCCATGGTGGTGCTGGACCATTCCAGACAGCCCCATGGTACAACCTGCACTGGGCAGTCCCTGTGCAGCTGGGAGGCATCCCAAGAGGCTCCTGCCTCAGCACTGGCTGCTGTTGGGCTGCAGCTCTTCAACCTTTTGCTTGCAAGCAGCACTGCTTGGTGATACAGGAACACCCAAGCACACAGAGGACCATGAGCAGGAAGACAAGCTTTGGACTGGTCTAACACTAGATTATTATTCCTGAGGCAAGATGGTAGAATTTGAGGGGTTTTGACTTAGCAAAGGCCTCAAATAACAAGAGGCCTGCTCAGTTGTTTGGGAGAGTTTTATTTTCATAAGTCAGCCCAGGAGGTGTGGTGGTTGCTTTGGTATGTCTTTGGGACATGGCACAAGGGTGTGTGGGGTGAGATCGCACTGACACATTGTGCAGGGCACAGCAAGCCAGATTTGGCACAGCCATGTCCATGATGCCTAACCTCTTTTGGAGTGACTTGTCCCCCAGCTTGCCCCATAGGTTGTATACAGTCCATTAGGTCCAGATTAGAGGTTAGCAGTTAATGAATTTGTATGTACAACCAGGAGAGCTTGGAAGCTGCGTAGATGCAGCCAGGGAGTAGTTCTAGCCACCTTCTCTCTAATATGTGTCTCCTCTTATTTGCCACTTTTTTACTAAGAGGAAAGGAGGGGAGAGCCCTTTCCCTTGGACCTGGAGAGTGCTGCTCTGTTCCATTCTCTGCAGCACAGCCTGGGACATGTTCCTAGATCCCACAAGGTGTTTTCTTTCCCATACCACAAGCTGGGCATGAGGCAGTGCTTCATTTTCAGCATGCGGAAGGAGTAGCAGAATCTCAGCAGGCTGCCACAGGAGAAGAGGGCTCAGTTTCTGTAGCTTAAACCAAATCAAGACTAAAGTGCTGTATTGACTTACTAATGACACTTAGTTAATCAACAATTGTGCTTTTTTTATAGTTTTGTTCAAGGCGGCTCCTTTTTCTTCAAGACTGTCTGATTCCCCAGTTACTGTTTAATCCCTCTGATGGTTGCTTCTTTTTTAAAGAAGATAAGCACTCTGGAGTAAGTGCCCAGTTACATGTGTGTGATCTGGGCACGTGTGGCTGCACACACACTTTGTACCATGTTCTTCTCTTAGGCAGGTGCTGTTATCCACACCATTTACTATGGGTGGGCTCTGCAAGCACCCATGTGCTGTCCTGGTAGTTACTGCCCTCAGTGAATAGCAGGGGTGATCATTTTGACAGTATTTTCAAGATATTTCTCTAGCCCACAGCATCCTGACTACGGCAGTGAGATGGAGGCTGCATCTCACCACTGAAGGCTGCAGAATTCTGTCTTCAAGTGGGACACATATTAAACTATAGCTACCACAGTGTTGGGTAACATCAGTAAGGCATAATTAAGAAACTGTCATCAGATCATCAATTTCCAGATGTGCTTTTTAGGGTAATGCAAAACTACTTTGCTAAGGACATCCTGTGAATTTCTGAGAGTTGTAGGGGCCAAATCAGATACATCTACTACAGTTCAAAAGGTTAGGAAGGTAGGTAGTCTCTGGTATTTTAATCATTTTTGAGAGCAGAGCAGGTGGTACTAAGATAGTGGCATGTCAGGAACTACTGAAGAACAGAAGCAGATGAGAAAATTACCTCCTAGTTTTCCATAAATATCGCTGGATGTATTATAGAAAGAATAAAGTCAGACAGATATTTGGCGACCAAGTGAAAGTTCACTTTCGATTTCTGCCTACTGTTACTCTCCAAACAGAGTATGCCTGAAAGAAAGTTTGGCAGTCCTCCCGTAAGGTTGGGTAATGTGATTAATTCTCTGTGGTTTGCAAGACTCACATTAGAAAGTTAGCTCTCAAATGTTCACTTGGCCAGTGAAATTCCCTCCAGGCAAAGACCCCGTGTCTCCCTTGAGCGGTACCGTGGGAATGGGCCCAGTGCAAGTGTGGGTGGTGTTAACAGCATCGTGCTCCCAGTGACGACACAGTCTCAAGGTTGTAACCATTTACTCACTGTGTTTTGGACACTGTAACTACAGCTCTGCTGAGGGAAAGGGTTTTGTGGCACGTCCGCTTACCAGCTGATGCAATTCCAGTGACATACAAATGTTGTCTTCTATGCAAAACATAAAGCTGAGAAATCAGAATTAATACTGTCATGTCTGGAAAGACAGGATGTTCTCAGATATTTTGAAATTTGGGGCAATGTTCTTATCCTTGCCTAATCTACTTTTCCCTTTTTTTTTTTTTTTTTGGCTTCCAGTGAATTAACAGTTAACTAAAGTAACTAGAATAAAACCAGTATTGTTTTTGTGAGTATCAACTGAAATTAAGCAGTGAGAACAAAATTACTCTGCTGCTTTTCCCGACATCAAGGGCTGGAACAGGAGGATGTAGGAAGATCTTGTCATTTCAGATGTGCTCTGTTACTGTTGTGCTGCAAATGTTTGAACTTAATGTCTCATTGATTTAGCCATAAGCAATTTTTGCCTGTTTGTTTTCAGAGTAGAGTAATTCCAGTGGACTGCACTAGAGTTCTACATAGCACGTGAGTTGTGCTCCCACTCTGCACATCTCAGCTGGGATATGGGTGGCATTCTTTGCTTGGAAAACATTGTTCTTCAGACTGGTCAGGCAATTGGAAGTGAGTAAGGTCATGTGCCAACAAAAACCAGTTCCTTTGAATGAGAAGCAGAAACTCAAAACATTGTTCCCAACCTTTTTGAACGTGCAATAGCATTGCTCACCAGTTCAGGGTAAACCATTGTAAATGAAAAGTATAAGAGTGCAGTTGGTTTCTACATCTCAGCTAAGAGCTGCCACCCTTGGTGACTGTCTGAGCATGTCCTCTGAATTTGTGATATTTCCAATATGGCCAGTGTTGGATACTCAATAAATGAAGATGTGGCTGGATTTCTCAGCCTCTCCCTTGCCCCTGGGGCAAAGTTGCCTCTGGATTTATCTTACTAAAGGGGAGCTAGAAAAGTCAGTGAGCTAGGATTTTACACTGGAAGCACTTTGCTGTCCCAGCAGAACAGGGGGGAATCGTAGCTGTACAGCACTGCTGTCACAGTGCCAGAGCCCAGTGAAATGAGAAGGGCTAAGGCTGGACTTCAGTGCAAATTGCAGGTCAGCAGATGGGAAGGGACAGTTGCAGTGTCCCCTGGATGCTACCACCCATCTCTGACTGGCTTCCCACTGCTCCTGGTTTTCCCAGCCTGTGGTTCAGAGGGAATGGCACAGGCCAGAGTGCCCCTTCACTGTCAAGGTGCCCCTGGGAAAAGGAAGGGATCTTGGAACACACTGCCTGATCTCTCCATCTCCCAGAGCTGTTTAACAACCTTAAACTGCTTTTGCCATCAGTAAAATATGGTGTTTGTGCTGTTCCTCACTTTTGTTCCTGTATGGTGACCTGTTTGGGACAAGTATTCTTCCTGAGCCTAGCTGGAAGCCAGTAACGTGCATTAACGTTGTAATCCACTGTCTACGTCTGTTTTAATTTCAGAAAACTAATGTATCCACTGTGATTCATCCTCTAGCTCATCTGCTGCCCTGTTCTCAGGACAGCAAAGCTGGAGAAGGGGAGTCTGACCATTTACATTAATTTCTTTACAAGCTGGGAGGCTATCAACCCTGCAAGCTGGCAGGTTGAATATAGCCAAATACCACGTTCCTGATTTTCTGCTTAGTAGCAGCAGTGCCTCCCTGAGCAGAGACAATAAGAGGAAATTTTTGATTATAAAAATGGCAACCTGCTAATGACTTCCATTCCTGCTTTCTCTCCTCTCAGAACATCCCCACCTTGGGAAGCGTAGCAATAACCATGGCGCTGCACAACTGTGATGAGGTGGCGGTGGCTGGGTTTGGCTATGACATGAGTTCACCCAATGCACCTCTGCACTACTATGAGAACATCAAGATGTCTGCCATCAAAGAGGTAGGGAGCTCCTGCCAAGCACATCCTCCTCCCAAGCCCGCTGGCCACCTCGACTCCAGAGCCTGACTGGGATCATGATCTCAACTTACAGCTTTCCTGTGTGGATCCAAACACAGCTCCACTCACGCATTTGCTTGTAAAATTCTATACATTCTCCCAAGCTCAATGTATGTTAAAAATGGTTATTACTGCTGGGAAAGGTTCTCTGGAATGTGTATATAATGTGATTTCTTCTTTGAGTGGCAGGGAAAGGATTCACATAAATGTTAACTCAAGAAGGGTGAAAGAGAGCGATTCTGCTCTGGGGTTGAAAAGACACCCCCTCCTGCTCTGTGATCCATTGTGTTGCTCTCTAACCCATAGGCTTCTTTTGGGAGATGATCCCCTCCCCAGGCCCTGGGAAGCACGGGGGAGGTGAGATCAGCCTGTGTACCTGAGCTCTCAGCTGGCTGTTGAGCAGCACCTCGCTGGTGTAAACACCGCCGGGCTCTGCAGAGACTGCTCTGTAAGGACAGGGCCACATTAAACACATTTCTGCCACTGTCACAGTGAGACAAACAGCATTTTTGGAGGAACAAAAGCTCTCATATTGATAAAAATGCAGCAGTGTAGATACCTTCGGGTCTGTCCATTTCCTGTACCAAACTAGAGCAAACTTGGACACTGATCAAAGCTTCTATAGTGGGAAGGTTGCTGATTTTATGGGAGAGCTCCTTCTTTCCC
The DNA here is from genome assembly GCA_013397155.1 of Irena cyanogastra. Classification (NCBI taxonomy): domain Eukaryota; kingdom Metazoa; phylum Chordata; class Aves; order Passeriformes; family Irenidae; genus Irena; species Irena cyanogastra. The sequence continues at coordinate 1,106,053 of VWZV01016135.1, read as the reverse complement.
AGCACAGATGTGGCCCAGGTCTTCCTGAGATTGCTTCTCTCTCTTCACTGGGTAGGGAAACTTGCTCTATCCTACTCCACACTGTGAAAAGTTGTACTGTTCATGGACAGTAGCTGTCTCCTGGCATTTGTTCCCCTCAAGGACTTTACCACTGATTCAGACCAGGAGGGAAGCTGGGAAGTTGTGTTTCTCCAAATCACAAGACTGTACGTGTCTTAGTACTCTCACAGGCTGCAGGCTGCATGACCCTAGGCAGTCTGAGAGGAATTATAAATCAGTGATTAGTCAGCTTGAGAAATGAGAAGAGTGTGTCTAATTATCAGAGTAATGAGACTTTGAAACAAGCTCTCAGCAGAGCCTAAGAGAGGCTGTGAGGAGATCCTCAGTACACCAAGGGATTTGACATTGTGATCCTGAGGTACCTTCTGGGCCTGTGGAGGTGGCAAGAGAGTCTGCTAAGCTCAATGGAGTAACCATGGATTTAATCAGTCCTTGCTGGGAAAATGAGTGCCTATTTGAGGATTTAAGGGGTATGTCCAGAGAAGTGAATTGAATTGAGGTGATGTCTGGCTTATGAAATCTCTGACAGGAAAATAGCTAAGGAATGTAACTTTTGCAGTAGTAGGGGAGGTATCACTATTGGCTTGCCCAGTTCTGGGCATCTGCTTACAACCATTGCCAGAGACAGGACCCTGGGCTCCCCAGGCCCAGGCCTGAGGCAGTAGAGCTGGTCCCTTAGTCTTCTAGCAAGGAGATGGCTATGCCAGAGTGAAAATGGCTACAGATGCCTGAATCCAGCAGCGAGTACAGAGACTCCTCAAGAAAGTTTCAGGAAAAGCTATTCGTGCCACTGTTTTCACTCTGGTGAATCAGATGCCTTTGGTGGAGAATCACTCTTGTTCCTCCTGTCTCATAAGGATGTCAGTCCCATGGCCAGCTTTTAGACACGGGGACACCCACAGCAGATGTCCTTGCCCAAGCTTGTTCTACATCCTGGTATGTGTCTTTGTGCTCAAGGACACCACTGGAGCAGCCAAGAGTGAAGTCTTCTTGTTCTTCATCCTTAGATGAATCAATGGGAAAATTTGGCAAAAAGAGTTGAATAATGGAGTCTCTGGTTGAAGTTGCAGGTCTACATCACTTGGATCTCTGATTTTGGAGGCCAGCACCCCAAATGGGATCCAAGGCCACTGGAAGGCTGGAGGAGGTCACTCTTGGACACTGTATGTGGTCTCAGGAATAGTTGTTGCGTGGCACAGGACAGTTAGATGAGGATGTACATGTGAAATGCAGCCTGTAAAGTCTCCTAGAGAGCAGTTGGTGCCTGACTTGCCAGGCCTCTGCTGTCTGGAAGCCATCAGTCATCGTGTCCAGGATGTTCTGTACAGAGGTGAGGGAGCGTTGAAAGGTTCTGGTGAAGCCTCAGTAATTCAGATGTCAGTGGATTTGTTTCTGCAGCTGGGGCTGTTGTTGAGAGCTCTGCAGCCCAGTGGAGCTGGTTCTAGGAGGAAGGTTCCTGTTCCACTTGAAGGCTGGTTACCTGATATGTGTCTGCCCATCTAATCCTCACATCCTCACCCACGGGCTCCTCTTACATTTCACTGCCCTGGTACAAGAAAAGCCATCTGTTCCCAAGTATCAATAATTAATGCTCCTCCTGCCTCTGCCCCTCCCAATATGACAAATTGTTTGTGATATTGTGGAATGTGAAGAGCAAAGAGAGGATCACATTTCTTTCTCTCCTATTTAATATTAATGGTAGCTGGTAATTGTTAGTCATCTGAGGGTGAAGTTGAAAGGTGAAGGGCATAATAGCTGGGTTGTGTCTTCTGCAGTTGCCTTCAAAGAATGGAGAAATAGAGATTTGCCCCACTCCAGACTGGAAGCACCTGCTTGATGGAAGACCTGCATGCAGCTTGCAAATTGGGAGGCTGGCCTGCAGTGGCACCTTGTGTCAAACCTTGCCCTTGGTGTTAGGGAAAGAAGACTGACCCAGAACCAAGCTCCACCAAGGATTTGTCTGTTCCGTCTGCTCTGACACCCAGAGGTCCAAGAGCATCCACAGGATTTTTCTCAGTGTTACTTTGGACCTCTGGGATTGTGTCCAGGCCTAGTTGTTCCTGGTCCTCCTCTACATTTCAGCCTCTAAAGGAACCACTAAAGCAGGTTATACCTTGAAATTATGCAAGTAGCATCTTTGTCCTCTGGCCTGCGGACCCATGGAGGCTGGAGTGTTCATTCCTGGGCAGGGGAATGGAACATCACAGCACTGAAAACACTGCAATAGGATGCAGCTGTTCCACCACAATGAACATCCCAGGTAGGAACCCCTGCAGTTTGACCAGGCTTTGGTGGGGCAGAACCTCTATTTCTGAAGTTCAAATCTCTTCAATGACTGCTTCAAGCTTCTTCAAGCTCCTCCAGCCTGAATGTCTGAAAATCTTCAGTGTTTAAGCCTAGAGAGCAGCTGCAGGGAAGCACTCCAGCTCCACCCTGAAAACATCACTGTCTTTACAGAGGAAATGTAAACACCAGCAGTGTCCTGGGCCTGGAGATGCCACACGTGTGTGTGTGGATCGTGGGAGCCTGTCGAGTAATATCCCTCAAGCCCCTTCCCTTGCCTGGTATCTGCAGGGAAAATGGGCCTGCTGGTGAGCAGGAGTCCTCTCAGCAAGGTGTGTCACTGATTTACACTTGAGGCTGCTTGACATCTCTCTGGACACCCTTGAAACCCTGTGAGTCATCTCCAAGGAATTTGTTCTGATTATATAAAAAAAGCCAGCAAAATGCACTCACTTGCTCACAGCTGGGTGGAGATGCCTCTCTCATGCCAAGACTGAGGTGATAAAATCTCTGTGGAAATGAGTCTGATTTTTCCTGCTGCTCTGTGGCACTGGCAGCTGAATTTCCAAAAGGAGAAACAGGCATACCCAGTCCATAGTTTAGCTCAGCCTGTGGTTTCCCCACAGGAGTAAAAGCACTCAAGGTCCAAGATTGTGCTGCTATTGCTACCACAGAAGCCAGCTGCCTACACTGAGTCTTCTAGGATCTCCAACTCCTGAGGGCTGGGCAGGCATTTCCTGCTCTAGAAGAAAAGGCTCTGCAAGGAGGGAGATGCACTGGAGCTTGATCACAGTTAGTAGTCAAGGAGAAGTGTATGGTCTTGGGACTCTGTTCAGTAGCATGGCTGCAAACATGAATGGATCCTCCTGTGCTTGGGAATGCTTGCCAGACATAATTTCTCCAATTTAGTGCTGGATAGCTTCTTTACCCTCTCTCCTGGGTGTACTCTGGCCAGGGTATGTCCAGGCAGAGCTGGTGGAGGAAACCCTTGTCTGTTCCTCAGTGTGCCCTGGAGAGCTGGAAGCACACTGGGGTGGTGCTTTCAGTTTCAGGTGTGAGCTAGAAGATTGATGCAGCTGAAACCGTATCTCAAGGCCAGTTCTTCTGTCCAGCACCTTCTCCCCTGGTCTCTCCACTCCTCCCTGTCATGGCTGGGGTGCAGACTCCTGGCCTGCACTTCAGCAGGAGGTTTCTGCATGGCATCAAGACAAACTTTGTTCTCTGATCTCTTGCTGGGACTCCACTGCCCAACAGAGCCAGTGCTGTTGTATAAACTCTCACAGGTGATTTTTCAGCTCTTATCCCATCTCTTCGTTTTAGCTTACAAAATGCAGAATGTCCAAGTGTGTCATCTCTGTTCACTTACTATTTTCTCTATTCCAAATAACTTTGCAACAGCTTTTGTCCCTTGCCTGCTTCCATGAATGCTGTGCAAAAAAATTGAGTCTTTGCCAAGGTGTCTGCTCACTTGTTTCTGTTTTCATGGCAATGAATCTGTTGGAGCTGGATTTTCATATACTTTATTGTATTTTTATGTCTTGCTCAGGTCCTGTAATGCTTCCTGTCCAAGCACTCCATAAAAATGTATTTTTATCACAGGTCACTGTCTTCTATTAATGTAGAAGTGTCAGACCCACTGGGAACATAGCGGAGGAAACGTGGAAATGGTGGTGAGGAAAAGGAATAATTTTAAAATAGAGTGAAATAGAAATTATTTAAGGATGGGAAAGCGACTGTTTAGAATAGTAAAAACAGATCCATAAGGAGCTTATGAAACTGAGAGAGCAGGGGGCTGTGCTAAATCATGGGAACGAAGCACAGGACAGGCTCCCAGCATCCCTCCTCCATGTGCTCTGCCCCAGCACACAGTCTTCCCAAGGCTCACGATCCAGAGGTGGGCTTCTATCCCCCAGTCATTTCTTGCAGGAGCAAGAATGTGAGCAAGGAGTTACCTCAGCTACCACACAGGGAACATCCTGGGCTGTCTCCTCAGCAGCTGGCTGCAGGGTGCCTCACACACTTATGAGTGGTAAAAAGGGCAATTCATGGTTAAAAGCCACCCTTGCTCATCCAGAGCCTGTCTGCAGTGTTTGTGTCCCACAGTGGAGCTGCTGGCGGGTCTCCTTTTTACTGGAGAAGCAGGTCAAGCACCAGCACTGCTGTTGGAGGTGTCAACTCTTTGATACAGCTGTGCCCAGCTCCTCAGTGACTCATTGCCTGACCTGAGGGGGAGGTGGTGTGGCAGCCTTTGATGGCTTCTTTCTGATCACTGGCCCCTTCCCCAGCAGGTCTTTGTGGGATGCTGAGGACACCATCTTGTAACACTTCTCATTCAGCTTGTGTGCGGGCTGTCACAAGGGCCAGGGGAGGTGGCCTGCAGCATGCAGTGACACACAGCTTTGTCTCTGTCTCTCCCCGACAGCAGCTACCTCTCAGAATAATCCGCAAACATCGAGTTTGGAGTCTTGAACCATGAAGGCACAAACAATAGTGCTTTATCATCATCTGGGCTCTCTCTGTGAAGCTGCCTTTTGCATTTTAAATCAACACAAGTTGCTTGGGAGGGGGTGGTAGGGCTGCTTCAGGCTTCCAAGTACCTTAAAGTTTGTGGTAGCCAACAAGAAGAACAAAACTCCTTTGAAAGCCGGGCAGATGTCTGGCGTGGTGATTTATAGACTGAAAACATGGCTATTGGAGCCTGGCTGATGAATTGTGAGTGCAGTACAAGGAGTGGTGCAGACTGAAATGGAGGTCAGCTTTTGAGGGGGAGGTTAGGGGCTGGGGCAGGGGCACCTCTGAAAGGGCAGAGCTTTTTCTTGGGGCCGGCAGTGATGACTGATGAAGTTTATACATTTTTGTCTTTGTTTAAAAGCCACCTGTTTGACAGCGCTGGGGCTGAGCAAAGGCCTCACATGCCGTTCCTGTGCATAAGGATTTTGTGTCTATATAACAGAAATCTGGAAAGGATTGTTGGAATAGCAGCCCTGAGCAGAGCACAGGTATTGCCTTGTTGAGAAGGACAGAAGTACAGTGGCACTCAGGATATCACTGTGCACTAAGAACAGCAAGGAAGGTACGGCTGTAGAATGGGTAAAAATGTAATTGGGGTTTGGACAAGATCTCTGTAGGAGAAGGCAGTAAAAGATCTACAGAGGTGTGTTAGAGCCCAGCTGCTGGCCCCAGCATTGAACACAGATGTCTGTGGGGTGCTGGGTGCCCCCAGAAATGGCACTGCCATGGATGTACAGTAGGACTGTCAAAAGGAGAGCCCAGGTATTCCCAGCCACAGTGGCTGGCACAACTCTTGTCACCACCTGCGAGGGCACAAGGAGAGCTGTGGGCCTTTCACAGCTGTTTTTAGCATGTATGAAGACCCTGCAGAGGGACATTTTAGGAAATAGCCTTTGATCAAGTGTCTTCATGGTTAAATTAAATGGAAAGTCAACAGAAGGGATGATATAACTCAAGTGAAATTTGCTCCCAAAAGGAGGGAGCTTGGTAAGCAGGGCTGTATATAGACTCAGCAGTTCTGGCGGGGTGCTCAGTGGAATTGGGACATGCATGCAGACTCTGACCTCTCTGAATTTAGGCCTAGCCTTGGAGAATTGGCTACTAAAAGCAGATTCACTGAAGTGTTCATGGACTCATTGTAGACTGGAAGTCTTGTTTGTGAAAGTACAATAATTATCTGTCATTCGTATTTGCAGCAGGGGGAAAACTGGCAGAAAAAGGCTGTAAGTATAACTTCATAAAGAACTGTTTCAAAGTGGTGTTAGAAGTAATAGAGGAGTGAGGAAGAGCGTCAGAAGACTTCACTCCTGATGGCTGGAAGGACAGAGAAAAAGTAGAAACTGGCAAAAGTCAAGTTCAATTAGATGTTGCAAAGGAAAATTAGCAAATTCTGAACAGTGTCACTGACAAACAATTAATAAGGAAGCAAGGAAAGAATTATCAGGACTGACATCCAGGGAGGTGAAGGAAGCAGAAGGATTAAAGTAGGAATCACATGAGTATATATATTTCCTCTATCAGGATGATATGATGAATGTGAGGGAAAGGGTCGCTTATGGTGAGAAGTTCACAGAAAATGAAAATTACTGGGTCAGCACTGAAAGGCAAAAGCTGTTGAAGCTAATGCAGTAGGTGTGAGAGCCCAAGAGATCTCTGTTCCACTTTGAGCCAATTAAGCTGCAAGTCCAGAGGAAAAGGTCCACAATAAATCTATCAAGTTCCACAGGATTAGCTTGTAGTGGACATAATACCTCTTTTTCCTTTTCTTTTGGGGGGGGCATTGGAAGTGGTATGGGAGCAAGTCAAGGAAAATAATCCTGTCAAATTCAGAACTCTTAGACTAACCTCAGAGGTACTATTCAGAACTTCAGAGCAGAGTTTAAATGACAGAATAATTAAATCCTGAAAGCAAACACAACACAGATTTACCAAAGGCAGGTTACAAAAACTCATTTAATATCTTCATTTAATTAAAAAGAAATTCATTCATGGGACAGAGGAAGTGCAGCGGTGCCGCCTGTCAGAAGTTCAGTTAAGCATTCAATCCTGTGCCTTGTGAGATATTATTAGTTAAGCTTCAGAAGCCATGGTTTGGTGCAACACCTGTACATGAATAGTCTCTCTAAGAGAGAGCACAAAAAGCAGCACTGAATGGACAGCTGGGAGTTCCTCTGCAGGAGGTCATGTTTAGTGTTTGCTTTAATGATTTTTGGCACAGAAGGCAATGGTGTGCAAGTGGAATTTGTGATGAGACAAAACCAGGTGTGGTCAATACAAGGGAGGATCAAAATACCATCCAGGAAGGTCATGAGCACCTTGAGAACAGGAATGAATTGGGTGACATGAAACCTAAGAGTATGAATGGAAGGTCATGCTGTTTGGGGCAATAACAGACATTTTGATTCTAATCTGGGATAGCGTTATTTGGCAATGGCAATGGCAGAGAAGGAAAGTGCTTAGGTACAAATAAATCAGAATAATTCAGGCTGCCAGGGTGTTACTGGGGAAAAAAAAAAAGACAAATACAGCTCTGGAAAGACTAGAGGAAAGGATATCTTGTCGAGTGAGGGAATTGCTTCTGCATGAGGCACTGGTGAGCCTTTTCCCCTAGCTCATGAGAAGTAAATCTGGAGTAAATAGGGGCAGAGGGAGCTACTATAATTCTGTGACTTTTCCCACTTTTCATGGTGTAAATGAACAGCGTGTTTTGGTAGAAGAAAGACATTGCTTGTTTAACTTGGTAAAATGAAGACTGAAAAGAGATACAGTTTCTGTGTGTGTGTGTGTGTATTAAGAGTAAGCAGGAGCAAAACCAGCTGTTTGAAATTTAAAGTTGATGTAAGAATGACTGGGCATAAAGGAGCTGTGAGTAAATCCCCTAAAGACAAGAAGATGAGGGTGCCCAGCCATCCCTTTTGTTTCAGTACTTGTGAATCTCAAGGGGTTTCAAGCAGAGTGAGGCAGTCTGATGATGAAAATTAAGCAGCTCTAGAGACAAGGCAGTGAAGGTTAAAGGCAAAGATAAATTAGCACTGGTGGAGACTGGAAGCTGACTGTTGCCAGTGAAGTAGCACTTCTTGCTCTGCTCTGGTTTTCGTGGAGAAGTGCTGCTGACGTGCAGAAATACAGAGGATGTAACAGAACTGAGAAAACTTCTCTACAAGTTGCTGTTTTTCTTGAATGCATTCCTCATCGACTTCACTCTCTCTAATTTAGCGTTCCTGTAATTGCAGCATGCTTGATAAGACTAATGTGGTCTGAAGCTGAGGCATTCCCCAATTGTAATTGATTACAGATGGGGAGCTTACCTTCCTCCTGGGTTTGTCTCTGAAACATTTGCTTAGGCTTAAAATATTCTACTTGGCTTGTCTTGAAGCGACAGATGATGTTTTGTGCTTCTTTGTGGAATTGTCAAGATAAAAAGGATAGGTGGTTTGGGGCTGCTGCATTTGCATAACCCTGAAAGGTGGCTTTAACTGATGATAAATTTTCATCTAATAACTGTGACCAAGCGCTCAGAGGCACTGCCACCTCCCTGGGATGAACAGCCATAACAGTGCTGGCAGAGTAACTCTGTTCCCTCTGCTTCGCTCTCCCCTGGAAAAAGCAAACATCCACTACTCAGAGAGAGACCCAAAGCACAGGAAATCCTAGCCTGATTCCTGGAGAACAAGAGGGGGTCTGGAGCCTCCTGGGATGTTCCTATTGGAACTCCCAAAGTTCATTACTCCAACCACGGGTTCAGGCAAGCAGCCTGTTTGATTCCATAAGTGGAAGCTGCATTGGATGCAAGCAGCAGAGGAGAGGGCAGAGCCAGTCTGCCAGGTTGCAGCAGTGGTGGTGATGTGCAGGGACAGGAAGGTGGAGGTGACAGTGAATGCTCCAAACTGCTCCATCACTGTCTTTGAGGTGCAGATTGACAAGAAAAGAGCTGAAGCTTTCTGCTGGCACTGTGTGCTACTTAAGGTGTATACCCAGGGTGCTATTTGAGGTGTATACACCCTGAAACCTTCTGGGGTTTAGGGTATATTTTGTTGCCTTTTCCTGTTGGAGCAATGGGACTGAGGTGCCTGCTTTCCTGTCAGTTTTGAGAAAACTGCTCTGGCTCTTGTCCCCACTCTCGCTGCTAGTTCTGGAATGCAGCTTCCTCCGTCTGATCAGCCCGGTCTGTCAGTGGGATGAGTGAGTCCCTCTCCTGTAATCAGTAACCGGAGCTGGTGTTGAAGACATGCCTCATCCCTCTGCCCGTGCTGCTGTCGGCGATGGGGGAGCAGCACCGCACTGAGTGCCCTGATGGTGCTCTTTGGGAGGGATGAAAGCATGTTCTCGTGAGGGAACCTCTTCCTCTGTGGGCTTACATTAACCACAAAACATTAGAGAGTACTGATGTGGACATCACTAAGATCCGTGGATCAGGTGGGAGGCTGAATTGCCTTTCGTGTGACTGCCTGCGCGTAAAAAGGAATTACTGGCAGTGCCTGGGGTATAAAGCAGCCTGGATGCTGAACACAGGTTGGTAGGTCTTGCCAGCAGCTTTGCAGTGAGTGCTGGAGCCAGACCTAGCTGTAATGTGAGAGACTGCAATTGTATCACCCAAAGTTTTGTTATCTACCTCCTGAACTTAAATTCCTGTTCCACTTGTACTTTTCACAAAGGAGATTTCCTCCTGCTGTCAGATAAGGCACTTGCACGTGGCCTGAGGTGACGTTTTAGGTGGTTAGAGTTTGCCTACAAGTGGCTGCCTCTCCAGTTCATCTGTACAAAACACACAAACACGAATGGTTGTCCTGGCCGAAACCAGTTGGCTTTTCATACTGTGTGAGGCGGCTGAAAGGCGTGGAGAGGGCTCAGATTGTGCTATGAGGTATCAGGCTCCTGGTGCTCCAGGCAGGCTTCAACAACAAGCCCAGCAAGATGCAAGTGAATGCACTGAGCCTCAGTGTCCCAGCGTGGCCTCTGTGCCAGCAGGCAGTGGGCAGGAGCTGACCCACACACTCGGCTGCCTCTGCCGGGGCTGAGCCTTCCTAGCGAGGGGCTGTGTTGGCAGAAGTGACACTGCTGCATGGCAGGGGCCAAGCCCAGGGCCCCCAGCTGACATGCCACATGTGGATCTGTTTCCAGCACGTTGGGGGATCCTGGCTCTCTGGCTCCAACGCACGCTCAGCCCTGCTCTCCCAGCTCTCTCTGTGCTACCATTGCTCCCACTGCTGGAACTGATGCTTTTTTTCCTTTTACAAGCCTTTGTATCCCTTATTCCCAGAGCCACTTTTCTATTTCTGTTTTTACGTAAGCTGAAGCCAAGCACTGAGTTGTTTCAGGGCACCATCATTTCAGTTTAGAGATATGGCCTTATGCATTTCCAGAGTCCCAAAGAGCACCAACACAGTTCTCCATGTGTGGTCCTGTTCCCAGTAGTGGTGTAGCCTTTCCAGCATTCAGGTAACAGTGTCACTGGAAGCAGAGGAAGTCAAAGACTTCTTTTGAACGCAGGTTACAAGGCAATACCTGCCTGAAGTTTCTTTAGCAGCTTTAACTGTTGTCATTCCTGTGCACTGAGAGGATGGAAGTGGCTTGTAAATGTGCAGTAGCAGCAAGAAAGATATTTCCAAAATGTTCTGGAGATCTAGAGAGGGACCTGCAGTGCCTTGAACCTCTTATCAGCCCGCTGTGTGCACGTCATGCCTGGGGTTGTCAGTGCCCCACAGCAGTCATGGCTGAGAGCTGCTTGTCCTGGGCAGGGCAGGACAAGCAGGATGACAGGAAAGCCACATGCACATTGTGCATGATGTGTGCAACCAGTGCCCTGCAGGCAGGTGCCCACGGATTGTCAGTGGGTGAACTGGATTTCAATACCTGTGGCAGAGTGCCCTCAGTGGGCTCATAGGGCTGATGCTTTGTTGGTTTGAGGCCATTTTAGGGAGGCTCCTGTAGAGTGATTTTGTCATGGTCCAGACTGTATTTAGAGCTCAGATTACCTGCTGACCAGAGCACTGTGTCAAAATCATGTACTGTGATTCTTGTCCTGTTGGGAGACTTTGGGGGAAAGTTGCTTTTCCTTGTTCTGCCTTGGGCTCCGTGGTGTGACAAACCACTTCCTGCTCTCATTAAGTGCTTCAATAGTCCCAGTGTAGGCAAGTGATGCCAGATGCTGTGATCCCAGCTCAAGCCTGCTGCAAGGAACTCATCTGGGTGGGCTGACACCAGCTCTAGCAATCACTGCTCTGAAGTGCCTGCTGCGAGATGTGGCTGTTTCACCCTTCACATTGTATTAGTGTAACCTTTAGCATGTGATTTCCTCTTGACAGAGCTAGCAGAAGCAAGAGCCAGCGTTGATGGGGATGGTCTTGGGGTGTTTCAGCTGCATGCACCCCCGTGCACTGCCATGGCCTGGCAGGGCACTGTGTGTGGTGGGTACATCCTGCCGTTGTGTCCTCTGCCAGCTCTGCTCCCTGGCACAGACCATCACCAGTGCTGTGCTGTTGGACTCCTGTGTGCAGTGTCCATCTGCCCAAGGGACCTGGATTGCCCAGATCTCACCATGCCAAAAAACTGCCCACAGCCCATGGGGAAACTTTCTACCTCAGGTACACCGGTGTGACCCTGCTGACTGTGTCAGTTTTACATAAAAGAAGGTCCTTGGTGTGCAAGGGCTCTTCTGATCTACAGCAGGATCTGTGTCCTTGACAGTCTCCCAAGCATGAGGGAAAGGAGCATGCCTGGCAAGGGTAGATGCTAACCTCCTGTCTCTCTCATTTTCTTCCAGTCCTGGACGCACAACATCCAGCGGGAGAAGGAATTTCTGAGAAAGCTGGTGAAAGCCCGAGTCATCACTGACCTAACCAGTGGCATTTGAGTGGCTGCAGCCGCTGCGTCCAAGGGAGGAGATGAAGACATGCTGCAGCTCTGGGAGCAGGCACTGGCATCCCCCTGCAAGAATCCCACCTCACTGAAGACACAGAGATGCCCAGGTGCTCTGGGAAGACCCTCTTGCACTGCCAGTCTGCATGAGGGTTACAGCTCCCACCTGCAGGCCTAGAGCTGGCAGCAGGTGGGCAAGGGGCTGAGTGGACAGTTCTTGAACTCTGCATCGCAGACAGATCTTCTACATCCTGAATTAGACAGGAAAGACTCAGGAGAGAGAAAGGTTTGTGAATAAAGTTATTAGTGCCAAATGGGAGGTGATGCTGCCTCAAGGCAGCAAAGCCTGAATGTACAAAGTATTATTTTTTAAAAGACTCTGCTGGAACCATACTAGAAATACCAAGGTACAAGGCAAAGTCTGCTTGCGCACAGCCCTGCAAAAAACCTGGCCTCTTCATGCTCCATTGCATTGTCACCGGCCTCGGACCTTTCCCCAGGAAAACAAATCCATCCAAAACTTCAGTGTCATTGGTGCTGCTACAATTTGAAGGGAGAATAATGGCTTCCTCTCATTCTCCACTTGGAGCTTCTGGATGGAGATGAGCATGGGTTTGTTTTTCTGCATTTTCCTCACTTCCTCCACAGAGGCAGCAACAGCAGCCACTGATTTGGCTGTGTTTTTCATAGCCATTTGCTCTGCCTCTGCCCTGACCCCGAGGTGGAGCAGGGAACTGGTGGCTTTCTCTGCCTACAGCAGACCCTCCCCACCTTCCTGCTCGTCACGATGCAGAGGAGCCTGCTCCATTGTGCTCAAGGCTTTCAGGCCTCTTGGTTTGTGCCTGCTGTGCAGGGCCCCGTGGAGTCCGTGCAGACTGGTGTCACTGCTTCTGGACAGCATCTTGCTTTGGTTTTGTGTGGGAGGGGAGTAATTTATTCTTTGGAAGGAGGTCAGATCTCAAGCAGAGATCTCAAGCGTTACAGTTTGAGAGCAGACTGCTGAAGATGTTTGTTTTACGTTCCAGACTCAATCATGTTCCCTATTTAAGCGACGTGTGACCTCAATGATGATGGAACCTGATGGGAACTCTCACCCTCTGCTCGGCCCCTGCTCACTGCGTTTCCAAGCTCCTCCTGTGCTGCTCTAGCACTGCTGCTCCTCCTGCTCTCAGGAGCACATTCTTCCTTTGCTGTCTTGGTCCCAAGATGCACTATTTGCACATTTGATTTGTAAACGTATTTTAGAGGAGCTGGAATAAACTGGTCAACGTGGCCAAGTGCGAGGGCAGCAGGGTGGTCTCATCCACCTAAAGAGCGTGGGCAGAAGGGAGATTGCCAAGGGAATGAGCAGTTACACGTGGAAAGTGGTTCTTGTGCTCTCCTGGCCTGGAGCAGGCTGGAGTGCACCCACAGGCACTGTCCCAGTACCTGGGTGTCAAGGCACTGGCACACAGCTAGCCGGTGCTGGGGTCAGTGGAGGGGGATTCCAGAGGGGTTTGGGTTGGGCTTATGGTCCTGGCTCTGTGTCTGACATAGCCCAGGGATTGCAGTCTGCCTTGCTCTGGGCTGAAGGGAGCATGACCGTGGCATGGGCAAGGAATGCTCAGAGCAGGGCTCACATGGCTGCCCTAGACCAACTCTGCACCCGCTGACTTGCAGGGATGGTGGCTTTGGGCCTGAGACCCTCGAGGGAGTGTGCAGGAGGGGCAGGCAGTGACCCAGGGATGGGGCAGATGAGCAAACTGTATAGAATGATTTGAGACCAGGCTGCAGGCAGAGGCAGCTGCCAGGACATGCACTGAGTGCTGCTTACAGACCGATGTGCGATGCCTCCTTCAGAGCCTCTCCTGCCTGCTGTGCCTGCAGCCAAGGAGCTTGCTCAGGGGTAAGTCCTGCCCAGCTACTTGTTGTGGCTGCTGTTTCCCTTGTCATCTGGGAGCAGCTCAAAGATCCTGCTGCTTCTGGTCTGTAGAAGGCATGTCAGGAACCTCTCCTTCCCTTTACTCTTCCCATGTCCCATCTCCACTGCTCTGGCCTCCCAGCCGGGCAGTCCCCATTCCCCCAGGGACATGCCTCCTTTCAGGATGCTCTGTGAGGTTTGCAGCAGGTTTTTGAGCATATGCTATGGCAAGTACTCCTTTTAAGTATCTCCCAGTTTGTTTTTCCTTCTCGAGGACTCCATGGGACTGGTTTTCCATGGCTCTCACCAGGCAACCCTCCCTTTACAGTTCCTGGGTGTCGGCCTGGACCTGGGACCATTATCTGTTGAGTCCCAGCTGGCAGTGGGAATGCTTGGTCTGGGTCTGGCTGAGGTTGTGGCTGGGGAAGGGTTGACATCCACTCCCTCTCTGTCTTGGTGTTTTAACCAGCTGCAATGAGAGCCCTAGGGCTGTATCCATGGGCTGCAGTGAGCTGAGATGGCAGAGTGGGCAACTGCATCCCAAAGGAGGAAGGGAGAGCCTTTGGTGTCTATGCTGGGACCCCCACAGAGGATTGTGACAGCATTAATTTGATTAAGACTGGTTTATTGAACACAACAAAGCTCCAGGGCACTTTTATCTTCCAACTCACTGGCTCCAGGTCCAAGGACACAGCTTGGCCACTACTCAGCCTTCCCAGTCAATCCAGCTCTCCACCACAGCCATGAACAGGTCCTGATGGGAAGTTGACCCTACCAACCAGGGAGGTGACTCCAAGCCCTTCCCTCCACCTTGACAGGGGTCTCCAGGCAGAAGAGTCCAAGTTGAATAGATGAGTGCATGGCCCAGAGTGGCTGTGGTGGGCCAAGACCACCTGCATGTATAAGGAAAGAGCGTAGAAGAGACAGAGCGTGTAGAAGAGACAGAGCAGCCCATGGCCAGGTGATGGGGCTCCAGCTCCAGGAGCAGTGCACAGCACTGGGTTTTGCTCCTGGGTGCCATTCTTTTGGCTGCCTCTCCACGTGCACCTGCAGCCACCTCCCGCCCTTGAAACGCTGCAGTCCTGGCAGCTCGGAGCAGTGCAGCGGGTCAGAGCAGGGTCAGTGGGACGGATGTGAGTCTTGGCCTCTCCCTCACAGTGACTCACCTTGTCAGATCGGAAGGGAGAGCCCAGGGGAATTCTCCACAGCCTAAATATAGAGCGGGGTTGCCTGGTGCCTCTGATGCGCTGTGGTGCAGAAAGGCCACTGGGGTGGCAGGGAACCTGCCTAGAGACAGCCCAGGGAAACACAGGGAGATCAGGGGCCAGTGACCACAGTGGGTTTTGCTCCAGCTAGTGCAAAGAGCAGGTCTGGGGAGCTGCAGGGCAGCCTGCATGTGCTGCTCTGGAGGACAGGAGGTGCTGAGAGCTGCTGCTGCTGTGCTGACCACACCATGGGCTGTTTGTGCATTTGTGTCAGTGCCCACCACACTGACATGGGGCTCCCACCACCAGCTCACCCTGTTAGGCCTGGCCATGCTGTGGCCTCAAGCTCACACGTGCCAAAGGTAAGCACCATGGCCAGGTAGCATGAGGCGGCAGTGGGATCCAGCCCAGCATTCCTCATCCCAGCATCTCTGGGCTTCCAGTGTCTCCTTCCTTGGAGGGACAAGCGGAGAGGCCCTGCCTGGCCATGCTGTGCTACTCCTCAGTGTGAGCACTGCTGGGAGCAGGAGAAAGTGTCGGGACAGGACCGTCTGTGTCAAATGGGCACAGCTGGGTTGGGTACAGGCAGAACTGGACATGGGCAAGGGCTTCCAGAGTGTTTGGCAGGGAGGCAGCCACCACGCTGAGCTCCACAGACACCAGCACGGCATGTGCTCTCGGTCCGAGCGTGTGTCACTCACAGTATTAGGGATGTGTCCTTCAGTGCAGGAGCCCCTTTGGGGCCACTGCCCAGCCCCTCTGGACTCTGGCTCCTTGCACAGCCTGCACAGGGTCTCAAAAAGGACAGTGCATTTGCCGGTACTGTACCAAGCCAAGATGCAAGAACTCAATGAGATTTTAAAATTAGTTTTAGTTTCTGCATTTTTTTTTAATTTTCCCTCTAGGCAGGGAGGGTAAGAGTCTTGCAGGCTCCTCCAAGCCGGCTTATGTCACATCAATTCTGTCATATCACAGAAGCAATAAAGCTATCAAACAAGCTTGGCTGGCCTCTTTCTTCTGCTGCCTTGGGCCTTTTTTATGGGAGGCAGAGGGATTCCCCTGCTTGGGCTGTCCCCTGCCTGGTTTCGCTGCTGACTCCTCTGGAACAGTAATGCAGTTGCCAGGAGTTGCAGCTGGCCAATGCCATTGGCCTGGTGCTGGGGACAGGAGAGGGCTGTGCTCCTCCTTGCAGGTGACTTTGATGGGTGAGAGAGGGATTGCAGGTTGGGCTCGTTTAATATTGGAGGGCACAGGCATCAGAGCTTGTCCTGCCTGTGACAAGCTGCCTGTGACTATGACTGCTTTCCTGGGGACTCTCTGCCAGCAGGATGACTTCCCACCAAGGGTCACAGCAGCAATCGGGCTGGGTGCGGCCCTGACAAAGGCAGGTGTCCAGCCAAGTGACCTTCTCACCACAGTGTCCTGGAAAAGGAAATTATTTAGGAAGCCAGGGACCGAGGCTGCGTCCAGCTCTCATACCTGCCAAGTCCCAGCTGGAAGAGTGTAACCCCTTAAGCAAGCCCTGGTGATGCCACCAGGCTCCCAGAGCCACAGGATATGTTGGAGACTGTTCCATCGCTTGGAGGCATGGGAAGGCTACTTCCAGGTGAGTGACTGGTCTGCCAGACCTCCCAGCCTCTAAACAACAAGGGATGGGTTGTTGCTAGCACCAATGGGGTACCAGAGAAGCAACTTCCCAGCCCTCCCTGATGCGTGGTTGCAGGTTTCAAGGAGATGCTGGAGCAGCTCAAATCCTCCTTCCATCCCTCCTCTCTTCCTAGCATTTAAAGAGCAGGGCCACCACTGCCATCAGGCTGAGTGAGCCCCAGGGATGCCCCATGCCCTGTCCTAGCCTTGGGAGGGCTGAGGAGGAAAAGAGCACA